>JARGCV010000087.1:940000-1100000 GCA_034064705.1 Bothrops alternatus | reverse complement strand
GATTCTCCTGATCCCCTTATAGCATCACTTTCTTTATATACCACCTTCTTCATTATCTAAAAGAGCTACTGATATTCTTTTTCAAAAAATGAAATTCTTGCATAATTCTTTGTTTTAATTATGGTTTGCCAGAAATAAATTAATCTGATAAGTTCCCATTGCTTGTTTCTAATTTCCTTCAAATCCTGGAGGGCTTGCTTTTTCCTTTTTAGCTAAACTGCTTTTTCATTCTGTGAATTTGCTAGAGGATGGTATGAAGTATTAAATCAGTCCAGGAATAAGCCAAGGACAAAATACAAGGACACAAGTTAACAAGGACACAAGTTACTTCAAAAGTAAAGTTCTAGCACTTTCTAGAACTCCTTAAAGCAGATGCATCTTTTGGTGGGATCCCACAGCTGTCCATCATCACAGAAATTTTTCATTTTGGTTAAAGAGTTGCAGAGAAGTGCACGCACATACTTTGGCTTTTGGATCCAAGCATTGAACATTCCTTACAGATTATACAGATCCATTCGCTCTGAATCAGACCACCCAAAATGGTGTCAAATAATCTTAAAACAAGCTATAATCATTGACCTCATTCTCACATAATGCTAAGTCAAAACCAAACCGTCCTATAGTTGACAATAGTAAATGATTATCTTAATTGCTTTTGTTATTAACTAAACATGCCAAAAGCTAAAGATATATGTCTATCAAATGTGCTTCTATATCTTTTATATTCGTTTTAGGAATATTTTTCCACTCACCAGGGAAAAATTGTTGTAGTTTCAAAGGGTCTTATAGTTGGTTGAATAACTTGGATAAAGATATGGGGAACCTATAAATGGAGGGGAAAGAATATGGGTGGCTCCCACCTTTGCTCTGATAATTCTGGCATTACATTATAAATCACTTAAACAATATGAACACATCAAGTTCTGAAACTAAGAAGCTCACAGTAAAATAAGGTAGCTAAGGATGGCAGCACCATGGATAGCTCCAAACAAGCCACTTGCTCTATGTAACAAGAATCATGAGTAAACTACCGTAACACTTTTATATCTTGCCACCAGAGGTGCGGTGGCTAAGTAGCTTCATGACATTGGAGATGCTCTCTACTCCAGCGTTCAAGTCCTAGCACTGTGTGTTGGGGTCACTTGCCTCAGCTTCTGTCTATCTAACCATTTGAAAGCATGTTCTATGCAAGTAGATAAATAGGTAACACTTTGATGGGGAAACGAGTTGGTGCTCCATGCAGGCTGTCAGATTCCTGCCATTTCTGGACCTTCCTGGCTGCAGCACCCATTTGTGAGGCAGCTCCAGGAAAGAAAAGGCCTTGGATGATGCTGCAGGAAGAGCTGCTCATCTTTCTTTCTGGTGCAAAGCCATCTTACTCTTCTATGGTGCATCTTGGGAAGCACAAGAGCATGTCCCACAACACAGCTGGTAAACTGGCAGCCAAAACTACTATTCTGCAGTAGCACTGTGGTCTCCTGGCTAATGTAACAGCACCATACAACAACAACAACAATAACCACCCAGACCTTCATTCAGACTCTTCCTCTTCCTTGTCAGTTGGAAATAAAAGGGACAAACTTCTGCCTAGGATTCTGAGATTATGGAGCACTTGAAGATGGAGGTGCTGGTTCTTATTTTTGGAGTAAAGCTTGTTGTCTGTCACTGACAGAGGTCTCCACTTCTTCAATGATGCATTACTGGCATTATAGGGTCTTTGGTCCTTGTGTTTGTGTTCAAGACACTGCCGGACTCCAAAGGCTATAATAACTTCCCATTCCAACCCAGTCCGAAACTTGTTCCCAAATATACAGAATAAAATTACACATGTGCAAATCAATATATACCAAATTGGACTTGGAAATGAGGTGAAGAGTTAAGGCACGCTTTATTACAATGCATAGCCCAAAAGAGCAGAAAGTTTGATAACAATTAATTTAGTTCATAACCCCCAGGATTGGTATGATTATTATGCAGAAATGCAAAATAATGTTTAGGAAAATATCTTGGGGTTTTTTTCTTTAGGAGATCTGATGCAAATGTAATTGATCAATATTAAATTATGTACCAAAAAAACCTAGTCATCTGCACCAAGGAGACTTCATGCACTAAATCAGCTGCATGTAAGTTCTAGCACATGGATAAAATATATTTTCCAAAGAGACTTCATTTAAAGTAGACCTCCAAAGACTTCAGCCTGAAATTGGAACATGAGCATCAAATATTACTTGATGTTCATGTTCTATTTTCAGGCTGAAGTTTTGGTTACTTAAATATCCTGATCCAAATATTAGTTGGGCCAGGATACCAATAAAATGTGGATGGTTTCATTTGAACTTGAAATTCATTCAGATGCAAATTAAACTATTAAATATTATAAATGCATCCACTATTTTCAATATATTCTTCTTTTTTACTTGATGTACACAAGAAACACATAGATAGGGCTGTCAGGTCCATGCCCAAAGATTCAGGTGGATAAAATGTGATCCTTGAATACAAATTGTATATTTCTGAAATTTAAAAAAAAACCCTTCTTCTTGCACTTTTAATAGCATTTGATGTAACATGAGAACAGCAATTATGGCACTGTAACAGGGTTTACAAACATTGTTTGAAACCTGCTGACAATGCAAACTTTTGCAAACAAGACAGCAAATGTGTTTTATAATATATTGACGTTTATGTCAGCTAAATTAGATCTTTATTCCTTCTCTTTAAGCTTGCTTTCATTGTGGCTGACATAACACAGAAGTAGGGCTCTTGGGTTATGATAGTTTTGCATAAATTGCTGCCTGACAAGAAGCCAGGGACTTGATGAAAGAATCTTAATGTTCCTTTAATGACTTGGGGATGTTTTCTGAATGGGCAATCACCTACATATTGGGTCTCTGATCATTGCTTAGATCAGGTCTGGGAGTGGTGGGTGAAAAGAGAAAGAAGCAGGCCATTTGTCACTTAAATCTGTTGGAAATAGACCAAGGATTCCTAAATAAGATGTGGGTGTAAAATCTTTGAGGGCTGGAGATTTGCTTTTCACTGTAGAAACATTCCTTGAACTCTTTGCATGTGTTTCAACAAAGTAACCTATTGGGACTGGGTATTCAACTTAGTCAAGTTCAGAAATATAATTTAAACCAAACCATATCAAACCAGGCACTGCTAAAGCAATTTTGGTTCAGTTTGCTTTAGATCCAAAATTAAAGAAAGAGAAGGTCAAGGTGAGCAACCAAGCACCTTGGGTTGGTTGTTCGAAAGTTGTACGTGTGTTGGGTATCTATTTTTAATATTTTGATGTTTTGTATATGTTGTGAGCCGCTCCGAGTCTCCGGAGAGGAGCGGCATACAAATCAAATAAATAAATAAATAAATAAATAAATAAATAAATAAATAAATAAATAAATAAATAAATAAATAAATAAATAAATAAATAAATAAATAAATAAATAAATAAATAAATAAATAAATGAATAAATAAATAAATAAATAAATGAATAAACGAATAAACGAATAAACGAATAAACAAATAAACAAATAAATAAATAAATAAATAAATAAATAATAAACTGAAGAGAAAACCAGTAGGAAACCAAGGTATGTTCTGGAAAGCCATGGGTGTTTTCTCTGAGCCAAAATGGGAGACATGTAGCACAATATGGACCTAGGTAGTAAACAGACAGGAGTATTGAACTGGGTCTATAGAACTACCTGGCTCTGAGGTCAGGAAAAGGTGTTGCTGGAACAGGTTAAAGAGAATTTGAAAGTAAGACAAAACTGTCGTGCATTCTAGGAGAATTACAATTACTGAAGCAACATTGGACCATTAATGGGCCCAATTAGGCATTTACAATAAGTCTGTTTTCTCTTGGCACTTCTCTGAAGTAGGATACAAAGTGCACATAGAACTTGCCTCCACCTTCTGTTCAAATACAATAAATGAGGGGACTGGGTTATTCACCAAGCATTGCATTGTGGTAGCTACACTCCACCTTGGACCTGCTGGCAGTTGCTGCTATATTCTCAGAATCAGTGATGGGGATCCATTCTGGAATGACAAGAGAAAGGCCAGTGGGCCTCCCTATTACAGCTTCCATAGACAGTTACCCTCAAGGGGTAACAATAGGCAAACAATAAGTTTGTTATGTGTTTCAGGGTTATGTCAGGCTCAGGTACCAGCTGGTCTTGAAAGGGTAAATTCTAGACAACCAGTACAAAACAACTTCCCATTGATGTCAACTTTCTTTGATTTATTCATGGATAGGATGGCAGCCAATGAGAGCGAAAGAGAAGACAATGTTCACAAAAGCCAGAACTTCATGTCGTTCCCTGAGCACAGAGAAATCATGCCTCTTTTGTCTAATGCTTGCTAATTGTGTCCTAGGAGAAAAATAATAAATTCTTTGCATGCTGGAGCAGATGACTTAATTGAAATGAATTAAAATTAGCTGCTCCTCCTAATAAAGTGGCTTCAAGGGATGGCACAATGGTTCCTAGTTCACATTCATCTTGTTCCAATAGTGCATTGAGGAAAGTACCTGGGGAGTTCTCTGATCAAAGCAAGGGGAAAACATGATTTATAAACTTTAATACTCAGGAATCATAATTGCATACTCTGAATGGACAACATAGCTCTGAACGCTTTTTTAATTCTTATAATGTCATTAAAATATACAGTATGGAGAAATGTTTTTTATTGCACAATTTTATAGGACATCATATGAGAATAATTGGAGGAGCGGATTTTGGATATCCTTTGAATAAAGACCACCATCTTCCAGTGATGCTGGGAAATGAGCACATTCAAATGTTGCCAAGTTACTACAAATGTTCCCTCCAAGGAATTTATATTTATAACATCTCAGAATTTCCAGCAATTTTTTTCACATGGGTTGAAAATGGTTTGGACAAAATTCAGAATTCTTTATTCTGTATTGGAAGAATACATACACTTAAGTATACTCTACAATATCTGGAAAATGTGCCCATTCCCCATTCCCCAGCATCTACCTGTGTGTTTCTGAAAGAAATATCCAAAGAGTATAATGATCAACCAATATTTATTAGCAGAGCAATTTATCCTCAAATGACTCAGATAAATAAAGCTCTGACATCTTTACAAACTGCTGAGGATAAATAAATGAGCCGTGGCTAGCATTTGGTTCTCCATTTTTTGAAATTGATTTGCACTTTGATTTATGTAAGTCAGAACTTCAGATTCTTAAAGAAAGCAAGTCATATTAGGTCCCAGTCATATCAAATATTGTCCCAAGACTTATGATTCAAGAATTTTATGGTAGCAGCTTTGTAGCTTGAATGACCATAACACAAGCCCTACTGGAGCAGACTCAATCCATTAGTAGATCATTCTGTTTTCATAATGGCTAGCTAGCTGACTTCAGAAAACCCAGACAGACCATGGGAACAATGGCATTTAATGGCACCCTTTCTCAAACTCAGAAGTTTGCATGAAGATATCATTGGTAAAGGCATGGAAAAGCAGATGTTTGCGTTAATTTGTTGCATCAACTTATCTTGCCATCCTATTTTGCTAGCATAACCAGTTATCTATAGATGCAAGGGTCTTTAATTATGGTTTCTTGGTAATTCAAAGAACATTATGTGTACATTATAAGGGCATGATATAGGGGCATCTCATTTCTCAGTCTAAAGATCTTTCTAAAGCAGAAGTGAGAAAACTTTCAAATGTATTTGTTTATCTGTTTATCAAACTTATACCCCATTGCAATCCTACAAAGATTACAACAAAATTAAAGCACAGAGAATCAGTTGTCTTTCACTGCATAGTAACTGGCTTAAGGACTAAGTGATGGTTTTTTCAGACCCCCATATGTCCTTGCTTACTCTGTTGTTTGACTAAGACTTGCCACAAACACTAAAAAGAATTTTTAAAAAGTTTCTTTCAACATGTAAGAAATAAGAAAAAAATCAAGGAAATGATTGGCCCACTGATGGGAAAAGATTGCAAGGAAGTGACAGTAGCAGGGAGAAAGCAGAACAGCTCAATTCATTCTTTGCATCTGTCTTCATAAAAAAGGGAAAAAATAGTCCAACCTATCAAAAACAACACCATAGGACAGGAATGTCAAACTCGATTTCATTGAGGGCTGCATCAGGGTTGTGGTTGACCTTGGGGGGGGGCATGGTGGGCATAGTGGGGTGGGGTTGGCCAGGGTGGGCATGGCCAGCTCAACATACTTGTGTCGGGGGGCACCTGTGGTGGCCCATGTGGGGCTGGGGGGATCCATTGTCTCTAGCTGAAGAAGGCGAGATCAGGGTGAGCACCATACATTTGTCCACCAGAGGAGCCTTGTTGTCCCTCTCAGGCCATGCAGAGGACCCCCAGTGATGCAGGCTGCCTGAAGCCCTGGCCAGTGGAGGGCAAGCACCCAGTCCAGCCTTTCCCAAGGGGGTGCCCAGCTGCGCTTACCAGGCTGCTGCTGATTGGCTTGCTTTCCTTGGCCAAGTTGCTCATGGTGTGTGTGGGAGGGCAAAATGTGTGGGTCAGAGGGAGGCCCACTCTCTCTCCCTGCGAGGTGACCTGGCTTTGTAACCAAAGCATCCTCAGCAATAGGATGGGAGATCACCAGGAGAGGTCAGGAGGAGGGGACAAGGGGGTAGCGAAAGGGCAGTAGGGCTGCTCCTGGCCAAGTGCTAAGGAAGGACTTCCCTCAGATCCTTCCTCCCTCTCATTATAATCTTCCTTCTTTCCTTCTTTCTTTCCTTCCCCCTTTTTCTTCTTTTTCCTTCCCTCTTCGTTCTCCTTTCCTTCTTCTTCCTTCCCCTCTTTTGTTTATCTTTGTTTATCTTTCATCTTTCCCTTTCTCCTTTCCTGTCCCTACTTGGGTGCTCAAATGCGAAAGGGGAAACATTTCTCGATGCCTCCTTGCCTTGTGATCAAATGCACTTTTTAAAAGTATATTTTTATTGATTTTTTTTGAATGACAATCTTTAGTAAACATATCATAAAAAAGAAAGGAAAAAGAAAAAAAATACTATACTACTTGTAGATCACATTTCTCTTATTGTAAAACCACTTCATTTCAAAGATTTAACTATTCTTTTAATCATATTTAGACAAATGTTTTGTCATATGATATTCCATCTGGTATTTCAAGTCATCTCTCTTAAATCTAGTTCTCACTTGTTCTTATTTAAGCTTAGGTTCTCTTCAGTATTCAGAACATTTCTTATCAAGTTATAATTTTCTCCAAGTTGATTACAATTGAATATCCAAAACATTTCATTCATTTAAATCATCTCATTATTTTTACATTTACTATATCATAAAGCAATACTATACTACTTATAAATCACATCTCTCTTACTATAGAACCCATTCTTATCCAAAATTTAACTATTCTTTTAACCATATTCAAACAAGTGTTTAGTCATGTAGTACTCCATCTGATAGGTCAAATCATCTCTCTTGAGTCTGGCTCTCACCTTCTTCTCTTGCCTGGCAGCTATCCAAGTCAGTGTGTTCAGCATGCTATATAACTCTTCCTGTATTTTTATAGGTGTTGTTAAGAATGGGAAAGACAAATTGAGTAAGGTGCTTTTGAGGGGGACTTTTTTTCTCCAATTTCTCTTTCAATTTTTGTCTCCCAGACTTTAGTGTTTGTCCTAGCACTCTATTGTTCATTTTGTCAAATCTTCTTGCTTGTCTTCAGGTTTGTTTTGATGTTCTGAAAAACGAAATACCTTTTCCGTTTCCAATATTATAGCAAGACCTTGTACATTTTTCTTCCTCTGTGTTAAGTTGTGGTTTTCTTCATTTGTAGCCTCCATCTTTGAATCATTTTTCTTAGTTTTTGTTCTATTATCTGATTTGTTTGTTCGTTCTTTATCATCATTTTCTAAGAATTTTTTCATTGTAAGCTTAGATCAAAAATGTGTTCATTTATATCATCAAAGTTATTTTTAATCTCATTATGACTTGAAGCCATTCTCATTTGAATTAGTTGTAACATAGCATACATTTCCCCCTGGAAAATATTTGTCTTATCTTGAAGTATTTCTCCTGCAAATCTCTGATGTTCCAGACTAGAGATTTTAGAAAAGAATATTTCATGTGATTTCTTACCACTGTTAGTTGTATCTGCAACCTCCATTTTCATCAAACCAACCAATTTTAAATTCCAAACACTATAGTCCTATATATCTCTTATCTTTATAAACAATCCAAAATGTTCAGTCTTTTAAAAACCATTCAGTAATTTCCCCCCTAAGAGAATAGCCGAAAGATCAAAGTTTTTATTTCTCTGCAGACTATTCTTAAATTTAAATATCACAGCTCAGTAAGTATTTATAATTCAAGAAGGTCAACAGTTTTCATAAACAATTATATTTCTCATTCTGCAATAGATAGCCCAGTGTGTTTTCTTTCTTCTATTCCCAGCTGTTCTCTATTTGGCTAAAAGTCCTTGAGACTCAAAGGGATAAAAGTACTGTGTTTCTGGGAGTCTTGCCAGTTTCTGAGGCAAGACAGCTATAATTCTATACTCTGTTCCACCACTAGATGTCAGTGTCTGTTTATTTTCCAGCTTTTAAAATGATACAATTATTCTTGTAATTCTGTCAATATTCTTTTAAGTAGAAAATCTTAACAATTTCCATAATTTTCAGTTTTATCCAAATTATAACTTTACATTAGTCCATTTCAATGTATTTCTGTCTCCCATAAAAATTAAATCTCACTTTCAGAGGATTTTTTGTTCTTGGGGATCTTTTCTAGGAAATCAGTTTCAAAATAGAGAAGAGAAGATCAATAGATCTATTCAATAGCTCCAACATGCTGTTCTTGGTGCTTTTGGACTTCAGATGCCAGTAGCTTGGGCTAGTCACCAGAATCCAGCTAGCCTTTCTCCTGTCAGGTTGGAGGGCTTCCCCTAGGTCAAACAGATCGACCACTGTCATCCCACAATCAGCAGGGTGCCCCTCCTTCTTCGCCGCTTCTCTGGGGCAACATTAGACCCATTTAGGGTCCCCAGCATGGGGTGCGGAGCTCCGCAATCTCTCAGCTATGTAGCTACAATGCAAAACTGGAAGTTGATCAAATGCCACTTTGCTAGTACTCTGTGCCCACTTAAAAGACTGAGAACAAACCAGATTCAGTTTATCCCATGCTTGCATTTAGTGGGGGCGTCCACAGACAACAGTACAGCAAAACTGTCAAAATGGTGGCTGTAATAGTTGATCAGAGCATCTCTGTTTTTTATGTGCAACAGCTTTAGCATTTAGGAACAGAGGTAAGTTAGTTGCTTTTCTATTAATACATAATCCTTAAAAGAGGTCCCCTGTCATGATCTAATTCAGACTGGAAATATAGCAAAGGAAAATATTTTTACCCACTCTGCTTTGTCCTATTTTCCCCACTGGAAATGGCTGTTTGCAACACAAAGGAGGGGATACTTTCCTAAGAGTTCACAATTCAAGAATACCAATGTTAACTTGGATTTCCAATAAAGTCCTGTCTGTGACAAAAGAGAACACAAAATTGCTTTCTCCTTTGAGCCCAAGTCTCAATGGATCCAGGATTGAAGCAGAACTGCATGAACTGGGGCATCTCCAACCAAATTGCCTCTCCTTCCTTCCTTCCTTCCCTTCCTCCCTCCCTCCCTCCCTCCCTTCCTCTCTCTCCTCACCGACTGTGAACTTTCAGCTCCACACCTTCCTCTAGCCCACTCTCTTCTACCTCAATATCACAGAGCCACTTGATAAGATGCAGCCTTATCTTTACATGTAACCAAAAACCAATGTGAAGATGTTACAACACCTGAAGAGCATCAATTATTTGTCCAACTGGCTTTTCAAAGCTTCTATTATCTATGGCAGGGGTTCCCAACCGGGGTGCGAGACGATATTCCAAGGGGTGCAAAAACTTGTGTTTTCAAAATGATAGTGTATATGCATAATTCGTTGCCGTTATTTCAAACTTTTGTAAGGGGTGCGAGAGTATATCAGAAGTGTTCTAGGGTGTGGAGTATAGAAAAAGTTGGGAGCTGCTGATCTATGGGCTGGTTCGCATATTTAATTAGCCATCCCATCAACTGATGGCTTGCATTTTGTGGGAATGGGATCACTTCTCCTATGTTTTTTTGAGGTACATGTGAGATATTTTGTGTGCATACCTGCAGAGGTCAAGGGGGAATGTTGAAAATGGGCTTCCAGGCATTTTACTTGGATGACCTTCAGTTGTGAGGACTCCAAGCTAATCAGAAAGCTGCATTAGATCCTCTATAATGGGTAAAACTTTGAAGAAAACAATGATAGCTCACCTCTGTACAGTTGCCAAAGGAAAGGATTTAGACCTCCCCATATATTCACCAGAATTCAGCTTAAGTTTGGGCATGCTGGTTAAATCTCAGCAAGGTATTTTACAGGATTTTTAAATTTGCCTATTTAATCTCCCCCCCCCCAAAAAAACACCCTTCATCCACCAATAGACGGAGATTTATAATTAAGAACCTTCACTTTTTTCTCCATATGCCTTTTCCCAGCGTTTTCAAGAACACACTTGTGAAATTTCCCATAGGCTTGAACGCTTGCAAACATTTACGGTATACTTCATGTAAGATCAATTATTAAAAGAAGTAATATTGCAAGCATAGATCAGGTCCTGTTGTTCAATGCAGAGTGGTTTTCGACATTGCTTCCCCTCTTTTCTTTTCGCACTGCTCTTCATCTGCATATTTAATCAGATGACATTAACATTAATTATTGCCTCACATTAGCAGGCAGCAAAGGATTAGTTCTCTTTTTGGGTATATGCTTTAATGACTTCATTGCAAAATTCTGCTTTACCAGCTGCCTCTGGCTTTGCTACAATCATTTTGCATATTTATTCTTAGATAAAAGAAGTAGTCTGAATACATATTTTGTTTTATATATTGAAGATTTCAAGGAGGTTTAAAAGGATCATTAATTATTTGGCTCCATCCTTCTATTCACCAGGCCTTTTCTTTGCCTTGCAAGTTTGTTAAGATTGTCATTATTATATGGATAAAATTAGGGAGTCTTTTTTTCTCCAAAAAAGGTGGAATATAAGTGCAATTTAAAAAGAAAATAATGGAAACATTTAACTTTTCAGAATCAACAATGCTTTATGCCACTTCAAATTGTATGAACTTAATCTGATGCAGCTCACTCAAAAAAAATCAAACATGTTTACTTTTCATTGGGGTTTTCCTGGCCCTCCAATCTTTAAGACACTGGCACATTTGTTACTTTAAAGCCACTCAAATAATATTTGTTGCTGCTAGCCTATTGTCAAAATTTAATAGGTGACACTAAATTTTGTAAATGGCTCTCCTTCTTCTTAACTATGAATGAAATGGTCCTCAGCTTGTATATTAAACAAAGCTTAATTAAGTTTTTCAAAATGTTTACTCTATTATGCAGAGCAGTGGGCATATCATTTTTATAACAACCCTATTACTTGCTCTCTTAAGTCTGTGGTTACAATCCTTTTCCAAGGTTGCAAAGAAATAAGGTGCAGTTATTTGGAGCACTTAGTAACTCCAGGAACCTGTGAAGTGATTTTTTCTTTTTCATATGCAGGAATGGATAAACGTCAAGAACTCTGATAGGGGCTTTTAAGGAATCTTCTTTCTGTCCTGTTTGCTTATTGCTTGGATCCATGTAGTGTGCTTAAGGAATTAAAATATTTTTAGGATTTGCACAATAGGCTCAATCTTATCCTAATCAAATAGGCTGGATTTAAAAAAAAACCCATTAATGGCCTGTCCCATGCTACCTTGTCATCCTTTTGTCAGAATGGGAGCCAATGGTTTCTGGCAAGTAAAGCTGGCTGGTAGTGCATTCTACTAATTTCTTATTCATCATTAAAGTGAATTCAAGATGCATTTTTCTGCTCTACTCCAAAGTACATTGCTTCGTGTTACATTGACTTGAGTGCTCCTTTTTTTGTTTTAGAAAGGACTCTTCAGTTAATTAACCACTTTGCAAACTAAAGAAAGTCTCTTCAACCAAGCCAGTGTTTACTATGCACTCTAATAGCCTCTACAACTTATTCTATTAGTACCGCTGAAGTAGCATCGTGGCTGTGATCTTTGCCCAGCTTATTGAAAGTTACTGGTTCAGAATCTCACAGAAACATTTTACTAATTATTTTTTTATTCCAAGGAGCTAGCTGGTTTTCCCCTTGGAATTTTATTTTTAGAAAGTAAGCCTCCAGGAGCACCATTTTAGAATTTTTCCACTCATCTGACATTGAAGGGTTTCACCTTTACTCCCAAATAGTCCAAATGTGATTCATATTAAATTAATGCATATCCTAAGTTACTCCCTATGTGTTCATTTTTATCAGTATATAAGAAATTATAATTTGGAAGACCCTTTTAGAGGAAGCTTTTAGGACTATGCCTGCTAGGGGACCTTCTATGAAAACTTTCCATCAGTGCCTAGAAAAAAGGTAAAACAATACACCACTGGAGTTTTACAAAATAAAGAAAGAACAGAGGGAAAGTATTTTAAAAACTATTTCTGCTTGGATTCAAGCCAGCAACCTTTCTTTTACAAGACAAGAGTTACAGTCTTTGTATTTTTATGTCACTTATCATACAGATGGATCTAAAACAGGGTTGTCAGACTGCTGGCCAGCGGGCCGGATGCGTCATGGCAAAACCGCACCCACCCCATTGCCAGCATTGGGGGAAAAGCCATGACATGTCACGTGACGTCGCGAGTTTGACAGCCTGATCTAAAAGGTATTAGAAGGCTACAAACAATAGCAATAGCACTTAGATTTATATACCACTTCATAGTGCTTTGCAGTATTCTCTGAGCAGTTTATAGAGTCAGCATACCATCCCCAACAATCTGGGTCCTGTTTTTACCAACCTTGGAAGGATGGAAGGCTGAGTTAACCTTGAGCCATTCAGGATCAAGCTCCGGGCAATGGGCAGTGAGTTAGCCTGCAGTCCTACATTCTAACCGCTGCACCACCACAGCTCATACTACAGGGCAATAAGTTCTTTTTAAAAGGCTGGTTATTGTACAGGCACATCTGTTGATTTTGATGCTTTAAGCTTTTATGCTGTATATATCTTCCATTTAACTGTGTGTGTATATGTATTGTGTATGGATATACAGACAAAAAAGACACTATAAATACACATTATGGCAGGATGAAGTGCCTGATTGAAGGCAAGCAGTTGAGTCTGTGCCAAGATCATGGAGCTTTTTTAGAGAAGGCAGATGATTAAGCACAAGATCATGTCCACATAGGTAGAAATGGGGAAAATGTTAGAAGGTGCCTGTAAATTGACACATTTAGTGTCCTGAGTATCAAACATAAAGAAGGCCAGGAAATGTAAGGGGAGGGAAGTGTATTGCAGAGAATATTTTACCTGGTAACCATAAAGTGGAGACTGTGAAATCCATAGATTTTGACCCTAGGATGAAGAGGAAGACTAGGAGAAAATCCTGGAAAGGCTTGTGAAAATGTGGAAAGATTAAAGAATGGTCTGTATTAAGTTTAACGAGAGCCAGTTATTGGAGATTGGAACCGTGAATTGGCCCAAAGGTGCTTTTTAAACTGGCAACTGGACTTTCTTGTTTTTCTTTGAAGAGGTTTTGCTTCTCATCTAAGAAGCTTCTTCAGCTCTGACTGAATGGTGGGGAATACCGGTAGAAGGATTTATATTCCTTGCAGACAGCTGGTCATTTGCATTCTTTTAGAGAGTCGTTGAGGCCACTTGGAGGTTAATCTATGTCCTCAGGGTCACTTGAGCAGTACAAATGAGTGTGGAGCTTTCTTAGAACTGCTGAAAGGACTGCACTGTAGACCGGAAATAGATGATATTTTATCCCTCTCCCCTCTGTTGAGAGAGGGCTGCTCAATTTTTACATAGATGGCCTCTTTGACCCCTCTTTCAAACCAGTGGTCCTCTCTGTCCAAAATATGCACTTTGCTGTTTTCAAAAGAGTGGTCTTTGTCTTTTAAATGTAGATGGACTGCTGAACCTTGTCCTGATGGATTTGTTCTTCTATGTTGTGCCATGTGTTTATGTAGTGGTTGTTTTCTTTCCCCAATGTACAGATCTGCATATGTCTCACTGCATTGTAGCACACATACCACATTGCTCAGTTTGTGCCTGGGTATTTTATCCATGGGATAAAGGCTTCTGCCTTAGTGTATATTTGGAACATCTTTAAAGAAAAACAAGAAAGCCTCTTGAAAAAGCACCATTGGGACAACCATGACCTGGATGACTAAGAATCTCAATAGACAACTTTGTGAGTTAAAGATTTTGTTTGGCAACAAGACAGCTGGGGAAAAAATTCTCAGGTCCCAGTATTGAAGGTAGGAAAGAAAGAAGCAGCCAAAATAAAGCACAATGAGAAAGTAAGGTAAAGTGAGTTGACAGGGAGAAAATTAAGTAGGTTGTTTCTTATATTTTATGCATATACTAGGTCAATGTTAAAATGTGTGAACTTCAGTTCCTACAATTCCCCGGCCAGCATGGGTGCTGTTATAACATGATACATGATAGCATTGTTTCTATATTTAAGGGGCTCCTACAAAGATGAGGGGGGTCAAACAATTTTCCACAGCACCAAAGGCAAGACAAGAAACAAAGGGTGGAAACTAACCAAAGAAAGAACTAAGAAGAAATTTCCTAACAGTGAGAGCAATCAACCAGTGGAACAACTTGCCTTCAGAAGTTGTAGATGCTCCATTACTGGAGGCTTTCAAAAAGAGATTGGACAACCATTTGTCTGAAATGGTATAGGAACTCCTGCTCAAAGAATGGGTTGGATTAGAAGATCTCCAAGATCCCTTCCAAGTCTATTATTCTATGTTCTATAAATATTTACAATATTATAGGGTGTGTGGCAGACACAAAGATCAAAGCTTCATGGTACAGAATCTTATTTTAATACATCACAGGGCCAGATTAAGGCTAAGTGAGGCTCTAGGCACAGTACCAACAATTGTGCCCCTTGACAGAAGTGAAAGCCTCACACCAGGAAACAAATGTTGCATCTGACAACACCTTCAAACCAAGCTTGAAGCTTTAATCACTCACCATGCGAAAGAAAATGTATTTTTTTTTAGAATGCAGATTGAAGTTAGAGCATGGCAAATTAGGACAAGGACAGATAATTTGACTAACTGCAAGTGTGGTAGTGAAAAAGTTAAGACTTCCGGTCCTGCGCAGAAGCACAGCAGTAGAGGGGTTCGGGACTCCGTGCCCTTTGGCTGAGTTTCTTCCTGCTAGGGGACCCTAAATGGGCCAAAAGCCGCCCTGAAGAGGCGGCAAAGAAAGAAAGAAGTCCCAGGGACCTCAGAGAGACTGTGGTTGACCAGATCAGTCCAGGAGAAGCCTTCCAGAAACCAACAGGAGAAAGGTTAGCCTAACTTCAGTGTCTAGCCCAAGCTGCAAGCAACCAAAGTAAAAAGCACTATTTTAAACTGATTGTAAACAGCGCGTTTGAATCTGGGTAAGAACATCGATTTTCTCTATCCTACTTATCAACTTTCCTGAAGAAAAAAAAAATCCCAAGAAGCAAAAAACCTCCAAAAGTGAAGGAGGAGGATTTTTGCTCCATCCTTTTACTAATGGAAGCAGCAAATTAAAACTTTTATGGAGAACCAAAATGTATTGAAATGAAGTGAAATGAATATAAAACTTAAATTTGGATAAGTTTGAAATTACTGAATGGTTAAGATTCTCATTTTAAAGGCAATTTGTTCATTTTGAAAATTTGAAAAATAAACCAGTGCTGATATCTAGTGGTGGATGAAGACTATGACAGCTATGGCTTTCAAGTAGGACTTGGCAAAATCTGGGAAAAAACTAATTTCTACTTGTGACCTTCAAAGCTCTAATAATAGAGAACAGCTGTGACAAAAAAGAAAACAATCTGGGCTGCAGACAAAGTGAGACTTACAAACCTTTTTGAACTTTCTGGATTACAAGTATCTATTTAACTCTGACCCCAAAGCTATTTGCAGAGAAAAGAAAATTTGGATTCTTGATCATCATGGAAAATCAGAGATTTATAGAAAGAACCTATCAAGAAAAAATAAATACTTTTGAAGAGGAGACATATGATATGTTGCAACTAATTCAAATAACAATGACTTTAAACCACAAAGAAATCCAAAATAATTTTGAAAATATAAACCAATTCATCTCCAATTTAACTTTACAACAACAAAAAATCCCAGGAAACAACAACAGAGAAGGAACAGATAAAACAGACAACTGAATACAAATTTGAGGATAGAGACTTAAAGATGGAACCTAACAAAACAAAGAAGTATGATTTAACCCAAGTGGAAATTTTTTTACAAGAAATACTGGATTTGGAAAAGACAACTTATACTTTAACATCACAAAAAAAATTTGGGGATAAGAAAAAAGATTGGACAAAATGGACTGCAGAGATGCCAGGAAAAACACTAGAACTGGAGAGACAAAAAATGATAAGAGAAGTAGAGAGAAAAAGAAAGAAAAAGATTTTCAACAAAAATGAATGGGCAAATGCCTCTCACAAAGATATTGTACTTGACTTACCTTTTATATCTATAGTAACATCTACAAAAATATAGAAAAATTCTTTGATTCAGCAGAACATATTGATTAAGAAAGATATTGGGCAAAAGAAAAAGGCTAAAATGAAAATTAAGAAAATAGACGATGGGGCCTATCAGAGAGAATATTTAAAAAAGAAACACCTGTTCGAATATGGTAAAGAAATAGAAAAAATTTGGATGTGAATTTGATTTTAAGAGAGAAGAGCCCCTCAGGTAACATATTACTTTCTTTTTTTTAATTTTATTTCTTGATATGAGTAATATAAAAGAATTGGAATGGCTTATATAAAGGAAATGTTTTAGATATCTAAAGGTGATTGACTTTAAGAAAATTACAATGGATTAAAAAAATGTTTTGAATAAGAGTTAAAAGACTAGAGGACTAAATTTATTAAATGGAATATGTAAAGATTAAATATATTTTTAATTATGGTAAAAAAGAACAAAAAATGTTTGGAAATAAATATGTATTAGCTTATAGGAAATAGGGATTTTAAGTAGCATATCTTTTTATTTATTTTTTATTCTTATTCTTTTTTCTTTTTTTAGTCTTATTTATTTCTTAAGAAAGGTAAAAGTATTGGGTTGGCTTACATGACAAAAAAATAGACTTAAATATTTAAATGTAATTAACTTTGAGAAAATCTTTTTTTTAAAGTATTTTTATTAATTTTTATAAAATTTTTAACAAAAGATGAAATAACAATTCAACTGTGAACAATTATGTACATATACAATTACCAAACAATCAAACAAAACTGCTCGGTACCCCCTCCCCACCACATCCTCCTAAAACAAAACTAACCCCCTCTTCTTCCCCTCTAACAACCTACTTATACCTTTCTCTACTTCCATCCTCTCCTCCCACCTCCATCCTTCTCCCTCATACCTTCTTCCTACTTGCCTAACCTTCACTCCTCCTTCTTCTTCCAACCAATGTGGTGCCCAGAGGCCACCCGAGCAACCCCTTGCCACCTAAAAAGAAAAAAGAAAATCCCCAAAACAGTTGAAAAAATATAAGATAACTATTATTAAAACCCTCCCCCCTCCCCCCCAGGCTTCCCAGAGTGAATACAGGGTAAAAACGCAAGAAACCCTGCTAAACTACTTATACATAATTATTTAACTATAAAACAAATATAATTCCTTCAATTGATATTTCTTCTGTGTATAATCTATCCATTTTTTCCACTCCATCAAAAATTGTTCATTTGAGTGGTTTTTCAAATATGCAGATATCTTAGCCATTTCAGCCAAGTTCACGACTTTTAACGTCCATTCTTCAATAGATGGTGTTTCAGATGTCTTCCAATATTGTCCCACCAACAGTCTTGCCGCCGTAATCAGATTCAAAATCAACTTAGTCTCTATGGTGGTACAGTCTTTTATAATACCTAACAAAAATAGCTGTGGTGAAAATTCAATACGCTTTTTCAATATATTTTGAAGAATCCACCATATTTTTATCCAAAAAGCCTTAATTTTTTTACAAGTCCACCAAATGTGAAAATAAGTAGCGTCCATAGAATCACATCTCGAACATTTGGGTTGCATATTTGGATACATAAGTGATAATTTTTTTGGGTCTAAATGCCATTTATAAAACATTTTATAAAAATTTTCTCTTAAATGCTGAGCTTGTGTAAATTTTACATTTTTCACCCATATCCTTTTCCAAGTTTCCATCATAATTGGATGTCCAAAGTTACCTTCCCATTTAATCATACAATCTTTAACTAGTTCATTTCCAGAATCAATTTCAATTAAAACATCGTATAATCTTTTAATATGCATAATTCTTTGATCTCTAACTTGTTGGATTAATTTTCCATCCTTTAAAGAAAAACCCATTTTAACATCTTTTTGCCATCTAGCCTGAAATTGCATATGTGAGTACGAATTATGGGCTATTCCTTCTTCCCTTAACCTATCTAGTGATTTCAGTTCTAAACTATTCCCCTCTTTAATTAAAAGCTTCTCATAGGGCACCACATCCTGGATTTGTTGTCTATTCATACTCTCTATTGCATGCCTGGGAACTGTCCATAAAGGAATTTTACCATTTAACTTATAAGAATACTTTTTCCAGACACACAATAGTGAATTTCTCAATAAATGTTCTTTAAAACCCCTATCTAACTTTTTATCATAAACTAAATACGCATGAAACCCATACAATAGTCCGTACCCTTCTATGTTCAATATTCTTTCATTAGTTAAATTAATCCAATCACTTATTGCTACTAGGACTGCTGCATAGTAATATAGCTTAAAGTTAGGCACTTTCAAACCACCTCTCTCTCTTATATCTTGAATAATTTTTAATTTAACCCTTGGTTTCTTGCCATTCCAAATAAATCTATTAATACCTTTCTGCCACTCCTCCAAATTCCCATCCTTTTTAAGTATTGGTAACATTTGAAATAGAAATAAAAATTTCGGCAATACATTCATTTTGACTGCAGCTATCCTTCCCAACATTGATAATTGTAATTTTTTCCAATTCTCCAACTCTAATTGTACTTTGTTCCATAAAAGTTCATAATTATTCTTATACAATTTCCCATTTGACGCTTCTATATAAATTCCTAAATATTTAACTTTCTTAACTATCTCACACCCTGTTATTCTTTCCAAATCCTGTTTTAATTTATCACCTAGATTTTTAACCAACATTTTTGTCTTGGATATATTTAATTTAAAACCTGATACTCTTCCATAGTTTTGAATAATCTCCATCAACCTCTGAGCTGACTGTATTGGTTGCGTTAATGTCACAAGTAAATCATCTGCAAAAGCGCATAATCTATAATCATGTTGCCTAATCTGAACTCCTTTTAAGTCATCTGAAGCTCTGATCTTGTTCAGTAGAACCTCTAAAGTTAACATAAACAGTAAAGGGGATAGAGGACAACCCTGCCTGGTACCTTTCTCTATATTAAATGAATCTGTTAGTTGACCATTCACAATAATCTGCCCTGTTTGTTTCTGATATACTGCTGATATGGAGTTGATAAACTGGTCCCCCATTCCCATCTTGACTACAAGTCTTTTCAGAAATAACCAGTTCAATCTATCAAAGGCTTTTTCCGCATCCAGAAACATAAGAACTGCCGGCACCTGAATATGTTTATCCAGATGTTCTAGTATATTGACAAGTTGTCTAACATTAGTTTTCGTCTGTCGCCCTTGTAAAAAACCAGTTTGGTCCGGATGAATTATTTGAGTTAAAACTGTCATTAATCTATTAGCCAAAATTTTTGCAAAAATCTTATAGTCAGTATTCAACAGCGAAATAGGTCTAAAGTTTTCCACTTGAACATTGTCTTTACCCTCTTTAGGAATCAAGGAGACGTAAGCCGTTTTCCATGAAGGTGGTACCCAACCCCCCTCTTGGATATTTACAAATAACTCTCTCATAGGTTTAACCATTTCTTCCTGTAGAGACTTATAATAAATCGCTGTAAAACCGTCAGTTCCAGGAGATTTTCCCATTTTCAATTGCTTAATTGCAGCAATAATTTCTTCTGATGTAATCAGTGCATTTAATCTGCCTCTTTGTTCCAGTGTAACTTTCAAAACATTTTGATTTTCTAAAAAGGCATCTATCTCTTTCTCTTGAACCTTCTCTTCAGAGTATAATTTGGTGTAGAACTCTAGGAAAGCTTTTTTGATAATTTCTTGTTGAAATACTTCTTGCCCCTTATATTCTACCTTCTCAATTATACGGGATTTTTGTTTTTTCCTTAATGTATAAGCCAACCATCTGCCAGGTTTATTAGCATTAAAAAATGTATTGTGTTTAGCATATTGCAGATTCCTGGCAACTTGGTCAGCCATCAGCATATCAAATTGTTTCCGTAAAATCTTTAACCCTTCTTTAATATTACTATCATCTGGTTTCTTTATTAATAATAACTCCTTTTTCTTTATTTCCGCTTCTAACACTCTCCTTTTTTCCTCTTGTTTACGTCTATGCCTTATATTCAATTCAATTAAAATTCCACGCATATGAGCTTTACTAGAGTCCCACACAGTTTCTATTGCCGTTTCCCTGTTCATATTTAACATAAAAAGTTCCTTCATGGCCTTTTTACATTCTTCCACATTTGCCTCATATTTAAACAAATTTTCATTAATTCTCCAAGATCTTCTAGTAAACTGACCAGTCATTAATTCCATCATAACCGGGTTATGGTCTGACAATACATTAGGTAAAATTTTTACTTTCTTTAAACTTAATATAAAATCACTAGTAGCTAAAATAAAATCAATTCTAGAGAATGATTGGTATCTATCAGAAAAGAAAGTAAACTCTTGATCCCTGCCATGTCTTTCTCTCCATATGTCTGACAGATTAAAATCATCCTTAATATCAAAAAAAGATTTAGGCAAGATAGAGCGCGATTGAGGAACAGATGAGATCTTTTTCTTATCCAAACCAACATCAAGAATACCATTCCAATCTCCCATCAAAATACAAGATCTATAATCCAATTGTATTAGTTTTTTATGTAATAACTTATAAAATGTACCTTGTTGCTGGTTTGGAGCATATATACCCATCAGGAGAACTTTCTTCCTATCTTGTAAAATTTCAATAGCTAAAAATCTACCTTTATTATCTGCTTCTATTAATTTAGCTTTTATATGATTTTTAACATAAATAACAATTCCATTTTTCTTCTCTAGAGATGCTGCCACAAAATGTGTACCCAACCTATTATTTATCAAATATTTCTGATCAGAAATTCTAATATGAGTTTCTTGTAAACAAATTACATCATTTTTACATTGCTTCAAATAATGAAATATCTTCTTCCTCTTCTGTGGAGAATTTAAACCATTCACATTCCATGTCAAATATTTATTTGACATGACCTTTTTGTGAAAGCTTCTGCAAAGCCGAAACCACCTCCTCCTTCCTCTTAGGCCTTGCTCCCATGGCTTCCGAAGATTTCGATGCAGCTTGTTTTATGTAAATTGGCTGTGCTATTTCTCTTTGATCCGTAGTCTTGATAGCCTCACGTGTATGCCTTTGTTCCTTGGGCCTCTCAGCAACCAAAGGTTGAAAAATATCAATACTCTGCACTGGTTGATCCGCTGCTACCTCTTTATCCTTGTCTGGTATTGAAATTAGTTGAAGATCCATAAGTTGAGATGATTCCATATCTTTTTCAAGAGCTGCCCTCTTAAGTCTTGGAGATGCAAATTTACCACCTATCAATATATTCTCAAAAAAGTCCTTCGCTTTAGCAACTGAGGTTAAACGATATCTGTTATTCTGGAAAAATAAAGAAAGTCCAGTTGGCACCTCCCACCTGTATTGTATCTCTCTTTTTTTGAGCTCCTCTGTCAAAAAAGCATAATCTTTCCTTGCTCTCAACATTTTGGGAGGTATCTCTTTCAAAACCTGTACTTCTTGACCAGCAATACTTAATTGTTTATTGTAAGCTTTAGTAAGAACCCAGTTTCTAAATTTTCTTGTACTGAAATATATCACAATGTCTCTGGGCAAATTTCTTTGTGCTGCAATACGTGAATTCATCCTAAATATACGGTCCATCTGCCAGGCCACATTTTCAACCGTGTCCTCCAAAAAAGTTGCTAAAGCTTCAACAAAATTTTTTCTTAAATCTTCTTGAGTCTCCTTTGATATTTCTCTGAAGCCTCTGATTCTAACAGCCATCTGCATCTGGTGATATTGTGTCAAGACAGTTTGATCCTGTAAATCACTTCTAATTTCCTCTAATTTTTCCTCCATCTGTTGCTCCACACCTTCCAACTTTCCTTCAACTCCCACAGCATAATCCCATACTCCTTTAATAGCTTCAACAATATCTTCTCTTATCTCTGAATTATGAGCTTCTATCATGACTTTAAAATCTTTTTTCTGTTCTTCTATCTTTTCCTCCAGCTTATCCAACTTATCATTTACTGTAGATAATGCTGTAGATAATGCAGAGGCCAGTGCAGTCTGCAGATCTTTCATTGTAAGCATTTCTGGAGGGGGTTGTGTAGAAGCTTGAGGTTCTGTCGGAATCTGCGATACGGGGGCTAAAGGGGCAGATTGTGATTTTGCTAGCTGCCTAGGGGATGGTATAGCCGTCTTCACTACAGCTGCCTTCTGTCTCGTCGTCATTTTTTTAAAAAAGAAATTTTTTTCTTAAGTTACCAGATTTTCCTCCCTTCTTAATTTATTTTAAGTTATTTTAAAATCCAATTACGTTGTGATTTAATAAAAAATTCGAGTCAAAATGGTTTCTCAAGCTTCACTTCCGCAAAAGAAGAGAAAGTTCAGTTTCACTTTCAAGCACTTTCACTTAGGACAAACAACTATCGCCATCTTGAAAGGATTATGTTGATTTAAAACAGTAATAGTTACATAGGCAGAAACAAAGTAGCAAAATACTTGCGTTACTCAAAGAACTCCTGTATTCACTCCGTCTGTATAAAATCCTTGTTATGTGTTTCTTAAAAGCAGAGGCGGTCGCGACGTCTGTTTCTGTCAGCCGACAGAAGCGTCTCTGGGCAGGAGCATTCCAAGTGCCTAGGGAGCACACCCTCTCCGTCTCTGAAAATTAATTCCAGAGATCTTAGAGGGGCTCAACCTTACTCTTGCAGCTCTACACCTCTTCTTTGCCCGAAGAGGGGTTTTTCCGCCGCGACAAACAGCTGATGAGCGCTGTTTTTAGCGGCTTTACTAACCCAGGGAACGGAGCCTCACAGTGGAGACTCTAGCGACGCCGGCGGAGCCACCGGAAGCCAACTTTGATAAAATCTTAACCAGTAAGAATGTTTTGAACATTGTGAGAAAAACAAATGTAAACTAGAACTGTAAACAGGATCTCTGATGAGACAACCAGAATGACTAGATAGAAAAGGAATATTATATTGATGTGATTATTATCTGTAGAAATATTAGGAAACTTTTATACTTAATCGTCATTCATTAAAACAAGAAGAATTGTATTAACTTAAGGTTGGTAAAAGAGAACATTATGGGAAAAAGAGGAAATCAAGTAAAGTTATTATGCGGATTATAGATTACAGAAATCAGCTGTTAGTGAATGTTTCTTAAATGTAAACCCAGACAACACACTGTTTACTGAATATTAAGGTGATTATGTTAAAAAATTAATAAAACATTTTTTAAAAGAAAAAAGTTAAGGGCATGATGGCTAGGGGAAATAATGATGGTGTCCCTTCTCTTGGTGCCCTAAACTGGTGCTTATTTTGCTTCATGGTTAATCCAGGGTCGATCTATCCTCAGTAATTACTCAGGACAGTGCATCTAACTTGCTAGCAAAACATCATGCAGTATCTCAAATTTCTCCTCTCTTAAGAAAAAGCTGATGTGCCGAGTGAAAAGGTGTGTAGAGAACAAAACAAGAAACAAATCAAAAATGTGGAAATATGTCCTTGATTTCTGCCCTGCATCTAACACAAACTCATACTTGTGTCTATTAGAAGTCTGGGGGAGTTTTAAGTGACCCTTCCTTGCCTTTAAAATTCTCTCTGAAGAACTTTATAAGGTATCCATTTCATCATTCTTTTAGTGCTAGCAGTCTAAGGCTTTCCGGGTCTCCCCAGTTCTTTAAATATTTGAAATGTTGATCCCTGAGATTGTATTAATATTTGAGCATCAATATTTGCAAGCTCCTTTTTAATTCTTAAAACTTACACTTCTATCTTACTGTTCTGACCTTCTCCTCCTCCTCCTTTTTTTCAGTGCTGGGTTGGATTTTTTCAAACTTGGTTGAGGGTGATTTTAACCGATCTGGCACTGAACTTAAAATGATTTGTTTTGGGAAGTACTAAATAAATATAAATAAATCAGTAAATAAAGCTTGTATGATCTTTGTGAAATATTCACTGAAAGAAAAGTCGTAGTAAAAAAATCCTGGTAATAATAAAACATCTAAATATTGCATCATTGCACGGCATGCATTGTGATCTATGGCAGTGTTTCTCAACCTTGACAATTTTAAGGCATGTGGATTTCAACTCCCAGAATTCCACAGCCAGCAATGCTGGCTGTGGAATTCTGGGAGTTGAAGTCCACATGCCTTAAAATTGTCAAGGTTGAGAAACACTGACCTATGGCATAATTAATTCTTCTGGGCACAGCACTTACTGCTAAAATGCATTTGCTCTTCTGCGATTTTTTTTTAACTTTACTTTTTAATTTTTTTGCTTTTATCCTATTTCCTCTCTCCCCCCCCCCGCCTTTCCTATTGTGTTCCATGCAGACATATGGATAATTCCAATGTTATTTTTTTCCTGCTGCTGCTCTTTTATGTGAGAAAATCCGTTCTTTCTATGTGAGACTGTAATAACTCCTCAAAAAGTGCCACCTGTAATTATTGAAATTGCAGAACTTTCCATAATTGCTGCAATTATGTACATTGTAGGGCACCCAAAGTGTTCTATTTTCAAGCAGGTTGATTGACACTGGGAACTTTGTCACTCAGCAAATGCTTGCTGAGTTGCCCAGCTAAGCTTCAATATGATTCTCTGAAGCAGGCCAGCGAGCGAGAGCAATAGGTTAGGCCTCTGGACCACCAATTTTATGCTGTGTTTTCAGCCAGGAAAGGAAACAAGCAGTAAAAAAAAAAAAAAAAGTTGTAGGGTAGATATTTGAAACTCAAGACGAGCCTAACATTAGCTGTATGATCATAATGGGAACTGTGATATATGAGGCTTAAGGAAAGGAATAGGACAGCTGAAGGAGAGCTGGCTGTGATCATCCAGCAGAGTACTTAGAAATGTTAGTTGTGTCTGAGTTTCTGCAGATTAGGTGGCCCTTGGCAAGATTTTTCTCATTTCTGTGCTAGGGGATTTTGAGACAAGAGGTTCTAAATCTCTAATAGTATTGGAATTAGCAACCCAGAATTGGTTATTCTTATCTAAACTCGGAGTATATGAGAACATGAAAAAAGGAGGGAGGGAGGGAGGGAGGAAGGAAACGAGAAAGAAGAGGAGAAAGAGGAATATAGCAAGAGTTCAAGGTATTTACAGGCTAATGGAAGTTTTTCCCTTGAGAGAGCTGTTCATAAACCACAATTCTTTATATAGCTTATGAATGCTGGTCTAGGTGCAATTTATTTTGTCAGATGAGCAAGTCTGTGCTTGATGAAATCCGCAATAATCTTCCTCATCAGAGCTGGCTTAAAGAACACTCACATGGTACATGTAAATACATGTGAAAAATATGGTAAACTCTCCATGAGTGATACACAATTGTTAATTGGTGCTATTATTTGCTCATTGGTGTCCTCAATCCTTTAACATTGAATAAATGGAGAAGATAATGGATACCACTGAGGAAGCATTTCATCTAACACGAATAAAGTTACTTAGTTCTTCAATGGAGAGATTCGGATGGTTCTCAGCAGGACAAAGGGAATCTCTTTTGAGAATATTCCCCCAAAGTTGTGTTTGCCAGCCTTCCCTCTTTATTATTAGGAATTAGATCCCTTCTAATTCTATCATCCAGCAGTTTTTAATTGACTGCTTCAGCTTTGCCCCATTCCATTGGAATTTGAGTACAGGTAGTCCTCAAGTTGCGACCACATTTGAGCTGCAAAATTTCTGTTGCTAAGTGAGACGACCTTTCTTGCCACCGTCGTTAAGCAAATCACCTCAGTTGTTAATTTCGTAACAGGGTTGTTAAGTGAATCCGGCTTCCTCATTGACTTTTCTTGGCAGAAGGTCGTAAAAGATGATCACATGACCCCCAGGACACTGTAACCATCATAAATATGAGTCAGGTGCCAAGCATCTGAATTATGATCATGTAACCAGGTGGATGCCACAAATGTCCGTAAGTGTGAAAAACGGACATATTTCAGTGCCATTGTAACTTTGAACAGTCATTAAACAAACTATTGTAAGTTGAGGACTACCTGTAATGCTGGAATATGGGTGTTGGGAAAAAACATCACTAGCAAAAATAAGGCCGCCATTTTTTCTACACAAACATTTATCCTCAGTGATTGGATTTCTTGCAGATTAAGGAAACCCAGATGGTACAAACTACTCTTGCACTACTCTTGCATTTAATTTTTTTTAAAAAATTTAAAACTAAAATTTAAAAAACTAAAAACTAAAAGTTTTTTAAAAATTAAAACATAAAGGCAGCCCAGGACACTGTTCAGCACAAACTTTCCCCAAGATACTGAGGTACATCTGAGCATGCCCAGAGCTGAAATTGGTCCTAGTTTTTCTTTAACTACATATAATTTCTCCTTGTGGTCTTAATGATCATACCTTGCATAGCCCCTGCATAGTAACCCCATGGACGAGGTAGAGAACCTGCTTCATAATTTTCAGCATCTTCCAAGTATTTTCGTCCACTTCTTTTGTGAAGCGACAATTAGCCATGTCCTTTTGTAGCATCTTGTAGCAAATGCCTTGGCATCTCAGACCACCTCTGCTCCTTATGATCATAGTTTTTGCAACACTTTATTCTTAGAGGGATATTTCAGAGTTCAAATCAGGAAATAGGAGCAAGGGCAAGTGGGCCCATTAAAGATCTATTCACAAATAACAATTATTTGGGGAAGTTATTACAAAGAACTCTATTTTTGAAATGCTGCTAAGCAAAACAAAAACATCAAATCCCACTCAGACCTAATCCTGAAAGAAGAGGAGACCATGTTAGACGTGCTAAATTCCACTAATGGAATAATTGGAGCCACTGTGGTTGCAAGGATCTAGTCCTTTTTGAGTATATGAAGTGAACAGTTGCAGGATTTGGGTTTGGATTGTCTAGTGAAAAGACGGACGGGGTGGGGGAGACATGGTAGCAGTATTCCAGTATTTGAGGAACTGCCACAAAGAGGAGGGGGTGAACTTATTTTTCAAAGCACCAGACAAGAAACAATGGATGAAAACTAATCAAAGAGAGAAGCAATCTGGAATTAAGGAGAGACTTCCTAACAGTGAGAACAATTAACCAGGGGAATGACCTGCCTACAGTTGTAGGTGCTTCATCACAGGAGGTTTTTAAGAAAAAACTGGACAGCCACATGTCTGAAATGATATAAGGTCTCCTTCTTGAGCAGGGGGTTGGACTAGAAGATCTCCAAGGTCCCTTTCAGCTCTATTCTGACTGATTGACTACCTACTCTACCGCCTTTAGTGTAAACATTATGGATTTCTCCAAAAACAGTGAGAAATTGACAGGAAAAGGTGTGGAAGTGTTCCTTACCCTGTATGCCAAATTATAGTTTTCAGGAACCTTTCATTAATAACCTGGCTATTAATGTATAAAGTAGATGTGTGCAGATGTGTCACATGTACAAAGTCGTGGGGTTTTTTTTTCTAGTGGGAAAGACAAGGTAAAGCAGAGAAAGAATGAGGCTGGGAGGGATAGTAAAGATGGATGACAGACACAAAGGAAGGAGCGGGAGGCAGCTGAAATTCCTCTTCAGTCAGATGTTTAATCTGAGCCAAAAAAAAAAAAAAAACCCTTCAGAGGGTTGTCAGCCTTGCTCAGTATTGAGACATGTTACATCTACCCAGCTGAACGTCCTTTCTGAGCTCTGCTCAGCCATTGTTCCAGTCCATCACTACAGTGAACAGCAAAGTCGAAAAAATACTTGATCAGTGTAACACTTGTTGAAATATGATGGGGCCGGCTGTTTCTCTTTGTGCATCTCTATCCACCCCGTAGGTGCTTCAGTCAAAAGAGCATCATTCTGGAGTCAAAGAAGCAGGCAGACAAAGGCATCTGCATGCTGAGTGGATTACAATTGCAAGTGACTGTATGGCACATGCTACCACGCAGAAGCTCCTTGGGTTCAAGCTTTGGCATTATGAAGAAGAGCTGGAAAAAAAACAACAACAACAACCTGGAAATGGCAGAATTGCTCCATTCTGGCAAGCCTGAGTTAGGTGGCTATGGCTATGTTTCAGGAGAAAACAGCTGTCTGGGTCCCTCTGAGGGGGAGGGGCATGATGGTTTAACGATTAAAGACACTGAGCCTGTCAGCTGGAAAGCTGATAGCTGAGGTTTGAGACCCAAGAGCCATGTGACAGGATGAGCTCCTGTTACTTGCCCCAGCTCCTGCCCATCTAGTAGTTCAAAAGCATGCAAATGAGAGTAGATTAATAGGTACTACTTCAGTGGGAAAGTAACAGTGTTCTGTGCACCTCAGTGTATAGTCATGCTGGCCACATGATCATAGAAGCATCTTCAGACAATGCCAGCTCCCTTAGCTAAGAAACAGAGATGAGTCAGATGTGACTGGACAGGGGAAACTTTTACCTTTATGTCCCTCTGAATGGGATCGCCATCAATCGCTTGGGGGGAGGGGGTCAGAGGTCTAGATGTGGCTGTGGTGTTTCCTGTTCAGTGAAAAAGGAAAGAGGGCAATGCAAGTATGGATGGAGCCCTGTATGGGTATGTGGGAAGTCAGCCCCCAGAGAAAGAAATATTAAAAGGGCAGAAAAATATATTTCCTCAAAGGATATATTAAAGAGGCAGAAAAGTATGCCCAGTTTTTCTCAATAGCCCCAGGTCAACCTCCCCCAAGCAGAAACCAGCTCTATAGAAATGCAGATGTAAACCATCCAGGAAGGTTGGAAGCCCCCAGCTAGAAGCTTAGGAAGACAAAGACACCTAAAATCTACATACCCCACCCAAACTCTAAGACAGGACATAATAGGATTAACCCACAGATGCCAAAGGGCACACCCAGACCCAGGTCAGAATACATGACACAGGGAATACAAAGCCTCAAACAGGAACAAGAAACAACTCCAAACAAAAGCCCCAGAGGGTATAAAAACCCACTCCCAATATGTGCTCTCTCTTTTCTTCCAGAGCCATCTTTCTATCTGGCTCTCCTCTTCAATAAACTGCAACCTTCTTTCTAAAGCAGTCGCCATGTTGTTTATTCCCGGCTTGGACTGAACCACGATGAAGACTTTTCCTTCAATAGGTACAAAACAAAAACAAAAACCAGAAGGGACAGAAAGCATGTTATTTGTTCCCTTGGTTGTTCTTGATGCCGAACTAAATTTTCATGTCATGCCACAAAGGATTTCCAGCTATAGGTTAACAGAAAACCCAGTCACCAGGTCTGTGCTGTGCTTTAGAGTCACATGAGACAAAGCAACACCTGTCTGCAACACATTAAAACAAGCTGCATCTTTCCCCCAGATCAGCATTTTTCAAGCTTATTGATGAGGGAGGAAATAAATAAAAGAGTTTAAAAATTTTCCAGTAACATCAAATACGCATGTGCAACTTGAAAATAAAAGCAAAAATGACCCTATATGGTAAGGTAGGATTACTTTGTCCTTTGATAGGTTTGTGACTTGCCACGTCAGATTAGCTGACGTAGGCAAGGAGGAGTTAGGGAGGTTTCCATATATGGTAAAGTTAGGGCTGAATTGTTGTTTGATAGGTTTGTGACTTGCCACGTCAGATTAGCTGACGTAGGCAAGGAGGAGTTAGGGAGGTTTTAATTGCGGTTTCGTTTTCTGTGTGGGTGTGGCTCTTCCTTGTAGCTTTTTGTCTGCACATGGTCGAGTGCCACCGCGCTTTGCAAACCGCCATTTCTTTTGTGAATAAAGAAACTTTATTCTTTTACTCCGAACTTTCGTCCTGGATTTTATTTTAACCCAAAAATCCTGATAACAAATTGGGGGCTCGTCCGGGATTTCAATCTGTTTTTGGACTCTGAGGGATTCTCTTCAGGTGCACCCCGTTCTGTTTTGAACGGAGGGGAACCACCCAGAGGACTTAACAGCTCTTGGAAGCCCGTAAAATTTAGTTGGACGAATAGTAGGAGTTGATTAATAAAGTAAGAAAGAAAAAGTTGTGAGAAACAGTCTTGGAGAGGACCGGGCAACATCTGCGCGCAGACCCTGGTGAGTACTGGTTTTGAAAACACCAGAACACAAGAGTCCAGGGCGGTCAGGGAAAGAGTTGTGGATGTGAGAACTGGTGACGGGGGCCGGGGTGGAAGTCCTTTTGAGGGACCTCTGGGAGAGGTCTGCAGGACGGAGTGAGTGAGTGGGATATTTTGAAAATATCCGGAGACGGTGAAGTGTGAGGAATAAGAAGGGTTGCCAGGAGGGACACAGGCGCACATACTCAAGGAAAAGACTGCCCCAATAAGGAATGGGGGGAAATACAGGGTCGACTAATGCAGGAAAGAAATGTGTAAAAAGAATTAGAAAGAATCCTAAACTTAAAATAGACCCAAAAGGCCCTTTAGGCAAAATATTAGCAGGGTGGGGATCTCCACCCTATAATCGGGAAATTTTAAGATTAGGATTAAACAAGGAAGATATGGTTAACCTTTGTTGTTTTATTTGGTGGGAGGATGATAATGTAGAATGGCCAAGAGATGGATCCAATGATTATTTCCAATGTCACAATTTGTACACATATGTGAAGAAGAAGAAATGTAAAAGTTTAGACAATGAGTTAGATTATGCTTTAATATGGGTTCCCGATTTGTGGAATACCAAGGAACATGTGATGATGGTTAAAAATGATGAGGAAGATGAGGTAGAGGAAGAAGAAGAGAGGGACTTATTGAAGCGTCTTCCTCCTCCCTATAACCCAAATCCAATTCAGAACCCCCCACCTCATGCGAATATACTTTTGCCCCCCCCCCCCGTATTCTAACAATCCAGGAGGAATTAATTATTTATCCCCAATAAGGGAAGGAGGGGTTATGGATTCCCCTTCGGTATCAACCCCAATAGTGACCCAGTCTGGACCCAGTACTTCCCAGTATTCAAATGATGCTCGGAGTCCAGATCTTTGTCAGACTCCTTTGATTCCATCGTCCCCACTAACCCCGGACTTTTCTCCATTAACTCCGATACAAAGTCCTATAAACTTACCAAATAAATTTGGGGGAACACCTGATGGAAGAAATTTGATGGGACAATTGGAACTGGGAGAGGAGGAGGTGCAGCAATATCCACTAAGGGAAGCCCCAAGTGGAGCTAATGCTCAAGGGGTTCCCCAGATAGTCTATATTCATGAACCTCTTAAGGCATCAGAGGTACGAGCATTTAGAAAGGAGATGGTTAGTTTTATAGATGATCCCTTGGGAGCAAGTGAACAACTGGACTTGCTTCTAGGGGCTAACATCTATACTTGGGACGAGATAAATAACATCATGAGCATCCTCTTTAGTCCAGAGGAAAGGAACTTGATCCGGAAGGCTGCAATGGCAATCTGGGATAGGGAGCATCCTGCTCCCAATCCGCCAGGAGGCCATGTGGCTGGGGAAGCAAAATTCCCCCTAGCAAGACCAAATTGGAATAACAATGAACAGGCAGACAGGACTCACATGCAGGATTTGAGATCTTTGATAATTAGAGGAATGAAAGAAGCTATTCCACGGACTCAAAATATGATTAAGGCAGTTAATATAGAGCAGGAAAAAGAGGAAGCACCAGCTACATTTCTGCAACGTATTAAAGATGGAATGAGGAAGTTTGCTGGGGCGGATCCTGACGATGCCTTGAATGCACAAATTGTGAAAATTCAGTTTGTGACCAAGGCGTGGCCAGACATAGCCAAAAAGTTACAGAAAAGAGAGAATTGGACTGCAGAATCTTTGGAAGTGTTGCTTAAGGAAGCTCAGAAAATATACGTGAATAGGGAGGATGAAAAAGCAAAAAGGGAGACACAAAGATCAAGTAAAATAATGGCAGTCACTGTTAAAGAAGTGATGCAAGCTACACAGAATGAAAGAGGAAGAGGACGAGGCTTCATCCCTCGTGGTAGAGGAGGAATGGGAGGAGCCTACAGGGGACGTACTAATGTAAGAGGGCGTGGAATGGGATGAGGAGACATGATGGTGAGAACTTGCTTTCATTGTGGGAAGACTGGACATTTCAAACGCGAATGCCCAGAACTGAACACAGGGGAACAAGTCCATCGCCTGATGGAGGAAGATGAATTGGAATACTAGGGAGGTCAGGGGCCCCTCATTAAGAGTTCCCGCCAGGAGCCCTTGATAAATTTGAAGGTGGGAACACAGGAGTATGTATTCTTGGTAGATACTGGAGCTTCTAGAACCTCCATGTGTGAAATACCTGTAGAAGGGAAATTAGATGAAAAGGTAAAAATTAGAGTAAGTGGAGTAAAAGGTGAAGCTTTCAGTGTAAAACAATTAGAACCAATGAAAATACAATTTGGACCAAATGAAATTCAAACTCTAAAGTTGTTGTATGTACCAGAAGCAGGAATTAATATCATGGGAAGAGACCTGATGTCAGCTCTGGGACTTACAATAACTTTTGATAAAACTGAAACAGTATATGTATTGACTGAAGAAAAGGCTGGGAAAATTGACCCCATAGTGTGGGTTCAGCCTGGAAATAGGGGAGGATTGGAAATAGAACCCCTAAAGATCAAATTGAAACCAAATAGTGAAGTGATAACTCAGAAACAATACAATATCTCGTTGGAAGGGAGGAAAGGTTTACAACCAGTTATAGATCAGTTGGTAAAGGACGGTCTGTTGGAAGGCACTATGTCACCTTACAACACACCTATTTTACCAGTGAAGAAACCAGATGGGAGTTATAGGGTCGTACAGGACCTTAGACTCCTGAACCGGATTGTGGAAACAAGACATCCTGTAGTTCCAAATCCTTATACAATTCTGGGAAGAATACCTGTAGAGCATAAGTGGTTCAGTGTGATAGATTTGAAGGATGCATTTTGGTCTTGTCCGTTGGACCAGGAAAGCAGGAAATTGTTTGCGTTTGAATGGGAAAATCCCTTCACTGGGAGGAAACAACAATATCAGTGGACTGTGTTACCCCAAGGGTTCACTGAGTCTCCTAATTTGTTTGGACAGGTGTTAGAACAGACTTTGGAGAAATTTCAGTTGCCAAAAGGAGTGAAAATGATTCAATATGTGGATGATCTGTTGATATCCAGTAAGAAAAAGATAGAGGCAGAGGAAGGAACAATTGCGTTGCTGAACTTTTTAGCACAACAAGGGCTGAGAGTGAGTAAAGGGAAGTTACAATTTGTAGAGGAAGAGGTGAAATATTTAGGTCATTTAATTAGTCAAGGGTCGAGGAAGATAAGTGCTGAAAGAATAGAAGGAATAGTAAAACAATCACGGCCAAAAACACAGAAGGAATTAAGGAAGTTTCTGGGATTGGTAGGATATTGTAGGTTGTGGATTGAAGACTATGCAAAGTGGACAAAGGGTTTGTATGGACAATTAGTTCAAAACAAGCCATTCAAAGTTGGGTGGACTAAGGAATTGGATGCTGACTTCCAAAGATTAAAGCATCTATTGGTAAGTGCTCCGGTGCTTAGTCTTCCCAATGTGGAGAAACCATTTCATCTGTTTGTATCAGTCGAAGTAGGAGTAGCTTTGGGAGTGTTGACACAGAAGTGGGCAGGACAAAAGAAACCAGTAGCTTATTTGTCTGAAACTTTAGATCCGGTGGCACAAGGATGGCCAACTTGTATTCAGGCAATTGCAGCTGTGGCTTTGTTGGTAAAGAAGAGTGAGAAGTTGACAATGGGAGGAGCATTGGTTGTTAGTAGTCCACACCAAGTGAGGACATTATTGAGACAGAAAGCAGGAAGATGGCTAACGGATTCTAGGTTGCTGAAATATGAAGGGATGCTATTAGATCATACGGATTTGGTGTTAACTAATGACTCATCACTGAATCCGGCACAATTCATGAATACAGTAAATGAAAGTGGAAATGAGGATGTGGAGCATTGGTGCAGTGAAATAGTTGATTTGGAAACAAAAATAAGACCTGATTTACAAGATAGTGCTTTGCAAAAGGGGGAAAGATGGTATATTGATGGATCTTCTAGAATGGTGGAGGGAAGAAGACAAAATGGATATGCAATTGTGCAGGAAGGAACATGGGCTTTATTGGAAAATGGGAGGCTGCCAAATCATTGGTCTGCTCAAGCTGCTGAGCTGTATGCATTAAAGAGAGCTCTTGAAATAGGAAAGAAAAAGGATTTGACCATTTTTACTGATTCCAAATATGCTTTCGGGGTAGTGCAAACGTTTGGAAAGATCTGGAGGGAACGAGGTTATGTGACAAGTCAAGGGAAGGATCTAATACATCAGAAATTGGTGGAAGATGTGTTGGATGCTTTGAAACTACCTCATAGAATTGCAGTAGTACATTTGAGAGCTCACCAAAAGGGGGAAGAAATAGAGAAAAAGGGAAACCGCCTAGCTGATCAGGAGGCAAAGGAAGCAGGCATGGGAGAGAAAATTGAACAAATCAAAATATTAATACCATATGTGGAGACAACAAAGGAAGTCCCACTTTTCAGCGAAAAGGAGGAAGAAAAATTACAGAAAGCAGGTGGAATCAAAGATGAGAAAGGGAAGTGGTGGTTACCTGATGGGCGACAGATTTTAAATTATGCATTAATGAGGCAAATCCTTGAGCGATTGCACGAAGGGAGCCATTGGGGCACTCAGGCATTAATTGATGAAGTCTTAAAGAAATACGCAGGATTGAAAGTGTATACTGCTGCCCAGCAGGTAACCCAAAAATGTATAATATGTCAAAGGACAAACAAAAATCAATTGAGAAAGAAACAGAAAGGGGGTAGACCATTAGCATTGTACCCTTTCCAAAACATTCAAATTGATTTTACTGAAATGCCACAAGTAGGAAGATACAAATATTTGTTAGTTATTGTGGACCATTTAACTGGATGGGTAGAAGCTTACCCTTGTTTTGATGAAACTGCTCGAACTGTGACAAGGTTATTATTGGAACACGTAATACCAAGATATGGGATTGTGCAAAGGGTTGACAGTGACCAAGGTAGACATTTCACTGGAAAAATTGTCCAAGGAATGGCTGATGCCTTAGGAATTAAGTGGGATTTGCACAGTCCTTGGAATCCGCCCTCTAGTGGCAAAGTTGAGAACTGGAACGGGAGGATTAAAACTATGTTAACTAAGCTATATTTGGAGACTGGAATGAATTGGGTAAAAACATTGCCAATAGCATTGTTTCGATTGAGAACTCAACCTAGGGGAGATGTTGGAATATCACCTTATGAAATGTTGTATGGGATGCCTTTGAAAGATGTGGGAATACAAATGGGGAAATTACCTAGTAAAGATAAAGGATTAATTCAATATTTGCAAAAACTGTCCCAGACTTTTGATTCTTTCAGGAAAGCTGGTTATTTGATTCAGACACCACCATTAAGCTTCAAGGTCCATTCGATTGAAAGTGGAGACCAGGTGTGGATAAAGACTTGGAAAGAAGAATCTCTAAGACCGAAGTGGGATGGACCTTTCCTTGTGTTATTGACTACAGACACTGCAGTGAGAACCAAAGAAAAAGGCTGGACACACTATACCAGAACCAAGAAGTACTGTGAAGACCAAGGACAATGGCAAAGTTATCAGAAGGAACCCCTGAAGTTAGTGCTAAAAAGACAATGATTAATTTCTTTTTGATTATTATTTTCATAGCAGGGACCAATGGAGGATTATGGATCAACCCTACCAGACGTTATGAGAAGGAGGGAACTTGGACCCCAATTCATTGTTATTCAGACCTTCAAGATCCTACTTGCCCTATTGTTTGGTGGTTTGAACCCAAGGTTTGGTGGTTTGAAAGTCCTAGGATAGAACAACAACGATTGATAAGTTCAAATGAAAGTTGGATAATATATAAGAAGTTTCGAGAAAATGGGATCTGTAATGTAACATTATATCTTGAAGTGAATATAGAGACAATTGGTAGATATACTTGTTCATCTATAATAGGGGAAGTCCAGTATGATGCTTTTGCCTTGATAGCTTCACCCCAATCGTTGGCTTATCCTCCTTTGCCTTCTTGGATGTTAACTGCTGCCACGATTGGTAAGAGAAATTCTTTCCTGACCAATGAAAGAAGTGTTAGGAGTATTAAGCAAACTCTTATCTTATGTATTGAGAGTGAAGGAAACCAAAAGGGGGAAATTCAAATTTGGAAGAAACAGACTGCCAATGATAGAAAATGTAATCTGACTCTGGAAGTGACACCAAGGCTAACCCAGAGAGATTCAGCTTGGTTGTGCAGAAATGGTAGTAAAAATATGAGTGGTAGCAATATGATGATGGAAGTATATAAGCTTTGCAAGAAAGTCATGAAACAGGATCCCCGTTGTATTTGGATGGGATCCGTTCTATGGGCTAGTAGTTGTGGAGATCCACTTCCTAAGAATCATAACTTGAACTACCTCTGCAACGGCACTAGGAGGCAGAATTTACAATCTAATTGGCAAGGAAAATGTGAGGTAATATGGAGAGAGGATGAGACTACTGTTATCCCTCCCGTAAAATCTCTCAGACCCCCTTCTCGAAAAATAAGAGCTACTCAGAAAAATGAATGTGACAAATGTATAGTTAAAATTCGAGAAGGCGATAGAGAAAAAGAAACCCTAATATATTATTCTAAACATAAATGCACAGGACAAACTATACCATGTAAAAAGAATAATGTAACTTATAATTATTGTAAAAGTACTCAAAAATGTTATGATCCCGAAAATGATCCTGAACAGATTTGGCTAATAGTAAAAGAAGGAGGTATTAATGGACAAATTCATTTCAAAACACGAATGGCTACAAAAAGTAGCAAAACAACAATCCAATTAGAACCCTGTAAGTTAGCCTCCATGGTATCAAGTGTAGGAGGGAAGCATCATTGTGGTAATATAAATTGGCAAAGAGACTATATTTACAATGAAAAATATATATGTCCTAAATCTCCTAAATGGGAAAGGAGAGATCCAGATTGTAGTCCTGGAACCGCACAACAAGGATATTGCCCTAGGTGGTCTTGCGTGAAATGGGCTACTGATAATTGGAAGGGACTAGAAAGTGCGTATGCTCAATTGTCTAAAATTATAGTGCAGAGTAACTGTGGAAGCTTTGATTGTAATTGGGTAAATTTTACTATTAATAACCCACAAGAATTTATACAGGAATGGGGATCTCAATTTGGTATTCGGATATATGGAAAAGGACTGGATCCTGCTGGACTTTTCCATTTGAGTATTCAGAGTCTATTTGAAATAGGATCCCAAGTGACCCATAATTTCTATAATGAATTTTGGAAAGAAATTACGAAACCATTTGATCTCCCTGACGTAGCAAGAAATTTATTCATTGAGTTGGCTGGAACAGTAGCTCAAGCTTTAAATGTGACAAACTGCTATGTATGTGGAGGAACAGATGTGGGTGACCAATGGCCCTGGGGAGCAGCTGAATGGGACATTTCAAAGAAATATAATGCTACTGGTCAACCTCCCCACTTAAATAGTAGTGTGTGGGAATTGAGACAAGTTCTGGTCTGCAGGTGGTGTATAAACAGGTATGAATCTAATACTCCCATTATTGGAATGAGCCAATGTGAATCTATGATAATGTTAAATGTTACCAATTCAAGTATATCATATTGGCCTAACAATACAAATAACGTTCCAAAAATGTGGCCATTAAGTAATGAAACTCAAACTTATAGCTGGCCTGATAATAGTAGTCGGATGTTAAATATTTCTTATAGAGGAGAATGGAAAGCTCCACCAGGCTTATATTGGATATGTGGGAAAAGAGCCTATTCTCAATTACCTAATCAATGGACTGGTTCTTGTGCAATTGGGGAAATCAGACCAGCTTTCTTTTTAATACCATTAGGAGAAGGGGAGAGATTGAGCCATCCTGTGTATGATCAATATAGAAGGAAAAGGAGCAGTTCAATAAATATACCTGTGAAAATTTATCAAGATCAAGAGTGGGATGGAGAAACATGGACCCCAGAGGTGATAATAAAGGAGTATGGACCTGCTACGTGGGCCCAAGATGGGGCTTATGGATACAGGACCCCAATATATATGCTTAATAGAATAATTAGACTACAAGCTGTATTAGAATTAATTACAAGAGAGAATGCTTTGGCCCTTAATCTAATAGCAAAGCAACACACTCAATTGAAAAATGGTGTATATCAAAATCGTTTAGCTTTGGATTATTTATTAGCTTCTGAAGGGGGAGTATGTGGAAAATTTAATTTATCCAATTGTTGTTTACAAATTGATGATAATGGTAAAGTCATAGAAGAAATAACAGATAGGATAATCAGGTTGGCTCATGTGCCTCCTCAGGAATGGACTGGAATATTTGACCAAGGTGGTTTCTTTGGAGGTATATTTTCTAACTGGAAAAAAGCTTTGTTTATGGGATGTGTAATTCTTATCGGGCTAATGATGTTGCCTTGTCTAATTCCCTTAATTCGTAGTATTGTCCAAAGTTCTATTTCAGGAATTCTCCAAGCGCAACAATCAGTCAAATCTGTAATGGTATTAAAGGAAATTGGAGACCAAATTCAACTGTTGGAAAATATGGACTCCTTGCATCCAATGGAAATTAGCAAAACTGAAAAACAACGACTTGCTGAAATAAAGGAAAATATTAAACGAATCACGAAATAAGAAATGGGGGATTGAGGGAGGAAATAAATAAAAGAGTTTAAAAATTTTCCAGTAACATCAAATACGCATGTGCAACTTGAAAATAAAAGCAAAAATGACCCTATATGGTAAGGTAGGATTACTTTGTCCTTTGATAGGTTTGTGACTTGCCACGTCAGATTAGCTGACGTAGGCAAGGAGGAGTTAGGGAGGTTTCCATATATGGTAAAGTTAGGGCTGAATTGTTGTTTGATAGGTTTGTGACTTGCCACGTCAGATTAGCTGACGTAGGCAAGGAGGAGTTAGGGAGGTTTTAATTGCGGTTTCGTTTTCTGTGTGGGTGTGGCTCTTCCTTGTAGCTTTTTGTCTGCACATGGTCGAGTGCCACCGCGCTTTGCAAACCGCCATTTCTTTTGTGAATAAAGAAACTTTATTCTTTTACTCCGAACTTTCGTCCTGGATTTTATTTTAACCCAAAAATCCTGATAACATTGACTTCCAGACATGGAGATTTCAACTCCCCAAATTCTCCAGGAAGTATAATCTGTGAATTCTATGACTTGAAACTTGTCCAGGCTGAAAAGCCGTGCCCTAGAGTTTTACAGAATTATATTACAGTACAGGAAGTCCTTGACTATCTACCATTTGATCAGCAACTGTTCAAAATTATAATGCCGCTGAAAAAAAGTGACTTACAACTGATCTGCACACTTATGGCCATCACAGCATCCCCATAGTTACATGATCAAAATTCAGGCACTTGGGAACCAATATGTTGTTACAATGGTTGCAATACCCCAGGGTCATGTGATTGCCATTTGCAATCTTCTCAGCCACCTTCCAACAAATAAAGTCAGTGGGGGAAGCCAACTTTGCTTAATAATCTCAACGGGTTAAAAAAACCAATCAATTCCCTTTTTTTTTTGTCCTTTAAAGTATAGTATATAGGAAGAAAAATAATACAGTTCTTGCCAAGAGAGAAGAAAAAGAGAAAAAAGAAACCTTTTCCACCTTTTTTCCCCTTTTTTGTATCCAAAAAAGATATATATAAAAGTAAAATATAATCTATTTCAATATTTACAAAATGCCTTCTTTCCCAGAAAAAAGCAGAAGCTGCCTTTCCAAGCCAGGGAAATAATTCCCAAAGGCTCTTACAGGTATTAAAGTAAACAAAAAGTAGAAAAGAGAGTTGCAAAGTTTTCACCTGGGCTCACCACGGGGACTTTCACAGCTTAGATATTGTCTGACTTACGGTCTGAAGCAACAGGGCGATCAGCCATTTTACTGGCCAATCTTCTTCTCCGTCGGCCCTCGGAGTTTTGTCCGGACAACTGGAGGAGCCGCCACTCCTCTACAGCTGGATCGCAGCCTCCTCGACGGAAAGCCGCACCCTCCAGGGCAACTTTGGACCCATATAAGGGTCCACCGACGGAGGGAAAACTAGTCGGCGAGGAGAGAAGTCTCACCGCTCAACTAGTGATGCTGTGAACTGGAACTGGAAGTCTGCTTAACAATCTCATAATTCACTTAACAACTGCAGTGATTCACTTAACAACTGTGGCAAAAAAGGCAATAAAATCAGGTGCTATTTACTTACCAACTGCCTTGCTTAGCACTAGAAATTCTGTTCCTAGATATGGCTGTAATTTGGGGACTACTTGTACTGCAGAGAGATGCCTTCCTTTAAGGTGAAATTGATTTATTCACTGTTCTAAAAACAAAACATTGGAAGGAGGCTGCTGGGAAAACCCCATCACAAATGATATTTTAAAACTATTGCATCCCCTTTGATCTCTGAATTCTATGCAAGTTATAATTGGCAAATATGATTCACTGCTTCCCTGAAATGGATGATGATTTTGCTAAAATGAAAACAATATATGTATATGTGCTTGCTTGCTTGCTCGCTCACTTGAGTTTTCTGGTAATCGAAAGTATGCTCCTTTTTAAAGAAATCCTCTTGGGATTTGCTAAATTTTGCATGTTGCGTTGAGGTCAGACTAATCAATCAATCAGAATAGAGCTGAAGGGGACCTTGGAGGTTTTCTAGTCCAGCCCCCTGCTCAAGCAGGGAACCCTATACCATTTCAGACAAGTGGCTGTCCAGTCTCTTCTTTAAAACCTCCAGTGATGAAGCACCTACAACTTCTGAAGGGAAGCTGTTCCACTGGTTGATTGTTCTCACTTTAGGAAGTTTCTCCTTAATTCCAGGTTGCTCCTCTCCTTGATTAGTTTCCATCCATTGTATCTTGTCTTGCTTCCAGATGCTTTGGAAAATAAGTTTACCACGTCTTCTTTGTGGCAGCCCCTCAAATACTAGAATACTGCTATCAGTATTCTTTTCTCTAGAGTCTAGACCAGGGGTTTCAAACTCAATTTTATTGAGGGCCGCAACAGCATTGCGGTTGCCCTTGGGGAGGCCGGGGGGGTATGGCCAGGGTGGGTGTGGCCTACTGGGTGGCCATGGATAGAGTGGGTGTGGCCTACTGGGTGGCCATGGCCAGCTCTACATTGTTCACGTCAAGGGGGCCTGTGGGGGCCTGGGCAGGAGTGGGACAGATCTGAGGGTCTCTGGCAGAAGGGGGTGGGACCAGGGCAAATGTCAAGGCATGGTCCACTGGAGGAGCCTCACTGTTCCTCTCAGGCCATGTGGGGGGACTGGATGGTGGTGCAGGCTGCCTGGAGCCCTGGGCAGCAGAGGTCAAACACCCAGCCTGGCCCTCGAGCACCCATGGCACCAAGCCCAGCCCCACTTCCCCAAGGGGGCACCTCAAGGCTGCTGCTGCTGTGCTTGCTCTCCTTAGCCAAGTTGTTCATGATGGGCACAAGGGCAAAGTCAGAGGGAGGCCCATTCCCTCTCCATGGGAGGAGACCCACCTTTGTATCCAAAACTTCCTTAGCAATAGGATGGGAGACCCCCAGGATACACCAGGATGAGGGGGTAAGGGGATGGTGAAAGGGCAGCAAGGCACGACTAAGGCAAGACTTCCCTCAGACCCTCCCTCTCCTTCTTTCCTTCTTTCCTTCCTTCCTTCCTAAGTACAGAGTGGTAGGAAAATATTTGAGATGAGGGAGGGAGAAAAACAGGCAAGAAACACAGCTGGAGAGATGTCACCCTTCGTGAGGAATGAAGAAATGCACTATTGCCTGGAAGTGGCCAGCACATGGCCCTCGCCTACTTCACATATCTGGCTGGGGGGGGGCTCTGGGGGAGGGGATGCCATGAGCAGCATGAAAGTTACCTGCGCAATGCTACCCAGCCTCCAGCCTACCCAGTTTTGGCAGGCAGCAAGGCACTCTCCTCACAGTGCCAAGAGGCTGAGCCAGGCGGCGTGAATCTGAAAAGAAGCATGATGCTGCCCAGACCCCAGCCTGCCCGGTTTCAGCAGGCAGCGGGGCGCTTTCCTCACAGCGCCAAGAGGCTGAACCGGGCAGCACAAATCCAAAAATAAGTGCGATGCTGCCCAGCCCCCAGCCTGTCTGGTTTCGGCAGGCAGCAGGGCACCAAGAGCTGATGAGGTGGCGCAAATCTGATGAGAAGTGCAATACTGCCTAGCCCCCAGCCTGCCCAGTTTCAACAGGCAGCAAAGTGCAAAGCTGGCAAGCTTTGCACCGCCTGGTTCAACCTCTTGGCACTGTGAGGAGAGTGCCCCGCTGCCTGCCGAAACCCCTCCCCCAGAGCCCATCAAGCCAGATATGTGAAGTAGGCGAGGCACTTCCAGGCAATGGTGCATTTCTTCATTCCCCATAAAGGGTGACACATCCCCAGCATGCAACCAGGGGGCAGGGCTGACATGGCAGGGGCTAGTTCCTCGCTGTTTCCAGACAGCCTTGTGGAGCTAAGACTGAATGCATTTTAGCATAGATGGTCACCACAAAATTGTACATTGGCTCCCGGCCAGCCTGGGCCAGGGCCAAGGCAGTGGGGCCATTCCCTCACTATTTCCAGGATGGCTTCGGGGGCCACATGAAACCACTTCGTGGGCCACATCCGGCCCCTGGGCCTTGTGTTTGACATGTCTGGTCTAGGCTGATTATACCCAATTCCTGCAACTGTTCTTCATATGTTTTAGTCTCCAGGCACTTAATCATCGTAGTTGCTCTTCTCTGCGCTTTTTCCAAAGTCTCAACATCTTTTTTGTAATTTGGTGACCAAAATTGGATGCAGTGTTGCAGGTGTGGTCTTACTAAAGATTTATAAAGCAGTACTAGTACTTCATGTGATTTTGATTCTATGCCTCTGTTTATACAACCAAGGATTTTATTAGCTTTTTTGGCTGTGGCTGCACATTGCTGGCTCATGTTTAAGTGATCGTCCACTAGGACTCCAAGGTACCTCTCACAGTTACTCTTTTTGAGCCAGGTTTCACCTAATCTATACTTGTGCCTTTGGTTTTTTTTTGGGGCGGGGGATTATTTCTCTGTGTATAATCATAAGGGATATTTCTGTGATGTATGAAACTACACTAATAGTTCTTTCTGAATGGCAACAATGTTTTGCCCCCAGAAACTTTTATGAATGCAGGATCTCTCTGTTCTATAAAGTTACCGCACTTCATCAGCCAGCCATCTGGAATGTCATTACAAAGGAACAAATGCAGAGGAGTAAAGAGTCCTCTGAACTCCTTCATTGGTGTTGAATTTCTGAATTGTTGAGCAATTGCAGCAGCTAAGCAGAGAGTAAAAGCAGCTTTTCTAGCACCACAACCAAATGCAATCTATTTTTGGCTCTATTAGAAGCAGCTCTATGGATTTAAAATGATGGAAATGAAAAGAAAAGGGGTTTTTGGCAATGTCTGCTTTTGATCTTTCCTCCTTGGCAAGAAATTGTCGGGTTGCTATAGCAATCTTAAAAATTCAGGTTTCACCCAGAATAATTATTTCCCCCCTTTGGGGATAATTTAGAACCTCCCACAACTTAACATCTTGCAAGGAAAATAGAGGTATGAGTGATTTGGTCCTCTCTGAACTCTACAATGCTCGTACTGCAAGAGCATTCTTCTGGTTCCACCTAGCTTCAGACAACTCTCCAAATGGACTGGAAGGAAGGAAGGAAGGAAGGAAGGAAGGAAGGAAGGAAGGAAGGAAGGAAGGAAGGAAGGAAAGAAGGAAAGGAAGGAAGGAAGGAAGGAAGAAAGAAAGAAAGAAAGAAAGAAAGAAAGAAAGAAAGAAAGAAAGAAAGAAAGAAAGAAAGAAAGAAAGAAAGAAAGAAAGAAAGAAAGAAAGAAAGAAAGAAAGACCTTTGCAGCAATGGTTTGGGCATACTGCACTAGGCAAAGTACAAAAAGAGTTTTCACCGAATAGATGCCCTTCACAGGGATCTGCATCTCCAGGCAGCCTCTCAGTAGGAGTTTCCATTGCAATCCCAGCTGAAAGATGGAGAAACTGTTTTATCAAGTTTTTTTCTTTTTGCACACAATAAGTCTAGGGCAGGGACACATCATGATTAAAAAAAAGAAATTTGGTATTCATCCTGAAACGTATTGTCAGCTCATTTTCTCATGGTCCAAAGCCAGATGAGAACTTGTTAATTAGCCACTCAATCCATCTTCTATTAGAAGATGCTCAAGGTTGAGAACAAATGAAATCTGCTAAAAGAAAAGAAAGAATATTCATAGTGGATGCTATACTGACTTTCCTGAATTAGGTATACAATCCTAAATGGATAATTACACCATTTTAGCTTACTTACCCTGACAAAACTCTTTGTTTCTGTGGACGTCTAGAGCAGGGGTCCCCAACCTGTGGGCTGTGACCCACTAGCCTATTCACAACCAAGTGGTGTGAGTGGCTGGTATATGTGTGTGTGCATGCACAGCCCTACTTGTGCGAGTATCACGTGCGCTCAGGGCCTCACTTGCACGAGCATCATGGATACTCTGGACCTCTCTCGTGCAAGCGTCACAGGTGCTCTCGGTGCCACTCATGTGAGCAACGGATGTTCTCGTGCACACACGTGCGTGCTGAGCACCTGCTCCTCCCACAAAACCATCCCCTCTTTCCCCCTCTCCCCCTCTGGGCCACCAACCCAGAAAAGTTGGGGAACTCTGATCTAGAGCAGCGGTTCTCAACCTGTGGGTCAGGATCCCATTTGGGGTTGAACGACCATTTCACGGGGGTCACCAAACAACGCAGTCTGCCATTTTTCCCCCTTTTCCTTAGCTGTGCTACTCCCTCTTCTTCTATTGGCTTTTGAAAGCCAATAGAATTAGACTCTCTGTCTGGAAGTTTCCACCCCTCCCTGCTGAGCAACTATTAAAAGTGTAAGTAAAAGAGGGCCAGGGGTGGGAGGTGGGAGGCCGGCAGGCGCAGGGAGGGTTGCTGGCGCACATGGGGCCTGGTGGATGCCTTACCTCCCTTGGGCTGGGCCAGCTGGTGGCCCAGCTGGTGGTCGCCCTGTGCCGTTGTTGCCCCTTGCCAGCTACGCCTCGGCCGGCGCAGGGGGCAGCACCATGCATGCGCGGCGCTCCTCGACTTATGACTGGTTGGGAAGTCCTCAACTTACGATCGGTTGGGTAGTCCTCGACTTACGACCGGTTGGGGGTCGCGGCATTAAAAAGGTTGAGAACCACTGATCTAGAGGAATCTTTGGCACATTTTTTTTAATATAATGAGCAGACATTATTAGCAGTGTGAATTTCTATATCCCCTTTAATCTAAAAGTTTCCTGCATGTTTCCGTAGTAAAACCATAGGAGATTGTCATGACCGGTGTCTTCAGTAAGGCTGAAATGGGCACTTTCAAGCAACTCAAGTTGGTTCCTGATCTGAGGAGTTTTATAGTTTATAAGATGTTTACAGACATCTTGTATCATTTGATGCTTGCATGCGCTCCTTGACCATCTCAGTGCTGTAATTCAAGGCAAACCCAAATATGTGGGAGTAGAAATCCACAAATATGGCCGTTCTCAGGGTTGGGAAACCCTGCCCCTAAAAGAAACTTTCTTTCTTATATATAATTTTTATTTAAGATTTTTTTTAGCAAAGAAGTTAATAGAGAAAAGTAGTGAATAGTGAAAAAGAAACAGAAACAGAAAAAGAAATAATTATAAAGAAGCAGCTTTGTATCTTCTTGACAGCAGTTACGGATACATTTATATTTTATCCCCGCCCCCCCTCTCTTTCTCCAGTTGCTTCTTTTCATAAGCTACCCTTTCTAATCTATAAATCACAAGTTCATTTTTTTCTTTTTTCGGTAAAAAGCCTATAAAGGCTTTCCAGTCATTAACAAATATAGTTGTTGATCTTCCTCCAATAAAACAAATTAATTTTGCCATCTCTGTTGTCTTTACTCACCATTCAATCATTGTGGCTATTTCAAAGGCTTTCTATTTTTTGGATATAATACTCTCAGAGCAATAATCATATATAGACATAAACCCCAAAGACTCTAAAGGAAAATTTTTGTGTTATGTGGAGATTATGGAATTTGGCTGCAGCTATAAGGGCTTCTTATTCTTCTGCATACCAAACATGTTCTCATATTGTCCCAGTGTGCCTCCAGAGAATTACAGAGATTCTGGATTAATTCATACGGACATAATTTTCTAATTGGTGACTGCAGTGGCATATGTAGCAAACCTCAATTTGCAAAGCAATATTTCTCAATGAAACTACATGTATCACAGACCTTATATTGTGTAAACACAGGTGTGGTGTGACTGTGAGATTGTGATTCCACAGAAGCATGTAGAATTATACAATTATGTGTGACAAAGGATACAGGATGGAAGGATGAAATGTAAGCACCTATGAATGAGAAAAATGCACATAAGAGAAAGATTGCTCCAAAACCCAAGTGTTATCTATGTAAAATAATAAAGGACAACCATTTTTATAACAGACTGGAAAGCCTTATGGATTTTTTGCTGAAAATAAATAAAAATAATCTGGTGGTTTCTTGATTTACCAATTCAGAAAGGCCATATATGGTGAGAAGAGAACTATGGTATACAATCTGTTTATAATTATTGTAAAGAAAATTAAAAGTCACTTATTTAAGTATTTTCTTTTTTTCTCACTTTCTCTTGTTTTCAACACTTTTTCTAACTTTTTTTTACTTTTTGTTTCATATTTATCTTTTAACCTTGTAAAAAAAATTTAATGAAAAAGAAAAAATAAAGAATAAAAAAGTCATTTAAAAGGACACATAGCAATTAAAATTAAAAGAGGGAAGGAAAATACAGACCAAATTTTGATGGAAACAAAAGTGTCTTCCGGAAGTGAGTGTAGAGGGCTAAACAAGGAGTTTCCAACAGAGTGAATGGAGTGAATGATTTGAGATGAAGCTGAAGGAGGAGTATTTCAGAGATTTGTATTGAAATGATAGCGATAATGAAATGGAAATGAAATGGATGCTGCGAAATTTAGTGTCCAAGAAAGGAAATTATGAAATGGCAATCATAAATCCTATAAGAATGTTGAAAAAGTGGTAAGGCAACAGGTGTAGATGGTATAATTGAGGAAATGTTAACATGTGGGTGTGGATTGTTTCTGGAGTGTCAGCGCAGCTTGTTTCAAGGGTGTGAAAAGTGCAACTTGTGCGGACAGTTTAAAGAATGTTGTTATCTTTCTGCTTTGCAGAAAACAAGGAAGCAAGAACAGATGCAAAAGCCAAAGCTGTTCGGTGTCCCCGGGAATGTATTTGATAAGGCATATGAGATAACAATAAAAGTAGTCCTCCATTTATGAACATTCATTTAACAATGGTCCAAAGTTATGATAGTGCTGAATAAGTGACTGATGACCAGTCCTTGCTCTTACAATTGTCACAACATCCCCATGGTCATCAAAATTCAAGTGCTTGGCAACTGGCATGTATTTATGATCGTTGCAATGTTCCAGGGCCATATGATCATCCTTGAGCCCTGGTGGCGCAGTGTTGCAAGCTAACTCTGCCCACAGCCAGGAGTTCAATCTTGACCGACTCAAGGTTGACTCAGCCTTCCAGCCTTCCAAAGTCGGTAAAATGAGGACTCAGATTGTTGGGGGACAATACACTGACTCTGTAACAGCTTAGAGAGGGCTATAAAAGCACTGTGAAGTGGTATATAAGTCTAAGCCAGTGGTTCTCAACCTTTCTCAGGTTGAGAGCCCACTTGCCCCGCCCATGCGCGCCGCGACCCCAACCCGGGGTGAATTTTTTTTATTTTTTTTTATTTTTTTTTCGGCGCGATGGGCGGATCTGCGCATGCGTGGCGCACGCGCACCAAAAAAAATTTAAAAAATAAAAAAATAAAAATAAATAAAAATAAATAAAAATAAAAAACAAAATGGCGGCCCGCGGTGTCCAGCAACCCCGCAAAATGGTCGTGCGACCCCAAATGGGGTCGCGACCCCAAGGTTGAGAACCGCTGGTCTAAGCGCTATTGCTATTTGCAACATTCTCAGGGAACGTCTGACAAGCAAAGTCAATGGGGAAGCCGGATTTGCTTAACAACCATGTGATTTTGCTTGACAAAGCAGTGATTTGCTTAACAACCATGAGAGAGAAAAAAAAGGATGCAAAATTGGGTGCAACTCACTGAATGACTGCTTCGCTTACTGGAAAAGCTCGGGTCCCAGTTGTGGTTATAAGTTAAGGAGCATCTGTAAGTAAAATTTGGAAAGTGTTATGCATCTTCAAAAACCAGATTTTAGTCATTTGGCAAGTCACTAAGAGCTGCATGAAGGTTGAGAAAGAAAATTTATTGTGTGTCTGTGGATTTAAAGAAAGATTACAGAAAAGTGAGTTAGCTTGAATTTGGCTGGCTTGTTTTGTACAAGTATAGAATTGATAGTTGGTCAGTGAATGCAGTGACTGAGATATGATGGAGTGCTTAGTAGCTGGATCAACACTGAGCAAAGAGAAAGACAAGGATGTATGATGTATCCTTGGCTGTTTAATGAATGAACTACAAGAATACTTGTTGTGGTACTGGATGGGTGTTGTTCTAGGACAGGGGTAGGCAACCTTGGCTCTTTTATGACTTGTGGACTTGAAGTCCATGAGTCATAAAAAAGCCAAAGTTGCCTACCCCTGGTCTAGGACAAGAAAGTATATATACTTTTGTATGCAGATGAAGCTGTGTTTTTGGTTGAGGACATAAATATTTTATTGCAAATGTAAGATAGTATGTTGCAACAAGCAATAAGAATGTGAAAATTAAGATGTCAAACACCATGGTATTTATGTTTGACAAGGAAAGTGGAATGGATGACTAAAAATTATTCATAAATGTTGAAAAACCAGGCCAGATAGATAAGTTTGTGAACTTGATAAAACGTTATCCAAACATAGGGAAATGGCCAGAGGAAAATGTAATGGCAGAAATGGACTCATTGCAAGAAATGAGTGTTTCTTGTGAAAATGTCTCTATATAATGGCATATTTCTACTCATTTTGAAACAGAGAAATGAGAGCTGAGTGTGTCAGTAGAAACATGAAAGTAAGTTGAATGTAATGGGAAGGAGTGGGCATTTTGTGGAGATTCCAGTTTGTTTTTAGATGTGCCTGAAAAAATACATGATTTGCCTTCTAATTGCTTTGCTTAATGCCAATAGGTAACACTGATGGACAGGGATTGTTGAATTATTGTTGTCAGAATTGCCATCAGTGCATATGGCTGTATTCACAGAAGCTTTGTCTTGTTTATTTTTATTTATTCATTTGTTTCATTGATCAAATTTGTATAGTTCTCCCCATCTCCCCAAAAGTGACTCTGTTAACTTTCTCCTATGCAGAAGACAAGGTGGCAAAAGTGGGTGCTTATGGTCTAACTTATGGTTTCTGTTGTATTTACATTAACAGACTGTTATATTCCCATGTGAATGCCCATTTCGACTGCAGATCCTGCCAATCAGTTAGTTCAGTGAGGTCCATGGAACCCCATCACAGGAGTTCCACAAAGGCTTGAAGAAATGTTATGATTTAAAGTTAAGTCTCGGTAGTCCATGGCCACGGCCAATGGTGACGAAAAAGTTGAGAACTACTGAGTTAGTTCATAGGAACTTCAGAAATGCCCTTAAAAAATACATTTCCCAAAATATGACTCTCTCTCACACACACACACACACACACAAATACACTTCAGTGTCTGCCCTTTCCTTTCATTATTAGACAAAGGGACAAACTGTTCACATTTCTATACTTACATTTATATTCTTTGGGCTTTTTGTATTTCTGGTAAATTAATCTGGTAAGAACGCTACAACTCTAGCACTAAGAAGCAGTAAGAGCTACAAACAGCAAAGTGTCAACATTATATAGAGCAATTGATTTTAGAGCTGAGAGTGGTATACATAGGCTTTCACAATTTTTTTCCCCTTTTGAACTATGTGTTAAAAAGTTGTAGCACTTCCTCTGCCAATCTCGGTGAACACAAATTTGATCGCTTGTCCTAAAAAACCATCTTGCCAGAGATCTAAGGGGGAGAAAAAAGAGCCCGTGAAAGTGAGGGGGCTAATGTTTTTCTGAAGCAACTGGGACATTGAGGAAAATAAATGTTATAAAGGTAGTCCTCAACTTATGACCACAATTTGAATTTCTGTTGCTAAGTGAGACACTTGTTAAGTGACTTTTGTCCCCTTCTTACAACCTTTTTTGCCACATTTGCTAAGTGAATAGTTGTTAAATTAGTAACACCGTTGTTAAGTGAATCTGGCTTCCCCATTGACTTTGCTTGTCAGAAGGTTGCAAAAGATGGTCACGTGACCCTGGGACACTGCAATCGTCATAAACATGAACAGTTGTCAAGCAATAGATCATGTGACCCTGGGGATGCTGCAATGATCATTAAGTGTGAGAAATGATTGTAAGTCACTTTTTTCCAGTGCTGTTGTAACTTTGAATGGTCACTAAAGGCACTGTTGAAAGTGGAGGACTATGGTATCTGTATATTTACTTGCTTGGCAAAAGAAAATGTATTAGATACTTTTGTGTTATTTGTTTGCCCTCTCAGTGGACTTCAGCAATTTTCTCTTTGCACGTTGCATTGAACTTAAAGATCTTTCATACAAAGCTACAAATCATTACATCGGGTGTAGATGGTAGTCCAGCTCATATATGTGTCTTAGGTGTATTACGTTCCTGTATCTCTTCATCTCTGTTTCATAGCCTCTTATGCATACTGTCTAGTCTCTGCAAAATTAGGCAAAACACGCTTACAATATATGGAAAAAAACATAAGCAAAGAACTCATTTTAACTGCACCAAGATATTTACAAGTAAAGAAATGTTTACTGCTGTGTGAATGAAAGCAAATGCCTGTATCAATGAATGTGGTGAAGATAGTGAGTCACAGCCCCTACACGGGATTTATTAAGCCAGAAATGACAAATACTTTAGTTCCTACGAATCAAAACTTGAGTAAGAGGAAATAATAAGGTGGTTTGTGGTGATCTGATGGCTTGTTCTTTTTTTCAAGGATTTATTGAAGTTGGATTCAGGTATCAAGTAGTGCCTTAAGCATTCATGGCTCTACAGCAGGCATATCAAACTGCCAGCCCACGGGCCGGATGCATCATACTGAAACCGCACCCATCCCATTGCCAGCAACGGGGGAAAAGTCGCGATACATCACGCGACGTCACATGATGTCGCAAGTTTGACACACCTGCTCTAGAGTATAATAATCTGAATGCAAAAATATATCCTGAATAAGCATTGCCAATAATAGGAATATACTGTGAAGCTGGCAATTGAGGAAATTGTGGATAAAGGCTTCATACCTGCATCGAATCAGCAGTGAAAAAGAAATTCTCCCAGAGATAACATTTGGATGAATAGATTAATAGAGTAGAAACGGATCTTGGAGGTCTTCTTATACCAACTCCCCACTCAGACAGGAGACCCTATACCAGCGGTTCTCAACCTTGGGGTCGTGACCCCATTTGGGATCGCACGACGATTTCGCGGGGGTCGCCGGACACCGCGGGCCGCCATTTTTGTTTTTTTTTATTTTTATTTTTTTAATTTTTTTTTTTGGGCGCGCGCGCCGCACATGCACAAATCCTCCCGTCGCGCCGGAAAAAAAGAAATTTAAAAAATTTTTAAAAAATTTTAAAAAAATTAAAAAATGGCGGCCACGACGGGCGGATCCACGCATGCGCGGCGTGCGCAACGGGCCGATCCGCACATGTGCAGATCCGCCTGTCGCGGCCGCCATTTTGTTTTTGTTTTTTTTGTTTTTTATTTTATTTTTTTTAAAAAAAAAAATTTGCTCGCTCGCACACCCGGGTCGGGGTCACGGCGCGCATGGGCGGGGCAAGTGGGGGTCTCAACCTGAGAAAGGTTGAGAACCACTGCCCTATACCATTCCAGTCTAGTGGCTGTCCAATCTCTTAAAAGCTGCCAGTGATGGAGCTTGCACAATTTCTGAAGACAAGCTGTTCCACTGGTTAATGGTTCTAACTGTCAGGAAATTCCTCCTTACTTCTAGGTTGGTTCTCCCCTTGATTAGTTTCCCTCCATTGTTTCTTGTCCTACCTTCAGGTGCTTTGACGGATAGGTTGACCCCCCCCTCTTCTTTATGGCAGCCTTTTAGATATTGGAACATTGCTATCATATTACCCTAGTCCTTCTTTTCATTAAACTAGACATACCCAATTCCAGCAACCATTCTTCGTATGTTTTAGCCTCCAGTCCCCTAATCCTCTTTGTTGCTCTTCTCTGCACTCTTTCTGGAATCTCAACATCTTTCTTATACTGTGGCAATCAAAACTGGATGCAGTATTCCAAGTGTGGTCTTACCAAGGCATTATAAAGTGGTATTAACATTTTGTGTGATCTTGATTCTATCCCTCTGTTAATGCAGGATTGCATTGGTTTTTTTTTGGCATCTGCAGCACACTGCTGGCACATATTTAAGTGATTGTCCACTAGGATGCCAAGATCCATCTCGTAATTACTACTATTGAGGCAGGTACCACCAATTCTATACCTATGCATAAAGGCTTCATACCTGCCCTGAATCAGCAGTGAAAAAGAAGTCCTCCCAGAGTTGACATTTGGATGAATAACATAATAACAGAGTTGGAAGGGATTTGTAGGTCATCTAGTCCCTGCTCAAGTTGGAGACCCTATATCATTCCAGACAAGTGGCTGTCCAATCTCCTATTAAAAGCTTCTAGTTATGGAGCACCCTTAACTTCTGAAGGCAAGCCATTCCACTGGTTAATTGTTCTTACTTTGGAGCAATTTCTCTGTAGTTCTAGGTTGCTTCCCTCCTTGATTAGTTTCTATCCATTGCTTCTTGTCCTGCTTTCAAGTACTTTGGAGAATAGATTGATCCCCTCTTCCTTGTGGCAGCCCCTCAAATGTTGGAACATTGCTATCATGTCACTTTTCATTAAACTAGACTTATCCAATGTATGCGTTGAATACAACAAATGTAGACTGGATACAAAAGTAAGTGATGAAAATGAAATATATCTGAGATATATTAGTTATGTAAAAGTTGTATAAAGAAAATAAATTAGAACAATAGCAAAACAAATGTATATGAAAGAATAGTGAAGTAGAGACATCTATATTTACTTTGGTTTTACCGTCTTTGACTTGTTACTTTTTAATTTCTATTTTGTGCTTTCTGTAGAGCAATATTTCTCAATCTTGGTAGATTGAGACTTTAAGAATTGTGAACTTCTTGCCGGCTGGATAATTCTAGGAGTTCAGGTTCACATATCTTAAAACTGCCAAAGTTGAGAAACACTAATGTTGAAGTTAAGGAAGATCTCCTTGCTGAAGATATGCCCAGGCAAAAGAGGGCAAAGCATTCTTTTAAGGCAAGAACATCCAGGCAACATTCAGAAACAGTTGAGATAGACACCTCCCTTGTTCTTTGAACTACAAGAAGGAGGAGAAGGAGGGACAGCACAATCAAACAAGCAAGATTCTGTTATTATAATAACCAATCTCCATAAAAAGTAATTTTAGTTATCGCGCGGAGCTGAGGTCATTCTCTGCTCTGCCTCATCAGGCTGACATTTTGCATGATACTGCTTATCTCAAAAGGGATTAATATGCTGGGTTTATCATTCATACATACAAGCACAAAACCAGCAAAACCAGCAGAAAATATGGGAGAAGGTCTCTAGTCTGTTACACAGGAGAAGGCTAGCCAAGAAAAAAAAACCCCATACTTCTTATCTTTTAGTCTACACAGAAATATATTTTCCTCCTATAATATATGTTTTTAATTCTCAAAAAAAAAAAAACCCTCAACAAAAAAGTTCTTTGACATGACCAGCGGCGTTCAGCAGCTGGAGTGGTCCTCATAGCTGAACATCAACTATAAAAGCAGCAGGGGTTGAATTTTGGACCATGCCAATTCAAGTTGTAGTGAGGAACTGCCTTTACGAATGCCGTCTTTCACTTAGTGATGGTGGATGTGAACGTACTACCTTTTTGTTTAGTAAACTAAAACTATCCTGGGTAATCATCTAACCAAGTTCTCTTATTTCTGGGGGTATTTGGAAACACCTTCTCCAGTGTGCAGTTTTGATGTGGCATAATCAGAATAACGACACTTTCTTCCACAGAAACAGAGTTACCTCAATTGAACTGTCATGACTAAGAATGCGCTAGTAGTGCCAGTCTTCTTGATCAGTTTCCAACCACAAAACAAGTCAAACTGAGGCTGGAGAAAAGCAAGCTGGGAAGCGGCTGGCAGGAAGAGAGGGTTTTACTGAGTTGCGAGGGAGGAGGGTGAGCAGATATGCTTAGGGCCAACGGATACGGACAAGGCTTATTGTGCCAAGAAGAAACAGCTGTACTGTGCAAGCGCCATGGACAGGCCATCTGTACAATGTGTTCCATTTCAGCTTTACAGGAAAGCATCAAGTCAACCTTTCAGCAGAAATGGGTTTCCAATAGGAGAGGGAGATGGTTCTCATACCACTTTCAATCAGGCCACAATTAAACCATTGTCCCAGGAGTTAATGAGACCAGATGATGAATAGAAAATAAAAGGGTACCATTTTCTCTTTGGGCATCAAATACATTATCCAAATTTGCATAGGGGGGAAAAAAGGTTGATGAATAAGGATTGAAGGAGGTCTGTGAGCCTACGCGCATACTTCCCATATTCTAACCACATTATTATTATTATTATTATTATTATTATTATTATTATTATTATTATTATTATTATTATTAAATAATAATCTTCCTGGTCTGATGGGGAAGCCTTTAACAAACCAAAGCAGAAGAAATAGCAACTTGGTTTGAAACTGGAGGGCATCTGAGATGACAAGGAAGCTGGGTAGTTTTGAGATACACAAAAAAGGTTCAGGTTTTGTTCATAATTCAGACTGATCCTGGCATTAGGGTAGTCTAGATTCTGGGAAAATGCTACTTTTCTTTACAATCATTACAACTTAGGTTGAAAAAATGGCAACGAAGTGACCTCTAATATAAAGAAAGGGAATCTCTCTTTTTTCCCCACCACCCCATCTGTCCCTCCCTCTCCCCCCCCAGATTGTCTCAGGAGGCCCCTACAATAGTTCCAAAAGTCAAGATGGCAACCAGAACAAAGTGATTGAAACTCCACTTATTTTTTTTATATGTACTGCATGAGCAATGATGCATAGCCATCATCTTGACTTTTTTGGGCCATTCCGGACATTCTTAGTACAGTTTTAGACTATAGCTCCCACTATTCTCCTACTCTATTATTATAGTCTCTTCTATGCTAACGTTGTCTGTCACAATTTATCACTTTAAATTCTTGCCCTTCAATTCTATTTTAAATGCAGACAAGAATTATCCTGCTACTAAGACATAAACAAATTTGTTTTCAGAGTCCTGGGAGTAACATAGGCTGAAAATGTCATAATTATTCCTTGGTAGCAATTCTAACCAGGACTGTGCAGAAATTGGTTCTGAAGGTTCATTGGAATCTCCAAATCAGCTTTATCAGTGGAGAGTCAAATCCAATTGTTAAACTGAATCAAATGCCTCCAAATGATTCTCATGAGCCATATGCTTCAGATAGAGTTTTTTAAATCAGTATGGAACTTTGAATCAAGTAGATCAGTTTGATGGTTCAATTCAAAACATCAAGCCTAATCAGATCCACATTCCGAATCAGTACTAGTTGTTGAATCAGTTCTTCCACATTGAATTATTTTCTCCCTGATCCACACAGGCCTAGTTTTAACTTCCAGATCCAACACACACTCACACAAAGAGATATATACACATACACAACAGTGATATTTTGTTCTTCATTCAAAAAAGTTTATCACTGAATGACCACAAATCATGCCAAATGAATCAATGGACATAAATCCCCATAGAAATAGACAATAAATACCCAAAGTCAGAAATAGACATTAATCCACATACTAAATGCAAAGTCACTCCTTGGAACCAATTCACATATTCAGAGGTTTATAAAATGTGTAATAATAAAGTTACATATGGTAATAAAAGGCATAGTTCTTTTCTTTCATACAAGGGCAATTCGGAAATAAACCTCCATATGGTTATCAATGATAGACACTCGCAGATACAGAACTTTTATTATACACATTAGAAAACTATATTACATTACTTTTCGACATAATTGCCATTCAAATTGAGGCACTTGTCATAACGTCTTACAAGGTTTGAAATTCCTTCTGCAAAAAAAAATCTCCCGCCTGGGAATGAAGCCATCTTGTAACAGCATTGTGAAGTGCATTGTCATCATCGAAGCTGTGCAACACAAACCACTGTTTCATATGCCTAAAAAGATGGTAGTCGCTCAGTGCCAAATCTGGGCTACAGAGGGGTGATCAAAAAACATCCCAATGAAAGCGCTTCAAAAGCTTTTGGGTGCATCTAGTGGTGTGCAGGTGAGCATTAATGTGAACCAACACCACTCCAGAAGCCAGCGTGCCCTGACGCTTCTTATGGATGGCTCGTCTGAGTTTTTGTAACGTTTCACAGTAGACTTCTGAACTGATGGTCGAACAACTCTCCATGAAGTTAACTATCCGTACTCATTTGGCATCATAGAATACTGTTGCTATAACCCTTTCTGGCACACAATGTTTGCAGATCTCATCGCCGGTCACAATTATGTTAAGAAATTGTTCTCCTTCCTCAGCATAATGCATGAGGCATTCCAAAGCAGAACCCGTTCGGTGTCTTTTGTGCTCCTCAGAAAGGAGTTTTGGTACCCAACAAGCACAGAACTTGAGGTATCCCAAATTTTCTGTCACCACCTCATGCAAAACAGACCTAGAAATTTGAGGAAAGTGTAAAGAAAGTGCAGATATTGTGAACCAACAGACTTCACTTCACTTTTTGTCAATTTCCTGCACGAATTCATCGCTGATGGGCGGCCACTTCTTGCCTCATCATGCATGTCAGTTCGTTTATCTTTAAACATACGACACCATTTATGTATGACACCTTCACTCATCATGTTTGGTCTGTAAACATTACACCGTTCACGATGAGTTGCAGCTGCCAAATGTTTTTTCACACACAGGAATGTGTGAGCTGTGCTCTGCCCCTGGGCCTTTGATTGGGAGTGTATGTTGTATGAGTGAGTATAGTTTTTATAGTTTCATAGTTTTATATTGTACCATTTTTTAAGTGACCTATGTATTTTGTACTTATATTTCTGTTGTGAGCCGCCCTGAGTCTGGGGATAAAGGCGGCATATAAGTCAAAATAAATGAAATGAAATGAAATGAATCATATTACTGCACGCACCTCACATTTGGCAGGATTTTCTATGGCAGGGTTCATTTTCAATCGACCTAGCGGATGAACCAATTGCAACACAACCTTCTCCTTCTCTCCTCACTGCCTACTGAACTACTGCGCACGGCACCATAGAATGGGCATCACTATCCCCACCTATTTCTCGCACATGCTCAAACGGAGGTTTATTTTCGAATTGCCATTGTATTTCTATCCCTGCTTTTTCTAGAGGGTTCAGAGCATATTCTCAGAATGCATCTTTTATTCCATAGGGAGATGTAATACTTTTTAAATACTTTTAGAAATTAATATATTTTTTATTATTTTAGACCAGCCATGTCTGGGGAATTCTGGGATTTGAAGTCCACACATCTTCAAGTTGCCAAAGTTGAGAAACACAGTTTTAGACAATAAAGCTTAAAAGGGTGATTTATTATTTTTACACATTTGCTAAACTGCAGCTTGTAGTCATCAACAACTGTATCCAAGAGAGAAAATGAGCTTCACTGGACATTGTTGGCTTCTTTACATATCATTATTTACAGGTAACTACCCCAGAAAAATATGCCTTCCTCTTCCATGGAGGTGAGAGGGGCACAGATGCACAGAGAGAAGAGCCAAATTGAATGAAACATTCTTAGAAGCTCTGGCAACCGGTTGATTCATTAAGTTGAATGAATGAATGAATGCAGGCAACTGTCCACCACTGAGATTTAAAACAACACATACATTGCTGGCTGTGGTGAAAAATTTATTTCTTCCCTACTAAAATGCAAGGAGCCAGAATTTGTGTGAAGAAAAATGGCTCTGCCAATGCAAAAATGAATAACTCTTTCATCTTCCAGCCTTTCTCCATTCCTTCCAGCTTATTGTCCAATTGTGTGTTGGACTATTAAGAGGTACAGCCCCCACCCCCATCTAGCTAGAAAAACGTGGTCCAATCTTATGAAAAAAACAAAACTTGCAATGGTGACTAGGTAAATATGAGCATGCTGGACTTATATTAAAAGCTGGAAATTAAACCAAGAGCAATTTTACCCGTAGGTAAATCACAATTGAGCCCAAAATTTCTCCTGCTAAACAAAACATTTGTTAAGTGAATTATGCCCCCTTTTTATGACTTTTCTATCCACCACTGGTAAGTGAATTACTGACATTGTTAAATTAGTAACACTTAAATTAGCAGTTAAGTGAACCCAGCTTCTCCATTGACTTTGCTTGTCAGAAGGTTGCAAAAGGGGATCATGTGACCCAGGGACACACTGCGACCATCACAAATGTGAGTTGGTTCCCAAGCTTCTGAATTTTAATCCCCTGACCATGGGGATGCTGAAACGGTCATAAGTGTGAAAAATGGTCCTAAGCCATTTTTTTTCAATCCCGTTGTAACTTTGAATGGTCACTAAATGAACTGTTGTAAGCCGAGGACTGCCTGCACTGAAAATGAAAAGTCATCGGGTTTATCAAAGTCACTCCGTGTTTAAGAAAACAACAAATCAGAAACAGTCTCTTACAGATGTAATGTATTTCTAAAATCCAATACATACCAATACTAAACTAAACCATTTAGGTTTGTTAATATGCTAGCTATCATTTGTTTTGGCATAGAGTCCCTCAGAGCAGTTTTATTCTCATTCTCTTTCAGGCTTCCTTCTTCCTGGCTAGACCTCCAATCTGCTTCTCTCCGCTTTTCCTCCTCGGGGTCCTCCCAAACATAACTTACCCACAGCAACCACCTCATTACTACAATTTGCACCTGGGAGTTTGGAACAATACGTCTTCAGAGTACAATGTACAAACTGGATAGTTCTCACTATACCCATCAAAAAAGTGTGTTTTCAGTTTAACAAAAGTGAAATGTGTCTAGGAAAAAAAGCAAGGCTGTCATACACAATAGAAAAGCTGACAGATTTTTTTTTTACTCATTCCAACCTGCCTAACTTGTAATCCGTTAAAGCAAGCTCTGCTTCTCTTATCTTCAAAGCTCACCCTAATGGTTCCTCCTCAACCACCTAGGTTCAAACTATCCGTGACATAAATGTCCAGCTTTGTTACATTGTTCCTGCTATTCTTTTCAGGGTTTCCTTTATCATATCAGTATCAAAATAAAGGTTTCCCTGTCCAGTTATGTCCAACTCTAGGGTGCGGTGCTTATTTCCGTTTCCTGAACCAGTGTTGTCTGATGACATTTTCCATGATCATGTGGCCAGCATGGCTATATGCCAAAGGCACATGGAGCAGTTTTAGGTTCTCACCAAAGTGGTACCTATTAATCTACTTGCATTTCCATGCTTTTGAACTGCTGGGTAGGCAGGAGCTAGGGCAGGAGCTCAGCCTGTTGCACTCAGTATGGTATGGTGTATGGTGTATGCTGTGGTGTGGTGTGATGTGGCGTGGCATGGCGTGGTGTGACATGGCGTGGCATGGCGTGGCGTGGCGTGGCATAGCATGGCATGGCATGGCATGGCATGGCATGGTATGATATGGTACGGTACGATACGGTACGATATGGTATGGTATGGTATAGTATCATTTTAACTGGAATCATAGTTTTAAGGTCGGCTAATTCAGATAAAGCATTGGGATGATAATTTAAACGTGCCTTAGAAGGATCCATGGAAGATAACTTGATGGTATCTTCCTCTGCTTGAGAAGCTATCTGGTTCAACTTTTTTTTAAATTAAAAAAAAGACAACTTCTTTTGAAAAAAGAAAGTGAAGAGACAGCATGGAAGGTTCCTTTCCACAATTATTGCCTTGAAAATAAATTGTGTGAGCTCAAAATTACCTAATTCCAGTTTTGGCCAGTTGATATTTATTGTATTGTTATTTGGATTATAATGATTATTTCAATCTTGGAGACTATGCAGAAAAAAAGTAGGTTACATTATTTAAATTGATATTCTCTTTCATTTTTTCATTAGTGATGCATTTCCTCATTGAGATCACTGTATAAACCACTGGAATAGCATGACTTAAGTTATTGGAATATTGGAATAATTTTGTCTCCTACTATTCATTTCATTTAATTAAAACAAAGATATGGTTCCGAAAGACATATGTCAGGGAATAGACAATTAGAATTGCTGAAGTGATACAATGAATGTTCAATATGACATTATTAAAAGATAATATATAGCAAGCAAATTATACAGAATTGTTTTTATGATATGACAAAAGTATAATTCTTTGAGCTTAATGCCAAAATCTCCACTATGTTATTATTTATAAATACTAAGAGAAAAAAGAAAAGAAAAAGGGGGAAAGAGAGGTTTTTTTTAATGAGCTATGCCTTCTATTACAACTAGTCCTTACTTAACAATAGTAAATGAGACTGGAATTTGCCTCCCTAAGCAATGTGGTCATAAAATGCAATGTCATGTAACTGCAGGGCTTAGCTACAACAGTTCCAGCTGTCCCTGGTTACTATCGTCAAGTAATAACCTATGCAGATAATTAAGCAAGGACTTTATGTGTTTGTGACTTCTGACTTCCTGCCAGCTTCCCCAGTGACTTTTCTTGTGGGAAGGTGTCACTAAAGTTCATAAATCATGATCGTGTAGGACAGACCTGTCAAACTTGTGACGTCATGTGACGTCGCAAGACGTATCGGGACAGTTTTGCCATTGCTGACAATGGAGCTTCTGGATGACGCGTCCGGCCCGCAGGCCAGCAATTTGACACTCCTGATGCAGGATGTTATGATAATCAGAAATCCAGGCCAGTGGCCATACACCTAGATCATGGTCACATGACTGTAAGGCCTGCAACTTTGAGGACCAAGCATAACTATTCCTAGTTCAATGCCATTGCAAGTTTGAATGGTCACTGAATGAGTAATCATTAAACAAAAACTACTCTTGGTCATCAGTCATTTATCTGCATACACATAACAGTGAAGGAGGAGATTGAAATATTGCATACAATTTCAGCACTGTACTCTTGTGCATTTGTGCAACTATGCATGTGACAACCTGAGAATGTCAGTTTGTTCACAATAGCAATGTTGTCACTCCCTTGATTATCAACAGGTTGGCAATAAGTGCAACTTCCAAGCAGCCATAGCTGGCAAAACTAAAAGCTGGCTTCATCAAACCTTGGTGAAAAAAATAAATATATGTTGAATTAAAAACAGGTTCTGCATTTACAGTCATCTGCCCCTAGCTTTTGATGCAAACCACATAGACAGAGCCAGACAAAATATCAGCTTGGATGAGGGGGGGAGGGGGGAGGGGGAGGGGGAGAAGGAAGATTTACATTTATATGCTGCCTGACTTCTAGAAACTCTGGACAGTTGCACAGACAGACAGACAGACAGACAGACGTATTGCGGTAAGTCAATTGCATTGTCTCTTTTTCTCTGGTTTGTTTCCATGAAGAAGTTTGCATTGGCAGATAAGACTTATTAGAAGCAGCCATTCCCTATGTGTTGGACTACAAGTCCCAGGGCTTCAAGTGATGCTGGTGATGGACCTAGTGATCCCTGATTTGGGCAAGCCTAGAGTGGAAGGCTTTCTTTCTTGCATCTTTTGCACTTTTTCTCTGTGTCTTGTCACTCTCTATTGATGACACAGAGACATAAAAATGTATCTGACGTAACCACATTTTTTAAAAGGCACATATTTATTTTAGCTGTTCTGTTTGCACTTTCTTGCAGCCCTCAGTGTGATTTTTTTTCATATTTGGTTTTAAGAAAAAGAAATCCAAAGCAAATACTGTGTAGACCAAAGACCTAATATTAAACTTCATAACAAGTAGGCATCCCTTTCCTCTTAGGGCTTAAACTTAAATGGTTAATATTTGAAATGCTTTCTGGGTTTCAGTTTAACCATTTGCATTTTAGGTGTGCAACTTTAAATTTTTAAGTGTAACTTTATGTTTCAGTAGTGTGTAGGCATCCCTATGGGGAGGTTTGCTTTGTTTTAAGAGCACCTGTTTAATCACATATTCCAGAACTTCTTAGATATTACATTTTACATCAATAACCAAATAATCAAACATTAAAATATTGACTAAAGAAACTAAATTTGACTGGATTTTGAACAGAGATGTTATTAAAGAAATCACAGATAATGGTTTTTTCTAAGTGGTACATTTTTTAAGAAAGTCCACTTTTTGCAGATTTTGCAAAATGCATTTTTCTAATCACTTTTTTAGATAATGAGTATTTAGTGTACGTATGTCTGTATAAATCACACAAAGTGCAGAAAATATTAAGAAGCAATAAGTCAAATAAATTAAATGCATTTGTAAGAAAAAGAAAATATAGCTAAAACTAGTTTGCACAACACCGTTTGCAATACGTCTCCATTTTTTCCTATCCTTGAAACCATCTTAACATGTGCCACATCCATCCATCACTTCATCTGGTTTGGTGGCCCAGAAAGGAAGGCAGGCACCATTACGTGTGCATGCACACACAGAAATGAGCCACATGTAAGTGCATGCGCACGTGCAAATGGGTCCGCGTGAGCGCAAATGCCACAAATGCGATGGCGCTAGCACCGATGGGCTGCTCAGGGCAACGCTAGAGCTGGCGGGATGCTTGGGGTGGTGCTAGTGTGAGTGTGGGGGGCATTAGTGGGCCTCAGCCCACAGATCAGGGACCCTTGATCTAGATAAGCCATTTCCTCCATGGTTCTCAGCAGTTAATATATGACTACCTTCACTTTCTGGATAAGGAGGAGATAAGAGAAGATATTTAAGATATTTGAGCCTAGAAACAGGCTGATGAGACAGAGGACTCGATTATCATGGCATTAACAGATAAATCAGCTTTCTCTAATCTAACCCTTTAAAATAAGGGTTAATTTGCATGTCCTGTCTTTCTTAGACAGCATGGCTATTGAAATCACAAATCAAATATACCACAATAACAAAGGGAAAGCAAAAGCATTACAGTTTTCATTGCAACTATTTAAGTGAAAGAGTTCAAGCCTAAGGAGCTCCACTGTATGTGTGTGCGCGCACATGTGCACATCCATGCATTTGTGTCTGTGTTTTCAATCTTTTGTTGCTGTCATTCTGAGTCCCCATCAACTCACTGGGAAAGGCAAAGGGCAAGATATATTCTTCCGAGAAGACACAGACAACAGAGAAAGCAGATAGAAAAGCTGACTCTCCCTGTAACCTCTGTCTGGTCTCTGAGCAAAAGCTTTCAGATCTGTCACAAGTCACATGTCATCTCTACATTTTATTCATGTGAAGAAATATGATGAAATCTCCTCCAGGACAAAGTGACCCACATTTTACTTTCTGCACAGCTGCAATGCGGATGTGAAAGTTTACCACACATATAGAATTGTCAGATTGTCAGAGGTGGGAGACCCCCCCCACACCCTATAGGGGATCCCCTGTGGCCAATGGCAAGCAGTGGATGGTGTGCAGAATTTGGCTCAAAAGCTGTTTCCTGAAAGTCACAAAAATGAGGTTTTCAATCTGGGCCTATGTCATTTATCACCAGAAGTTTATTTCAGCATGCTTGTCTTCCATATACCCTTCCTCTCAGTTCTCAAAATAAGGAAACGAGGATAATTGAAGGGCATCATAGAATGAAAGGATTGAATCGAATCCAAACCCTTTGCTCCTCTACACATCCAGCAGTCTACCACAATAATATTACAAGAGAGGGCCAATCACCTATTTAAACATCTCCTATGAAATGGTGATGAGGTGCGGTAGGTCAGTGGCTTAAAAGATGCCAGAGAAGCTCTACACTCCAGCAGTTCAAGGCCTACCACTATGTGATGGAGTGAGCTCCCATCACTTGCCTCAGCTCCTGTCAACCTAGCAGTTTGAAAGTATAGGTACCACTTTGCTGGGAATGTAACAATGTTCCAGGTTTTGCAGTACACTTTGTGCTGTGGCATGATGTCATGCTGGCCACATGATCATAGAAACATCTTTAGACAGCGCTGGCTCAATGGCTTAGAGAAATGGAGATGAGCATGCTCTTTAAAGTCACCTACAACTAACAGAGTAAAAACCCTCAGGGAGACTTCCAGTTCCGGTTTGTGGCAGTGCGGTCGTGCGAAGGGAGTTGTCCCTTTGCCAATCGAGTTTCCCCTGCCAGTAGACCCCTTAGAGGGTTGTAAAGACGCTCTGGAGGAGCGTCTACCATTGAGGAGGCTTCTTGGATAGTTGTAGAGGAGCGCGGCGTCCTCTGTGCACCGAGTATCTCCTTTGGGCCGACAGGGTAAAGATCGGCCAGTAAAATGGCCGATCATTTAGCTGCACCAACCGCAAGCCACAAGATCAGCTAAGCAAACGGACCCACCATGGAGAACTCGGTGAGACTTTCCTTTCACCTCTATTTTCTCTATGCCTGTGAAAAGTTTTTTTTCCCTCTTGGAATTATTCCCTTTTCTGGTGAAGCGGCTTTTTAAATGGGGGAAGAGAAGCACAAAGGACTAAATTTATTTTTGTTTTAATAGTTGATTTTATTTTTGGATATTGGGAGCCTCAAGAAAGTTTTTTATAATATTTGGAGAATATTGTTTGCTTTTACTTTTATGGTGTCTGGAAGGATTGAACATCTGATTACTTTCTGGGGGACACTTTCTGACAAATTTATTCATTGTACTTGCTATCTTTTCTTCGCTGGAAAGGCTTTCATTTTGTACAAAGGAAAAAGGTGAGGAAACTGGGAGGAGATTGATATTGTGATCGTTTTTTAAATATAGTCTCCTTTAAAAGGATAAGGATTTGAAAGATAATAAAGATGGAGGAAATCAGTGTAGATCTTACTTATAAGAATATTTTGGACAAAATTTTGGAAAATACAGAGATGATAATTACTTGCTCAAAGAAGATTTCTTTATATCAACAAGGCAAAAGACAAGGACTAAGTGAAACATAGGTTTGTGTTCTGCTTACCGAGGTGGAAGAAGTAAACCCACAGTTGGACAATCAATTGATTTTGCAAAAAAGACTTGATATCAATGGACAAAGGACTTATGATAAGGAACAGGACGATCTCACTTCAGAAGGAAAGTTGGCCTGCAGACACCATTTGAATTTGAGATAGAGAAAAAAACATGGGAAGAAGAGAAACGTGTGATTAAAGAGGACGATATAAAAGAAAGGATTTTAAGTGAAATTTATTCAATGTTAAAAGAAAGGGGAAATGATGTTCTGCTATGAGTCATTCAGATTAACTATAACTTTTATACTAATTTAACAAAATACATAATGGGAGCTTTCTTTTTGCAGACAGAGGCCCGATTATGGAAACCTGTTTGGACTAGAAAGAAACCCAGAATAAGATATAAATATTAAATCTGATTATAGTAATGTGGTAAAGGCCTTATAGTGATTTGGATTGATTTGGACTTGGACTTTGTTAAAAGGGCTTTATATGTTTTTAATATTAGAGATGGTATAATGAGAAAAGAACTGAAATATTGGAAGTGATGGAATTAATTATTGGAGATTTGGAGAAACAGTGAAAAACAATAGAAGATTGGTAAGAAATAAAGAAACACTTGGGGCACCTGAATAGTAAATGAATATGTTAGTCTAAGATTAAATATTTGCAAAATTAAGAAAGCATGATACAGGATTTTGGGGATGATAAATGAGTTTATAAATTTTTATTGATTAATAAAATTTATATAGAGTAATATATTCAATGAAAATCTGTTTTAGAAATGTTTTAATCAGTCTATAATTATAAATAGATATGGTAGTTTATTTTTAACTATATAACTTGGATGAAATGTTATATTAGTGAATGAATTGGTTTTAGAAAGATATTGACTTGATTATAATGTTTTTAAATAAATGGAGTTCATTAAGCTTAAATTTAAATGTGTGAAGAAATATAGGTTTTTATAGATTAAAATTTTTTATTGATTAATGTAGTTGATGGTTAGACATAGTAATGAATGAATTCATTTGAAAGTGTATTAATTTGATTATAATATTCTATATAGATAGAGAGGGAAATTTTTAAGAAATAATGGGTATATATTTACTATGTTATTGTTTCTTTTTTAAAAAATGGATTACCATGTTTCCACATGGGTTCTTATGCTGTGTTGGTGTAAAATGGAAAACTAATAAAAATTGTTTTGGAAAAAAAAAGAAGAAGCAACACAGTCCAGAATTGGATAGAAGACAAAGAGTAGCCACTTCATGGAATTTCCCAGGGTATATCCATTAGACCAGAGGTCACCAACCTTTGTCAATTAGCGGACTGGAGGAAAAAGGAGGGGGAAGCATTTTACATACGGGTGCCGCAAACGGGGTAGGGCTAGTGCCTGCATGATACTCATTAGCCCTGCCCCATTCTTGCATGGTGTAGCGCTTTGTTTCTGTGCCCTGTGGTGTAGTGGCATCCATTTTTGCACCTTATAGTGCATCAGTGACCCGTTTTTGCACCCCACAGTGCAGTGTTGCCTATTTTCACGCCCCAAGGCATGTCGTCCCGTTTTCACACCCTGAGGCATGCTGGTGTCCCTTTTTCACACCCCAAGGTGCAGCGGTGGCCCGTTTTTTGTGCCATGCGGCTGCAGCACTAGCCCAAGTGAGGGGATATGCATGCACACACGCACACAGTGGCCAGCCTGTCCTGCGGCCTGGTGGCCAGTAGGTCATGGCCCACTATCAGGCTGCAGCCCATAGGTTGAGGACCCCTGCATTAAACTGAGAGTGGTATAGGTTTAACCTGGCAAGATTCTGTCTATTGGTTATAAGCAAATAAAAAATGAACTTTAAAAAAAACCCTCAGGGACTCCTTTACCTTTTGCCTTTGTGAAATGGTGTCTCCATGATTTCCTAAGACTATCAGCTTCCCTATCATTTAAAGCCATCGATTTTTGTCCTGTCTTCTGGAAAACTCTACATGATAGTCTAGACCAGAGTCTTGTGAACTCCTCAGCTATATAGTTGAAGTTATCCTGGCAAGCGTTCACACCTCTTACCTGGTTGTATTTGAATGCCAGGGCCAGTAAGTTCAACTACAGTGAGAATAGCCCAGTGTCACCAAGGTGGATTAAGTGTGATCTGGGTACACACAAATCATACTCATAAGAGCTCATAATCTTATTTTGATATGTAATCCTGGTTAGGCAAGCAAAAGGAAAACATGGGTCTACGTTGCTGCTCTTCATCCCTAGTTGTCTTTTGTCAAGTTGCCTAGAAATGGTGACTCAAATAAACAATACCAAGTTAGAGAAGAACTAATGTAGACACTTTTCATCACAGCGCATGTCTGGATCTATACAGCATTAACATTTCTATTCAGATGTTTCAGTAAACATGTGTCACACCTACATATCCAATTCTCCTACATGTGCTAGCTTCCTTGTGCACATTCTTGTGCAGGGGGTTGGACTAGACATTCAAGGTCCCTTCCAGACCTATGATTCTAAGATTTTAGTCTAGGATTGAGGACACCCAAATTCCAGACTGTCTTCAACCATGGAAACTCATTGGCTGACTTGAGGCCATTTGCGCTCTCTTTCTATCTATTTCCTTCCCCCTCTCTCTCCAACCTACCTCATAGGGTTGTTATTGAACAGATGAACTTACAATAGACCCTTGTGCAAACCTCCATGAGATCCTAACAAAGGATGTATATTTAATTAATTAAAAACCTTCCTACTTTCGTTATCACTAGAGCTCTTAAAATCCCCAACCAACAAGCTGATTGACAATTTTAAGATCTGCATTCCAACTGTACTTGGAGCATGCCACATTGGTAAAAGGCTGGCATAGATTCTGTGGATGATTGAACCTCTATAAGACTGAAGAATTACGCAGTAAGCCTAGAAGGAGGCTTTCCTCTTTTTTGCAAAGCTTTTAACTGAAGCCAAGCTGAATGCCACAAACAGCTTTTTTACTGGTTATGCTGCCTTCCGCTATGAGTGTAGAATCCTTGCTCACTTCTGTTTCTATCTCCAGCAGGCTATAGCAAAGATTCTGAACTTTTCGCCAGTCTTCTGCAAAGCCCCACAAGCCAAGAAAAAGAACCAGTTAATCTCAAAATTAATGAGTAGAATTTCCAATGAAGCCACGAATGGATTGGTTCTGCCCTGCAGCTACCCCGCCCGCAAGTTCATCCCTAAAACTCTGTTCAGCCCTTGAAAGCTAAAAGAGTAATCCAAAGTAATCCTGCTGCAGAATTTTACAATGGAAGCAAAAATCCTAGGCAGCTGTGAGTTATGAGGAACAGATGATCCTGATTAAAATTGCATTACTTTGGGGAAAGGTCTATACGGGGTGTGTGGGTGAAATTAATCCAAAATTAATAAGCATCACTTTTTGTTTAAATTGTTGAATGGGCCATCTTGAGTCTAACCAAGTTCACAGTCTGCCACTGAGGCTAAATAAAATGCATCTGCAATGACCACTTAAGTAAGTGCTCCATGACTTGCTTGGCTAATCAGATCAAGCAATAAGGAGGGCCAATAAGATCAAGCAATAAGGAGGGCCAATAAAAGGAAAGTCAATGAGGGCAATGGAAAAAAAAGCACAGGGTTATTCCTGCCGGGGCAATAAACAATACAGGTAGTCCTTGACTTACGACCACAGTTGAGCCCAAAATTTCTGTTATTAAATGAGAATTTATTAAGTGAGTTTTGCCCGATTTTACGATCTTTCTTGTCCTAGTTATTAAGTGAATCAATGTAGCTGATAAATTAGTAAATTAGTTGTTAAGTGAATCTGGCTTCCCCATTGACTTTGTTTGTCAGAAGGTCACAAAAGGTGATCATACAACCTCGGGACACAGCAACGGTGATAAAAATGAGTCAGTTGCCAAGCAACTGAATTTTGATCACATGATCATGGGGATGCTTCAAAGGTCGTAACTGTGAAAAACGGTCATAAATCACTTTTTCCCGGTGCCATTGTAACTTTGAATGATCACTGAATGAAGTGTTGTAAGTCGAGGACTATCTGTATCATAAATATTCCATGGAGAGTGATTTTTTTAATATATAAATAAAGGAAGAAATCATCAGCTATCACAGGATGCTAATTTGGCTGTAACAATTAAAATCAATTAATATCCTGTGCAATTTCACCCAAAAGTGCAGATATTCTACATAATGTAGTTTCGGCATTCAGCAACAAAAGACTGCTTTTTTTTTTTAACCTGTGATGTATCTTCTTCTTTGAATAGAAGAACAAGATCCCCATCTGTTGCCTGATCAGAGTTGATAGGAAAAGATAGACTTTTTAGAAATGACTGGCAATAACAATTTTGCATGGCAGTCATTGCGTCATCTCCTAGGGCATCTCACTCTGTTCTTTTGCTAATAAATATCATTTAAAACCTGATTTTCTACCCCTACTTCTCACACTCCCCCCTTCCTGCCCCCTTCCCCAACCAGTAAATTCATAATAAGGCATATTAACTTTTTCAAGCTGCCTAACCCTCCAGGCTCTTGTCAATCTTTTACTCTAGTATGTTAGTACTTGGCACATTTTATGCTGATAGACCTTCCTGACAGTTCAAAGACTGCACGGTAGCATGTTAATAAGACAGACTGGCTGCTGGGACCCAAATTCCTGAGAAAACTCTCAGATGCAGCTGATCACTCTGAATAGGCCTCATCTTCTTCTCAATTTAGTTTTGCTAGTAGTAGCTGGTTGTGAGTAGAAGTCATTTTTATAGCTCCTCTCATGCTGAAAAATGATGCTGTGTTGGGACACCTAGGGAAATTTGGAACCATGGTGGCTCACTGCTTTCTCTTGCAGGTTGCTGCAGGTTGCTCTTCTTCAGAGTTGCTGCTACAGGCTGCTAATGTTGAGGGGGGAGCATCATTATTTTGTCAGGGACTCTCCTGAAACTGGAGTTGGGCTGGTATCACCAGCAACTTTGCAATCGGGCCATATGATGTCTTGTGTAATGTAACACATGGATGACCTTGAGGAAAAGTGAGAAGGGATGTTGCCTACGAAGCAATCAGACGAGAGAGGCAGTTGCTCACAATCACTTAATGGTCAGAGAAAATAAAATAAGGAAAACCCCCACTCTAATAAAGCAAGAAATTAAAAGTGGGGAGCAAGAAGTTTGTACTTTCAGATTTTCAAGATTCTGCTAATTTAGCCTTGGAATAAAATAGATTTAGTGCCGTGGTTCCGATAGGCGAGGCCAGTAAAAGCAGAACTCCAAGGCAATAGGTTTCCTTAAAGAACATATTTATTGGCTACAAAGTAGTATAGTCAAAAGTGAAACCAAGTCTGGAGTTCCCTCCCAAGCATTACAATGTTACAAAGTTGAACTTCCCACCCCAGCACTATGTCATTATCCAAGTTCCCCAATAGAATACTTTGGCGGACTTTCTAACAGAAGACTCAGCCTGCCAAAAGTAAGGCAGCAATGACCTTGGTTCCCACGGGATAATTTATTGTTTAGTCCAACTTAAAACCACTCATCCCCCCCAGTACTGTGGCAACCGAAAATAGAGCAAAAATGGCTTCAGCCAGGATCGTTGCAGTGTTGACATCTAGCTTATCTAGCCATGTGTCTAGTTTACTTAAGACTTAAGAATTCTTTATTGGCCAAGCGAGATTGGACACACAAGGAATTTGTCTCTGGTGCATAAGCTCTCAGTGTACACACAAGCAATAAGTTATAAGTTATAACTAGAAGGGTTGACAACTTATCTGGTCTGGTTTAGTCTAATCTGGTCCGGCCTGGTATTGTCTTGTCCTGTCTTATTCTCCTTCTCTCCCTCCCACCTTTTTGCTTAGAAAAAATAGCTGCTACAAACTCTACATAGGCATCAGGAAGGGAGTCAGCCAGCTCAGCTCCATCCAGTCACCCTGATTCTATCCTGAATTAAGGGACTATAGGGTTGTAAAAAGGGAGGTTTTTTTTTTTACAGTACCCTCAAGTGACTCCTGGTGACTGCCTAGGCAAGTCACTACAATTTTCTTGCCAAGGTTTTTCAGAATTGGTTTGCTACTGTCTTCTTCTCAAGGCTGAGAGAAAGTGACTGGCCCAGAATCCTCCAGATGGTTTCAGGCCTAAGGTGGAACTAGTCTTCTGTTTTCTAGCCTCATACCTTAACCACTACCCCAAACTGTCTCTCCAATCTGCAATACTGATTGCTATTATATTCACTTCTCCCTCTCCCTTCTTTTTTATTAACAGAGCTCCAAAATCAGAGTACTTTCATTTTAAAATCTTTATAGAAAATTTTATTATGCAGAGAAATAGAGTTCCATCAACCTGCTTTTGATTCTGTCTCTAGCTACCGATAGCACTCACCTAAATCCAATAGTGACTTGAAGCCATATCTCAGCATGCTGCTACCAAGAAAATGTAGGTCTCAAATGGAAAAAAAAATAGTGCCATTAAAGAAGGAATTGTGTGCAGAGGTTTCGGCATCTCAAAGTAAAATAAATAAGTGAAGCCCTCAAACAAAACAGAGCAGGCTTAATGCTTTTTGAAGTGCAATATGCATCACAATCGCATAGCTTTTTCCTAAGAATAATTGAAGCATAGGAAGTAATGCCAATTATCATTTATCAGGCCCACCCTTTGACCTCAGATTATTATGCAGAATTGGCCCCTACAAGATCCCTATTTCCAAAGTGTAAAATGCATTGCTGGTTCCACATCCATTGCTTAACGGCTGACCTTTAAAATAGCATCACAAACTCAAAATAGCTCAGAGCCTATCCAACTCCAGGACCTCCTGCTTCAAAGTGAATCTGCCCATGCTATGAGATCTGGGAGAGGTCCTGTTGAGGTCCACCTTCAAAAGAATTCCACCCACGGGGGCTACAGAGCATAGCTTAATCAGCAGCAGTAACACCCTTCCTGTGGAAAAGCTTACCATCACATATAATTGCCTTTTCCCCCACTAAGTTTCCAAAAGAGATGAACAGTTGGCACTAAAAAAGAGCATTGGAGAAATGTCATAAATGTTTTTATGACTGTCTATCTGCTGTCTAACCAAATTGCAATATATATATCCATTGTCCCCATTTTGATTCTTTTACCGTTTCTTTTTCTTCTACGCTGCTTTGGCTTTCTTCTCCAACTCTTCTTCACCAAGTAGAAGAATTCTGTAGCAAACCAAAAACAACCCTTTAAAAAAAAAAGCCTCCACTTGAGGGAAAGGAGGAGAAGGACGACCACTTTTTTTTTCTCCCTACTTCAGTCGCAACTTTTGTTGAATATTGATTGCCGAGCTTTGATTATTCTGGAAGTGAGCAGGAAGGTGAAAATGAATTTCATGACACTGTTTAACTGGAAACACAAGAACTTGTGTCTGGACAAGTTGTCAATTCTCGCCGCTTTGGAGCAGGTTTCCCTTGTGCCACTCAGACATGTCTAGCTCGCAGTGTGCCAATGTCCAAAACTGAAAGCCTGCTGCCACCCTCTGCAGCAGCCAAAGAGGACACAGTTCGAAGATGTGGTATTTGTGGGTCTCTCTTCAGGATTCCGGCACTCCTGGACAAGGGGATGATCTAGAAGGATCCAGAGAATAAAAACGATTAAGGAGGAGGATCAATAATTGCAGTTGTTCGGTACATAGGGCTCACTAATATGCACACTTAACTGCAACCTTGCTTATACAAAACTATGTATAGATTTAAATTGCATTTTCAGATTTGGTATTGGTGTACATAGCAAAAAGCTATAGCAGGGGTAGGCAACCTTGGCTCTTTTATGACTCGTGGACTTCAACTCCCAGAATTCCTGAGCCAGCATGGAGTTGAAGTCCACGAGTCATAAAAGAGCCAAGGTTGCCTACCCCTGAGCTATACATTTTGCAGCCTTTATTCTTATGGAAAGCAATCCCTGCATTTCCCCACCCCACTCAGCTAGATTTCAGAAAGAACTACAAATCCTTTCACCTCGTTCTATTGTCCTGAGGATTTTAGAAAAAGCAGAGTCCTTCTTTATTTGCACGTTAGATTCAGAGATCTTTGAATACCGGATCTTTGTTTTGTTTTGTTTTGTTTTTTAAAAAACAGACACCTTCAATAATTATATAAGTGTTGGAATTACAATCAGCAGGGAACTTAATGTGCATAGTTAAATGTGTCACACTCATCATGCAGGTTCATTCTGTCATGCCTAGCAGATTTGGGGCAATGTCTAGTTGGTAGCAAAAGGTTATGCTGTGAGCCGCCCTGAGTTCCTGGAATAGGGCGGCATAGAAATCCAATAAATGAAATGAATGATATTTTTTTCCCTCGTTTCTTAGTTGCCGTCTAGGGCTCCTTTGGATTTCTGCAACCCAGATATGGCAGATCTATATTCTGCTCTTCTTCATTCTTCCAGTCATGAAAAACAGGACATTTCCTGCTGAAAATCTAACTGCTAAAATTAATTCTAGCTGGTTTAGATTTTTCTTTTTCTTAGCCTGCTCTATATTTGTTTCTCCTTAATGCCTGGCTATTATCCACATCTATCTTCAGCTTGAGGCTTTTCTAGCTTTGAGATTGCTGAAACTGGCCATTTATGTCTTGCCAGTGAGTACAAGTATTGTTTGAAGCGAAGAGAAAACACACACATTTTTAAAAAAAAAATGTCTGGCATTCTGTCTGGGCCTCCCGCTTAAGCCGGTAAACCAAAGCATGGGGGACAGGCAGCAAAGCAGATCAGCAGGTCAGAATTCAGAATCTTTAGCTGAGAAACCTGTTCTAATGAAGTTTGCAAATGAAGCCACATCACCTCTCCTGTTGGGTGGTGAAGGAAAAACACCAAGCCTTTTTTTTTTCCCAGCAAACTACAGCATTTCCAGACTCAGTACGCTTTTTAAACCTGTAGGCAGGTAAAGGGGGTTGGAAGAGAAGGTTGAGGGAGATGGCAGCACCAGCTGAATTACCTTGCTCACTCCCTCAATGTCTAGACGGCCTGATTTTGATTCTGCTTCTTGCCCAAGCAGAGAAAAAGAGCTGATTTCGGGATTCTTGGCTCCTTAGGTGGAGAGGGCAATTTCGGCTGTGGTGCCCTTTCTATGAAATAGCCTTCCTCACAAAATGAGGCTGGTTTCATCATTGTATACTTTCTGAAGGTCCCACAAGGGGGAACCCAGGAGACTGGTGAATTATCGTAGTAAGGTAACATACGTATAACATATGCTATTAACATCCCTTCACCTAATACCCCTTCTGTTGTAGGTTTTTTTGTAATTTTTTTGATGGTTTTAATATTTTATTTATTATTTATCATATTTGTATGGCCATTCATTTTTTTTCTTTCACTTTTTATATATATTAGATTTTGGGTCATTTTGATTATTAGAGACCTCATCTGAAATATTTGTCAATATAATATACTTTTCTTGTTAAATAAGGATGAGAAAGTTTATAACTTATTTGTTTGCAGACTCATTATGTAAGGCAGGGGTGTCAAACTCGCAACATATCTCGACTTTTTTTCCATTGCCGGCAATGGGGTGACTGCAGTTTTGCCATGACGCATCCGGCCTGCGGGCTGGCAGTTTGACACCCCTGATGTAAGAGAATTTATCAGTTTCTTTAAAAAAAAAAATCAGCATCCAGCAGGGTGTATTTTTTTTATGTTTAATGTTGGATGTTAGGGTCCCCCCTTTTTGTACACAATTTGTTGGATGTTTTTCCCCCCTTTTTGTACACAACTTGTTGTTGTTGTTGTTGTTACTGTTAGATGTATGCTTTTACTGTGTTTTCCTATTTTGTATTTTATTCCCACTGATAAAACATAATAAATATATATTAAAAATATTTATATGGTTGTCCATCTCACGGAAAATGACTCTGAGCGGCATCGGCGGCAATATTAATTATTTAATATTTATTAACTACCTGTTTTTAGCTTTGTTGTATGCTGCTCAGAGTCACTTGTGAGATGGGTAGCTATATAAATTTGAGAAATAAATAAATTTGATATAATTTGATAGATGCTAATTTACAATCCAGTCTCCATGGATCTTGAGTTATAAGAGGATCTTTATCTTAATCTAACATGGTTATCATACTAGCAAGATGTCTTTTAAGATTAATACTCAATGCATCAACCCAAATGGTATCCTAAAGCTTGGAGGTACTTTTTTTTGCAATAAAGGTAAAAATGTATATAGATGTGTCATTTAACCTCAATGTTCTTGCTTGAAATACTTAGCAAACTTTTTTTTTCTCTTTGGAAAAAAAATCACTGCCTCTCTATGTTACCAGAACACTTAATTATTCTGTTCCATTTGCAACCTCTTCTAGATTCTATGCACCATTTGAACTGAAATGTCTGGTTTGTAAGTTTTCCCCTTCTAATTATTTCCAGCAATTATGGTAATAGGTGGGGATTGGGATCTAAAAAGAGGACTGCCACAAAAATGTATCAAGTTCCACTTATCCCAAAAGCTGGATGAGATGTATTAGATTTATGCAGTTCTCATCTAGGCGAAGATGGCACAGGTCTAAATCTGTCAACCTATCCCAAACCTCCAATTAATGTGACAAAACTTAACAGTGATGTAGAAATGCAACCAACTCTGCACAGAAAAGATCAGTGGTTTAAATTCCTAATTAGTTAAATGCACTGCTATTAAGAGCATCGGATAAAGAAATAAAGAAAAATCCCCAAAAGGAACAGTTTATTTAAGGTAAGGTAGAGATCCTAAGCAGACTGTAATGATCAATTCCATTTCCGTGATTCTCCTATGTTAAATGTGGATGCAGAAGATATTATTTAAATACAAGAAACCAGTCAAGGTAAAACTCATAAGGAAAAGACAGGTGGTAGAGAAAGTTATGACGGTTCTGAACTTTTAAGTACAGTCTGCACGTCTCTTGATCTTCTACAGTATTCTTATTATTAATATAAGAAACCAACAAGTAACAAACATAAATAAAAATATTAAAGCCAAAGAATAAAAACCATAATATGCCATTAGAAAAGACATACAATGGGGGGAAACTATATTTGCCAGAAGTCCTCCGTCTTAATGCTCTCGAACACAGCCATGATGTAAAACAGGCTGGACACTTTGGATATTTGAAAACCCTGCACCTCACCTGCTGGCAATTTTGGTGGCCAGGGCTGAAAAGGGATGTGGAAAACTATGTAAAAAGTTGTACTGTATGTGCCACGATGAAAAGAATCCCAGGGAAAACCCCTGGGTTACTGCAACCCATGGCAGACCCTTCTCAACCATGGGAAGAAATAGCTATGGACTTTATAGTAGACCTACCTGAAAGTAGTGGAAATACTGTCATCTGGACTGTAATAGACCTGTTCTCAAAGCAGGCTCATTTCATTGCCTGCAAAGGACTCCCATCTGCCCAACAACTGACCAAATTGTTCCTGAAACATATCTACCGGCTGCATGGTGCCCCTAAGCGAATAATTTCGGACAGGGGGGTACAGTTCACAGCGAAGTTTTGGAGGAGTTTCCTTAAATTAATTGGATCATCTCAAGGTTTATCATCTGCTTTTAATCCTGCCATGAATGGGGCTGCAGAATCCGCTAACAAAATAGTGGAGCAATATCTTAGATGCTACGTTTCTTACCAGCAGACAAACTGGACTGACCTCCTCTCTTTTGCGGAGGTGGCGTACAATAATTCTGTGCACAGCAGCACTGGCTACACACCTTTCACACTCCCATGACCGAGAATGTATGCCATGACCCCCCTCGAAATGGAGGAGATGCAGCGATATCTGAACAAAAACCTAGTGAGGGGGTTTATCGAACGGGCCAAATCTACCATGGGAGCCCCTGTATTGTTCAAAGAGAAAAAAGATGGGTCTCTTCGTTTCTGTGTAGACTATAAGGGTCTCAACACTGTGAGTGTGGAAAATAAATACAACCTCCCCCTCCTAAAGGATTTATTAACCCATCTGGCTAAGGCAGTGGTTCTCAACCTTTTTTAGGTTGAGACCCCACTTGCGCCGCCCATGCGCGCTGCGACCCCGATGTGGGAGCGTGCGTGCGCGCTTGCGCGCGCGTGCCCCAAAAAAAATGGCGGCCCGCAACACGCCGATCTGCGCGTGCGCGTGCGACGGCCAATCTGCGCGTGCGCGTGCGATGGCCGATCTGCGCATGCGTGTGCGACAGGCCCGAACCACACATGCGCGCGAAACGCCGCACTGCACATGCGCAGAACCGGCGGGCCCACCGGCTCCAGACCAGGCCGGCCTCGCCTCCGGCAGGCACACGGAAGAGCGGTCCGGAGCAGGCGGGCGCAAAGCTGCCTCCTTCCCGCTCCGCCACGTCCCAGGCCCGGCATCCAACTCGCCCTCCGGCAGCCGGCCAAGCGGTTGGGGCAGCCAGACCTCGAGGCGGGCCTGCACTTCACCGAGACCAGCTCGGCTATGGCGAGAGGCGCCCAGCGGCCGCCTCCGGCCCCCAAGTCCGCGCTACGGACTGGTGTCCAGGTCGCAGCGCTTCCCCTGCCAGGCTCATCCGGGACTCCCACGCCTTCCGTAGGGCCGGCAGCGGCCGCAGGTAGGTAGGCGGGCGGCAGGACTGGGGAGCCCGCCCGGGCCAGCTCGCTCTCAGCGCCAGTCCTGCTCGGGTCGGGCTGGCTAACCGGGCGGGGGGCGTCTGGCCAGGCTCCCCAGCTCCTTCCCCGGCTCGGCCTCCCCCCACGCCCGGCTCCCTCCCCGGCTCGGCCTCCCCCCACGCCCGGGTCCCTCCCCGGCTCGGCCTCCCCCCACGCCCGGCTCCTTCCCCAGCTCGGCCTCCCCCCACGCCCGGCTCCTTCCCCGGCTCGGCTCGGCCTCTCCCCACGCCCGGCTCCCTCCCCGGCTCGGCCTCTCCCCACGCCCGGCTCCCTCCCTGGCTCGGCCTCCCCCCCACGCCCGGCAGGGACTCACCAGTTCATCTTGCCGATCCGCTGGCTGGGCGCCTTACCGCCTGCTTCGGCCGCCGCCGACGACCAAGGGAGGGAGCTGGCCCAGGCGGGCTCCCCAGTCCTGCCGCCTGCCTACCTACCTGCGGCCGCTGCCGGCCCTGCAGAAGGCGCGGGAGTCCCGGACGAGCCTGGCAGACGGAGCGCTGCGACCTGGACGCCAGTCTCGGTGAAGTGCAGGCCCGCCTCGAGGTCCGGCTGCCCCGACCGCTTGGCTGGCTGCCGGAGGGCGAGTTGGAGGCCGGGCCTGGGATGTGGCAGAGCGGAGCGGGAAGGAGGCAGCTTTGCGCCCGCCTGCTCCAGACCGCTCCTCCGTGTGCCTGCCGGAGTTTTCCGCTGCGCATGCGTGTGCGGATCGGGTCGTCGTGCACGCCGCACATGCGCGGTTCGGCCCGTCGCGTGCACGTGCCGAGCCGAACTGCGCATGCACCGGCCAAAAAAAAATAAAAAAAATTTAAAAAATTTAAAAAAATAAAAAAAAATAAAAACAAAATGGCGGCCCGCAGTGTCCGGCGACCCCCGTGAAATGGTGTCGCGACCCCAAATGGGGTCGCAACCCCAAGGTTGAGAACCGCTGGGCTAAGGGGAGTGTCTTCACTAAATTAGACCTTAGAGAGGCATATTACCAAGTGAGAATAAAAGAGGGAGACAAGTGGAAAACTGCCTTCAACTGTCCTATGGGGAGCTATCAGTTCAAAGTCATGCCATTTGGACTACAGGGGACCCCAGCCGTATTTATGCAGTTGATTAATGAGGTCCTACATGATCACTTGTACAAGGGGTTTTGGTGTATCTTGATGATATCCTGATATACAGCATGAATATGACTGATCACATAAAGCTGGTGAAAGAAGTGTTAAAGAAACTATTAAATGCCAAGCTTTATGCCAAATTGTCGAAATGTGAATTTCACCAAACCTGATTAGACTATCTTGGCTATAGAATTTCCAACGAAGGTATTGAAATGGATCCATCCAAAGTGAAAGCTATAATCGAATGGCAGCCCCCAAAGACTCACAAACAGCTCCAGAGCTTTCTGGGTTTTGCCAACTTTTATTGGCAATTCATCCCCTCTTTTGCTGAGATTGCCCTACCCCTTACAGAACTACTCAAAATAGGCAAAGGAGCCCGCATAATTGAAAAGATTATGCAAGGAAGAATTCAAACAGGAAACCATTAAGAAAGCTTTCACCGAGTTCTACTCACAGCTATACGCTGAGGAGAAGATACAAGACAAAGAGATAGAAAAGTTTCTACAAAACGAAAAATTAATGGTACTCACCGATACACAACGAGATGCCCTGAACTCCCCAATCACGAAGGAGGAAATACACTCAGCGATCAAACAACTGAAAAAAGGAAAATCACCCGGGACGGACGGGATAACGGCTACCTATTACAAGCATCTCCAAGAGGAAATGATAGAACCCCTCAGAAAGCTATTTGTCAACATACAAGAAGGAGGCCAAGTCCCACCCTCCTGGAAAACAGCCTACATCTCTCTAATTCCCAAGGAGGGAAAAGATAATGCACAACCGGCTAACTATAGGCCCATCTCACTATTGAACACAGACTACAAACTCTTCACAAAGGTGCTGGCCAACAGATTAATGACTGTACTACAAAAGATAATTCACCCAGATCAAACGGGGTTTATACAAGGACGTCAGATGAAAACCAACGTAAGACAGCTGCTGAACATATTAGAGTACTTGGAAAGGCACAACCAGGTACCTGCAACCCTCATGTTTGTAGACGCAGAAAAAGCCTTTGACAGACTGAATTGGCCATTCCTGACGAACCTAGCCCGGGGGATGAAAATGGGAAAGCAGTTCCTCAACTCCATAACAGCAATCTACCAGAAACAAATGGGCCAGATCATCGTGAACGGCGAACTAACAGACCCATTCAATATAGAAAGAGGCACGAGACAGGGTTGTCCGCTGTCACCACTGCTATTTGTCTTAACGATGGAGATTCTGCTGAACAAGATAAGAGCAGCAGAAGACGTAAAGGGCATACAGATTGGAAAACAGGACTACAGGCTGTGTGCCTTTGCAGACGACCTACTGGTGACAGTATCGCAACCAGTACAATCAACAAGGAGTTTGATGGAGATAATGAATGACTATGGCAAGGTATCAGGTTTTAAAGTTAATATATCAAAAATGAAGATGCTAGTCAAAAATCTAGACAGCAAAGCAAAACAGGACCTGGAAAGAATAACGGGTTGTGAAATAGTTAAGAAAGTTAAATACCTGGGAGTGGAGATAGAAACAACGAATGCGAAATTATACAAAAATAACTACGAGGTGCTGTGGAGCAAGATACAAGCAGATCTTGAAAGGTAGAAAACACTACGACTATCCTTGCCTGGGCAGGATAGCAGCAGTAAAGATGAACATCCTACCAAGATTTCTATTTCTCTTCCAAATGCTACCCATACTCAAAAAGGATGAAGACTTGGACAATTGGCAGAGGGGCATCACCAGATTTATTTGGGATGACAAGAGACCGAGGGTGAAACTAAAAATTATCCAGGACACAAGGAAGAGAGGGGGACTAAAAATGCCTAATCTAAAGCTATACTACTATGCAGCGACGTTGGTGGCAGTGAGTGACTGGATCAATATGACGAACGATAGAATACTGAATGTTGAAGGGCATGGTCTACTATTCGGCTGGCACGCATACTTAGTATACGACAAAAAGGCAGACAGGAACTTCAAGGAGAACCCACTACGAATCCCATTGTTATGGGTCTGGAAGAAATATAAACACCTCCTACATGACAAGATTCCCATCTGGACGATCCCCGGACACGCAATAGGGGATACAAACACATCCCAAGGGCAAGAAGTGGTGCCCTACAGTAAACTTGTACTGGGAGAAGAAAATGGGTTCTCCTTGAAACCCCAAGCAACGCTAGCAAACAGGGGAATAGGAGGTACCTGGCTATCATATATACAACTGCAATCAAGGTGGCGTAAAGATAAGAAGAAGGGATTCTCCCAGACCAACGAGAACCTAATTGAACAGATTAGGGAACAGGGGATCATGCACATCAAATGAGTGTATAGCATTCTGATAGAAATGGACTCTGAAACCGAGCTAGTCAAGAACTGTATGATAAAGTGGGGACAAGACTTTGGGCATTCTATCACCATGGACATGTGGGAGAAAATCTGGGTGAGAAATGTAGAATTTACAAAATCGCAACACTTAAGGGAAAACTTCTACAAGATGTTCTATAGGTGGCACCTCGACCCGAAAAAACTATCACTCATCTATCCAGACTCCCAGCCCAAATGTTGGAGGTGTGGTGACGGGGAGGCTACCTACTTTCATGTATGGTGGACATGCAGAAAAATCAAGGCCTTCTGGAGGAAGATATGGTGGACACTCCAAACCATTTTCAAAAAGCGTATCGAATTTCTACCTCAGGTTTTTTTGTTAGGGATAACAAAGGGCTACACTACCTCAGAGACGAGCTTATTTCTGAACTTGATCACAGCAGCCAGATTGTTGGTGGGACAATACTGGAAGAATCCAGAAATACCGCCTATAGAAGAATGGACTGTGAAAGTAACAAATCTGGCGGAGATGGCGAAAATATCGGCATACCTGAAAGATCGCTCAAATGAACAATATTTGGCAGACTGGAAACAGTGGATAGACTATATACAAGAGAAACACCAATCAAAGAAAATGCACCTGGCGTTTAGTTGAGACTCGACGTAAAGAGGGAAGAATGTTTACCAAATCAAATGTTTACAAAGACTAACACCTAATGTTGAATGCCTATGTTAGATGACGAAAGCATCTTAATATGATCTTATGCTTAATGTTGTTTGCTTTAATATTGATAAAGCGGAATGAATTTCTATCTCAGGTTATGAAACTTCTACCTCAGGATCTTTGGTTAGGGACTATAAAAGATTGCACTATTACTGAGACGAAGTTAATTCAGAAGCATGAATGAACAATATGTGATAGACTAGATATAGTAGATAAACCATATACAAGATTTACCTCAGGTTATTAAACTGTTACTTCAGGATTTTTGGTTAGGGACCATAAAAGATTGTACTAATACTGAGATGAATAATATGTGATAGACTAGAAACTGTGGATAGACTATAGAAAAGAAAAACACCAATCAAATAAATTGTAACAGGCGTCTAGTTGAGGCTTGATGTGAGGAGCGAAAAATGTTTACCAAACCAGACGTTTATAAAGATTAATACTTAGTGATGTGTATCAGGTGTTATGATGATTGATGCATACTATGATTTTATGTTCAATGCTGATTGTATGAATGTAGATAGACCATATACAAGAGATGTATCTTTGGGTCTTATGAGGACAGCTTATTAATATGAACCCAGATTTAAGGTTGATTGCTTTAATATTGGGAAAGCGTACTGAATTTCTACCTCAAGATACTGAATTTCTACCTCAGGATTATTGGTTAGGGGTCATAAAAGATTGTACTAATACTGAGATGAATAATATATGATAGACTAGGAACTGTGGATAGACTATAGAAAAGAGAAACACTAATCAAATAAATTGTAACAGGCATTTAGTTGAGGCTTGATGTGCGGAGTGAAAAATGACTACCAAACCAGACGATTATAAAGATTAATACTTAGTGATGTATATCAGGTGCTATGATGATTGATGCATACTATGATTTTATGTTCAATGCTGATTGTTTTAATAAAAGAATATTTTCATTAAAAAAAAATAGGCAAAGGAGGAGGGAAGCCATGACCGGGCCAACCACTAGCATGGACAATAGGCTATCAAACAGCTTTTGAGAATTTAAAGAGACTATTTGCTGCTGAACTGGTCCTAAAGCACCCCTGCCCAGGGGAACCCTTTGTGATTCAAGCCGACGCCAGCAATCTGGCAGTTGGAGCTGTATTACTGCAAAAGAACAAAAGTGGGATCCTGCAACCCTACACCTCTAAGAAATTTACTGAGAACGAGCGGAGATGGGCAATCTGGGAGAAAGAGGCCATCGTAATTAGATGGGCACTATTAAACTGGCGACACTATCTAGAGCAGCAGTTCTCAACCTGTGGGTCGCGACCCCATTTGGGGTCAAACGACCATTTCACGGGGGTCGCCAAACAACGCAATTCGCCATTTTTCCCCCTTTTCCTTAGCTGTGCTACTCCCTCTTATTGTATTGGCTTTTGAAAGCCAATAGAATAGACTCTCTTGAATAGAGTCTAATTCTATTGGCTTTCAAAAGCCAATAGGAATTGTCCAGGCTGTCTCTGCCCTGCTGAGCCCACCAAAAGTCCCAGTCTGCAAACGGTGCTGCATGTTGTCTGCAGCGAAGGTGAGCTGTCTAGAAGTTTCCACCCCTCCCTGCTGAGCAACTACTAAAAATGTAAGTAAAAGAGGGCCAGGGATGGGAGGTGGGAGGCCGGCAGGCGCAGGGAGGGTTGCTGGCATGCGTGGGGCTCGGCGGGTTTTTTACCTCCCTTGGGCTGGGCCAGCTGATGGCCCAGCCGGTGGTCGCCCTGCGCCATCACTGCCCCTTGCCAGCTACGCCTCGGCCGGCACAGAGGGTGGCACAACGCATGCGCGGCGCTCCCAGGCAGGGAATGTCCTGGACTTACAACCGGTTGGGAAGTCCCTGACTTACAACTGATTGGGAAGTCCTTGACTTACGACCGGTTGGGATGTCCTCGACTTACGACTGGTTGGGGGTCACGGCATTAAAAAGGTTGAGAACCACAGATCTAGAAGGGAGCAAGGTACCATTTGAGGTATGGACAGATCACAAAAATCTAGAAGCACTGAAAACTCCCCGCAAATTGTCCCCAAAGCAAGTACGGTGGGCACAGTACTTTAACTGCTTCAACTTCACTCTAAAGTACATACCAGGAGGAAAGAACTTTCTAGCTGATGCGCTATCCCGGTTACCCCAATATAAAAGCAAATGGGAGGAGGTTAACGAGACAATTATCCCCAATCCACAAACTGCCACTCATCTTACACCTCGCAGGGTCCCAAATCCTGATGACCCTGGAGTAAAGAAAATAAAATGAAAGCTCCTCACCAACCAATGGTTCAAAGATAATCACACCTCCCTAACGTGCAGGGATTGCTTGGCTTACAAAGGGGGGAAACTATATTTGCCAGAAGTCCTCCATCTTAATGCTCTCAAACACAACCATGATGTAAAATAGGCTGGACACTTTGGATATATGAAAACCCTACACCTCACCTGCCGGCAATTTTGGTGGCCAGGGCTGAAAAGGGATGTGGAAAACTATGTAAAAGGTTGTACTGTATGTGCCACAATGAAAAGAATCCCAGGGGAAACCCCTGGGTTACTGCAACTCGTGGCAGACCCTTCTCAACCATGGGAAGAAATAGCTATGGACTTTAAAGTAGACCTACCTGAAAGTAGTGGAAATACTGTCATCTGGACTGTAATAGACCTGTTCTCAAAGCAGGTGTCAGCTGTCCTCTGCTAGCTGCCGACAAACTCCAGACACAGAAGGAACAGGTGACCAGCAAACTTTAATGCAAAGAAAAAGTCAGCACTGGGAGTGAATTACTCCCAGTACCTTACATAAACGTGCTCCACCCTCCAGCCCCACCCCAATCAGCAAGCCAGCATCCTGTCTGTATGGATAAAATCTGTAGCTCAAGTTCTGCCTTCCCCCCCCCCTTCAGATGCATCAGCGCAGCCTCCGCAGCCACAGCTGTCCTGCCTGGCATCCATCCAATGCCCAGTTCCAGCGTGGCTCCACAACAGGTAGCTCTGCTCTCGTCCACAAGGCCATGGCCTCCCCCAGCAACCAGCACCTTCCCCAGGCCACTGGCCCTACAGGAGGAGCGGCAACGATGAGAGACGGCCCCCCGACATCCAGCTAGCCGGCTCTGCTGCCCAGTTGCTTTCCAGGGATTCCCCTGCATCTGGTGCAAGCAAGGAGTGGCTACGGCAAGCAGTGAATCCCCTGGTGTCTGGTATGCCTGCCTCTGATGCCCAGCTGGCAGTAGGGACATCCCTGGCATCTGCGGCAATGGAGGGAGGTGGCTGTGGTGCACAGCAGCCTCACTGGCTCCCAGCTGAGCCTCGGGAGCCAGGTGGTGTCTGGCCGGCTTGCCGACTCCCAGATGGGCTTCGGGAATCAGGCGGCACCCTGGAGTGGCGTCCGGACCTCAGCTGGCTACGGCTTCCCTGCCCCCCACCAGTTCGTGTCAAGCCCAGGGGCTTGACAGCAGGCTCATTTCATCGACTACAAAGGACTCCCATCTGCCCAACGACTGACCAAATTATTCCTGAAACATATCTACCGGCTGCATGGCACCCCTAAGCGAATAATTTTGGACAGGGGGGTGCAGTTCACAGCGAAGTTTTGGAGGAGTTTCCTTAAATTAATTGGATCATCTCAAGGTTTATCATCTGCTTTTCATCCTGCCACGAATGGGGCTGCAGAATCCGCTAACAAAATGGTGGAGCAATATCTTAGATGCTACATTTCTTACCAGCAGACAAACTGGCCTGACCTCCTCCCTTTTGCAGAGGTGGCGTACAATGATTCTGTGCACAGCAGCACTGGCTACATGCCTTTCAGAGTGGCCACAGGAAAAGAGTTCAGCCCAATACCTGAACACCCTCAGGTGCCCTCCGATTCCCAGACACTTGACCAATGGGTGAGAGGGTGGGAAGAAGTTTGGAGAAACACAAAAACTGCTTTAAAAAAGACTTTTGAAACCTATAAAAAGCAGGCTGATAGAAAGAGGGCTCCCCAAAAAACATTCCAAGTTGGGGAAAAGATTTATTTGTCAACTAAATATCTACGCCTCAAATTGCCCAGCAAGAAATTGGGACCAAAATTCTTGGGGCCTTTGCCCATAGTAAGGAGCATCAACCCGGTCACAGTAGAACTAAAACTCCCTAGACTTTTAGGGAAAATTCACCCAGTTTTCCATTGTAGCTTGTTGAAACTTTATCGGGGCTCCACTCTAAGACCTTTCCCGAAGAAGGCACCTGGGCCCCTCGTAGTTGTGGGACAGATCCACTATGAAGTGAAACGTATTCTTGACTCTAGAGTTTTTAAAGGGAAATTGCAGTACCTAGTACAATGGAAGGGATACCCGTTGTTTGAAGCCACCTGGGTGAAATCCAGTGAGGTGAAAGCTGACAGGCTCGTTGAATAGATCTATTAACACTGGGCTTAGAGATTCTTGCATTATTTTATATATTTCTGTTGGTAAACCGTCCGGACCTGGGGCTTTATTATTTTTTTGTTTCTTGATTGCCTCAAATAGTTCCAAAGGTGTTATCTCTTTGTTTAACATATTTTTAGTCTCCTCTGGAACTTTTGGTAGATCAGCTGATTGCAAATATTTTAATATATCATCCTTGTTTTTCCGTTCTATATCCTCATATAATTTCTTATAAAATTCATAGGCCACCATTTTCTTCCCTTCATTCTGGTAAACCATCTCTCCTTTTTAATTGTATAGTTTATTAATTCTCTTTTTATCATTATGTTTCTTTATCCTATAAGCCAACCATCTACCTTGTTTATTGGCATTTTCAAAGAAATTTTGTTTGGTACATTTTATTTGTTGCCCCAATTCTTCCTTTTCAATAATATTTATCTTATGTTTAATTAAATCTAATTGTTTCAGGTCGCGCCTTTCTGGTTTATTTTGTAGGTTTTCCTCTACTCTACTAAGTTCTTCTTCAAGATTTCTTTGTTGCTGTATTTTAGTTTTATTTTCCCTAGCCATATAAGCAATTGCGACACCTCTCATGTAGGCTTTGGCTGTGTCCCATAAGTTTTGAGAATTTGTGTCTTCCTTTTTATTCATCTGGAAGAATAGGCCCATTTGTTCTTCTAATTTCAATTTAAATTCTTTGTGGTTTAAAATTGCTCTTTTTAGAGTCCACCTCCTCATTTTCTTTTGCCCTCTCCATTTGATTCTAATTGGATTGTGGTCAGCCCACGGATTTATATCAATTACAACATCATCCACTTCCGAATTCAGGTCTGTTGACAACTACGTCATATCTATCCTAGACCATGAGAGGTGTCACCCCGAAAAGTATGTATACTGCTTTTTCCCTGTATTCCTCTCCCTCCAAATATCCTGAATGTTGAACTCCTCCGAGAAATGGCCATTTTCATTGCCAAGTCAAACGCATCTGATTTCCTACATTTTTGTATTTAAACAAAACTTATATATTATTAATTACTCTAAATATTAATATGTAGAAAGCTTTTTTTAGAACAAAGTCACCTCAGAAGGTCACCTCAGAAGGTGATTTCTAAGAACAGCAATGGAGTAAAACTAAACATTTGGGGAGGGGGGGAGGAAAGAGTAAGACTAGTAAATTAAGTTATCCATAAAAGGGGGAGAACAAAAGTTTGGGGTGCTGAACCCAGGCAAATGTTTAAAGACAGCCAAAGATCTGAGATTTGAATCCCATGTTTCAAAAGGCTTGATCTGTCTTAGCAAACTACAGCTCCAATACCCTGAAGATGACCTTCAAGCTGTGGACTTTGATAACGTTTTTGGATACTGTTCAAATAACTTGATGCCAAAATGTTTCATGCTTTAAAGGTCAAATCCATCACGCTAAAGGGAAGCCATAAATAAACTGGCAAGTAATAACAGGGAAGCAGGATTGGTGTAATCTGGCTCCTATTAACCCCTGGGTTAAGCCATGTTTTGTCCTTTAAAAGTAGCCCCATATAGCAAGCAATAATTCCAATACAATTCTCAGCAGCTGGCACTTGTTCTGAGCAAGCGTTTATCTATGGCTAATGTACATGTGCTTCTTCTGTCTTGCTTATACATTATGCTTTTAGCTATGCATTTCAAAACCCATATAGATTATGCAGGCTTAGAAAATTAGAAATGAAATAGAAAATTCTTAGTGCTGTACACTTAGGAGAGTCAAAACAGGACTAGATACAAGCCACAGAAATTATGTAGAATGTACATTGGAAAGATGAGACAACATTTTTACCATGCTTGGTGCTTTAAAGCTTGATAGAAAAGCTTTAAAGACTTTGGATTCAAATACATACTTTGATACAGAAGATTTTTAAAGATACTGGATTGGAACCAGATTAATAGACTAATGGTTAAACAAAACCCATTGAAGATTATTTCAGTGTGGTGTGGTAGGATTTTTATACACAGGAAGATGGAAAGATTTGATGGTACTCACTATGTAGGAATGGTTGGTGAAGCTGACAGATTTTGCTGAAATGGATACATGGACTTCTTTGATTAGAGAAAAGACATAATCTACTTTTATTGGTGACTGCAAGTCTTTTATGGATTTTTGCATATAAAAATAAAAAAACTTGAGATTTATGGTTTTGGTGATTAGCTAGTTTAGCTATAGAAAGAAGAGTAATATGCTATAATTTTAGAAAGAGGAAGATTAAAATAGACTTGCACTTGTAACTTCTGTGAAGAATATTGGAAGCCATTTCTTTATAACTTTTTTCTTTCTTTTCTATTTTTCTTCAATCTTTTTTCTTTTCTTGCATTTTTTTGCTTCGTCTGCTTTTTCTTTTTTCTTCCTTATTTTATGTTGCCTTACATTAGCTTTTAGCTTCTTGTTTAAAAGTTTTAAGAAAAATAAATTTTAAAAAGGGACTTTTCAGAACTAATAGCTAGGTTTGCACACTACACCAAGTCATAATAGAGTCTCTTTGATTTTGATTAATCCAATCACTGTAATTAGTTAATACACAGTTTGTGGCTTAGCAAACTGGGTGAATCCAACAAGCTCTAGCTTAGGCCACAACTTACCAGTTGTGATCCAGACTGGGAGTAGGACTTCCACTGCTGAGCAAAGCAGTTGTTGAGTCACAACCAATTTTATCACCTTTTTTGTCACAACTGTTAAGTGAATCACTGCAATTGTTAATTGAACCATGTGGTTGTTGAGAGAATTTGGCTTCCCCATTGACTCTGCTTGTTGGAAGCTGTCTGGGAAAGACACAAATGGCAACCACATGACCCCAGGACATTGCAACCATTGTAAAGTACCCAAATTTTGATCATCTGATCATGAGGATGCTGTGATGGTCATTAGTACAAGGACTCATTATAAGTCAGTTTTTCTCAGCACTGTTTGTAACTTTGAACTGTCACTAAATGAAAGGTGGTAAGTGTCAGGGCCCACTACAAAACCTCATCCTAAGAAAGCAGAACTTGTGGAAGCAGTTTCTTCCAAAAGGAACTTTTATTAGGAGAAGCTGACAGCAGGCATAATAGACAGGATCTGAGGGTTTCCCACCAGATCAATAGGTAAAAAGTATCCCAAGCAAAACCCCACCCCATAGTTCATCCGGTCAGTTCAAACAGGCCAACCCCGGGGTGTTAAGTTCATTTTGGGAAAAAGGAGATAACATCAGGCCATCTCCGGGGCTGCAAGCAGTGTCTGGTGAACATGGAGATAATCCAGTTGCCAGGGGTACATTCCATTCTCCTCCCCCCTTTTACTAGCTGGCAACAAGGAGAGAGAAAGTTCACAGAAGATATATGCAGAAACAGCAAAGTGTTATATTGTAGCTATAGAGGAAAGCAAAGCAATAACCCACAAGCACTTCCCCCTCTCCTCCAGGAGTATGGCAGAACCCAGGAAGAGAAGAGAATGAGATGTGGGTTTAGAAAGGAAAAAGGGTCCTGTAAAATATAGGTTCTGACAGTAAGTCTGTGTTAAGGTCCCATTTAAGTATATAGCTGTTCGCCGTTAACATTTCTGAGTTTCTCAGTTTTTCAGCTCACCCTGGTCATTCTCTTGCTTTCCAAGTGAAGAAAGGTGAGATTTTCTTCTTCTTCTTTTTTAACTTGCCTTTTTTTACAAGAATATATAGTGAATGGTGCTGGAGAAAGATGACAGTAGAGAAAATATAATCAAGGGAGGAGAGAAATGATAAAAGAATGGAGAAAGAGACAAAAACGACGAAGGTGCTATGGGTAGTAAGAGAGATAAGAATGTAAAATTGAGGATACTTCAAGAAATTTAAAAAAAGCAAAAACTGAAAAAAATGAGAAAAGGGATTGATAAATACAGAGAACATTTCTGCGGAATATAAATACTATTTCAAGCAAGAGAAATGATTAAGCGAACAGTGATTTGAGGAAATAATATGGCGGCAAGATTATGTGTTTGTTTTCAATTAGAAAACAAATTGTTTGCTTAGATGATAAACTAGGACAGTATGTACAATTTGGTATAAATCAAATGTATGGCATACTTGAACAAGAATTGTCTAGTATGTGAATAGTGCTAACAAGCCCACAGGTAGAAAAAAGAACAAAATTGAATCAGCCATAAATAAATACAAGGAAATAATGATATTCAGGCCCATCAATCTTCATTAACTTATTCGTTGGCCCATAATTTTCTGACTATGCGTGCTTCCCCAGATTTTTCATTGTACCATGCTGCTTACATTGTAATAGCTATCCCTCTGCACATTTGTGCTGATGTCTTTCTATGCATCTTTCTGTCTTATCAGCGCTTTACAAAGACTATGATTTCAGCCATAGAGATACGTTTTTGATGAGGACTTTTCCTGAACTTTTTTCATTATAACCTACAACAAACTCTTATCATCCACTAAAAAAATGAGTTGCTCATTTAAGGGGGGGGAGGTCATGTATTTAATCTCCCATATTGCTTTCCCCCTCTTTTTCTAATCTCTCCAGTACCTATCCTACTTAGAAAATGATGTGTAGATAAAAAAGAGATGGTCTCTTTATCCACGAACAAATATCAAACAAAATAAAATTGTACATTTTTCCTCAAAAATCTATGGAGATTCTCAATCATCCAGGTTGTCCCAATGGTGCTTTTTCCAAAGGGCAATTGACTTTCTTGGTTTTTTTTCTTTGAAAATGTGTCGCTTCCCATCCAAGAGGCTTCTTCAGTTCTAACTGATTGGAGGGGAATCATTCTATAATTTGTTCTAACAATGGCTAAAAACTGATCAAAGAGAGAAGCAATCTGGAATTAAGGAGAAACTTCCTGACAGAAAGGACAATTAACCAGCGAACAGCTTACCTCCAGAAATCCTGGGCACTCTATCACTAGAGATTTTTAAGAAGAGGCTAGACAGTCATTTGTCTGAGATGGTATAGGTCCTCCTGCTTGAGCAGGGGGCTGGACTAGAAGATCTCCCAGGTCCCTTCTGGTTCTATTCTATTCTATTCTATTCTATTCTATTCTATTCTATTCCAAAAATATTTGTTATAGAATTTTTTTTCCTTAATGCCTCCCTATTGGACTTTTTGGTCCATTTTCAGAATCACCTTATGAATGAGGTTACGCTGAATCAGCCTTCCCCAACAGAGGTCTTTAGATGTGTTCATCTGCAAATTTCAGACTTCCCTTTCAATATGATCATGTTGGCCAGTTGAGTTCAACCATTTGTTTGAAATGATATAGGGTTTCCTGACTGAGCAGGGGGTTGGACTAGAAGACCTCCAAGGTCCCTTCCAATTCTATTCTATTCTATTCTATTCTATTCTATTCTATTCTATTCTATTCTATTCTATTCTATTCTATTCTATTCTATTCTATTCTATTCTATTCTATTCTATTCTATTTGAGTTGCTGTCCAATACAACTAAAAAGCATCAGGTTGGGAAAGATTATCTTGGGACATGAATCCTCTTGACCATGAATCATGTGATCTTATGCTAGGAGTTCTTCACATCTAAGAATTTCCCCAAATCTTGCAAGATCATAAAAATCTGCAATCTGTGGTGATCCCTCTAATGAAAACTCAACAGATCTCAAATGAGAAAGATTAAGATTTCAACATTCTCGTACAGTACTTTTCATTATCATAGGACATTTAGTGTGAGTTCACCTAAATCTCATGAAATCACAGTAAGCAGCAATACCTAGCTAACTTTGGATGAACTCAGAAAAACTAAACAGGGACAAGGTTTATACTTCAATGGAAACCACTAGAAAATCCCAGCGGGTGTTAAAACAGGCTCAGCTGGAACAAACAAATCCCAGAAGACGACAGTGGCAAATAACATATTATTTCTAGGAATACTAAATAGATGTTTCCATAAATCATCATCTCCTTTTGAGACAAACTTCATCATTCAAATCTCATAAAGCGTCCAAAGAGTTAAGATGTCATTTATTGTTTTAGTTCATTTCATTTGGAAAGGGAGCAGGTGCCCTTTAGAGTACAGTTGGCACCATATTGCTAACTATTGCTATATCTCAGTGATGGCGAACCTTTTAGAGACCGAGTACCCAAAAACTGCCCTGCCCCCGCCTCTACCCCACCCCACCCCACCCCCAACCTGGCCACTCACTGCCTCCATGGCCCACTGCAGATTGCCCAGGCAGCCCAGCAGCACCATGGGGGCCACGCCCTCCGCCCATGCCCCGCAGCATCAACTGCGTGCGATGGGGCATGAGGGCGAAGTCTTGTCCCCATTGCCCAGCTGCCATGTCCTTGGCTGCACTGCTCCGTGCAAGCCACGCCCGGGGTGACTCTTCTCCAGGGGGGCTGCTGGTGAGGAGGGGGCTGTGGGGGAGGTGGGGCTGTGGCAATAGCACGAGTGCCCACAGAGAGCACTCTGAGTGCTGCCTCTGGCACACATGCCATAGGTTCGCCACCACTGCTATATTTTATTTTCAATTAAGTCATTGCAAGATAAGATTTGGAGCCCAGATAAATCTATCCTTTTTTCTTTCTTTTTTTTTCTTTTTTGGAACAAATGTCTTCAGTGCCTATTGGGAAAACAGCAATCTTTACCAAAGAGCCACAACTCGCTAAGAGAAACAAATTAACCAACTCTGCAAACCAGGGTGTTCGTCTCAGAAATTCCATTAGATCAGCAAAGGCATCATCTGTAAGACGATAAGAATCGGATAGCAAATCATACTAGTGCTGTGGGGACTATTACATCAACTTAGGAATCCAAATTACTGAAGCAGACTGCAATATTGTTCCAACTCACAGTATAAATACAGCTGAAAGCTTCTTAACCAAAACCTTCCTATCCAATTTTTTTTCTGGATTCAGAATTCACTCTGAGCCTCCCGTATTAATGTAATGGTATGTAAATATTAAGCATTCCCAATCAGTTGAGCCTTGTTGATCCAAATATTTGGAAGTCATGGCCAGTTGGACTACTGTAGTTATTCTGATAACAGTGACAAGATGCCATTTCGGCACTAAAACACACACACAGAATTAAATAATGTATGTGGAGCCACTGTAAATTCTAGTTGGTGGTAAATAGATTGTTTAATATGATCCATCTCGTGGCAAAGGTATGATCATATAGTTACAGTGTGGCTACTGCGCACAGCATTCTTACAGAATCATAATCTTGAAACAAGGGAGGATTGGGACGCAAAGAGAAATTGGTCACAAATATTTCCATTTGATTTTAATGGAACAAGTCTGAAGCAGAATTCTGCAAGCTCTCCTCTAATGCTTCTGGATGCAATTCAAATTGCTGGGTGTCATCTTTATTTGAGTGACCACCTGTCTCCTCTGATTTCTGCCTGCCCTATAAGATTTGGCAGAATTGTCTCACTCTTGGTCCTGTGAATTTAAGTAAGGTCTTCTAATAGCAGCAAGACTGTCTTTGTCATGGCACCTAAATACCTGTATGGCTCCCATCTTACCAGCCTTTTAAAAAAGCATCACCATGGATTAGGGTGATTGGGTGGGCTTTCATCTGTTTATTTCCCCTAAGGCAGGGGTCTTCAAACTTGGCCCTTTTATGACTTGTGGACTTCAACTCCCAGAGTTGGCTGAGAAATTCTGGAAGTTGAAGTCCACAAGTCATAAAAGGGCCAAGTTTGAAGACCCCTGCCCTAAGGGATGGGAAAAGTTGACTACAGTTCCAAGGAAGGAAGGAAGGAAGGAAGGAAGGAAGGAAGGAAGGAAGGAAGGAAGGAAGGAAGGAAGGAAGGAAGGAGGGAGGGAGGGAGGGAGGGAGGGAGGGAGGGAGGGAGGGAGGGAGGGAGGGAGAGAGGGAGAGAGGGAGAGAGGGAGAGAGGGAGGGAGGGAGGGAGGAATGAATTTGTATGTTTTTTTGTATTAATGTGATCTTGCATTTTGGCCCTAGAGGTTTCTACAAACTGGCTGACATAGCAGGAATAGAAACAAAAGAAAGCCTTGAGTGAAGGCTAAATAGTTGCTTCATGGCAAAGGTGAGGAAAAAAAGATACAGTGCAAAGAAATTGAATCCCATCCCTAGGATGCAGTTCTTTTTCTGATTTGGGAAGACAAACCCTTTGCTAAATTGTTTTCAAAGAAGAAAACAATCACCTCAATCACTTAGGTTGAAAGATAAAGTTAACATCCTATCTAGTTAAGGCTGTATTTACACAAAGTACTTCACCAGGTTTAGGAAAGGTCATTATAGAAATAAATGTTCCCTAAGTTTGGTTTGTTGGGAGGGAAAAGGAAGAAGGAAGGAAGCTTAATACTGTGAGGTTCTAGTACCTTATGATGTGATTTTGCAAAACTTTGAAAAATGGGTGGATTCAGACTAAGTGAGTGCAAACCCTGTCTCTCTTCCATGATAAGGATAGCCCAATATGATTAGAATCAGACATTACATTAGTCATGGGTACCCTGCAGCTTCCAAGTGCAGGTGCAATTTCCCAGCATTTTTAAACAGGAAACATGGAAAAATATTTTGCTTAAAGTAGGCTTAGCACAAGTATTTTTTAAAAAAAAGAAATTGAGAAAGACACTACATCCCTGCAAAAAATATAGAAGTAAACATAATCTGTAATTTATATAAGATGTAGTCATGTACTTGGTGTCAGCCCTTCTCCTGCAAAACAGTAACTGCGTTCAAATTACACATTCTATTTAACTGATTTTTTCACTTTGTACAATCTCTTGGACCACACACTAACCCAGAGATGGATTCCCAGAACTCAACTAAGCCATAAAATAAGCAAAGCTAAAACTAACCAGGATTCAGAATGCCACTTGCCGTTTTTTTTTAACCAACCTAGCAAAGCACATCAAATAAACAGAAATAGTAAATTTGGCCTACAGCCACCAAAACAATATACAGTCCTGCATTATACAGATCGGTGACACAGTGTCTGGATGCTTTAAAGAACTTGACAGGGCAAAACAAAGCAACATATGTTAGTCCAAGCTTTCTGGTTCCATGTAAGCTCCTTCTACTTTTCTTTATAGGTTTGCATTCCCCCTGAAAGAGTTGATGTGCAATCTGGAGATTTTGTCATGGCAAGGAGATTATATGGGCAGCTTTAGGAAGACCACCAGCTATGTCTTTTCCTGGATCAGGAGGTATTGAGGACAGTTGTCCGTACCTTTGTCATCTCTCAGTTAGACTACTGCAGCTTATTCTTTGTGGTATTTCTCTTAAAGATAACCTGTGAGCTGCAACTAGGTCAACATAATATAATAATAATAATAATAATAGAGTTGGAAGGGACCTTGGAGATCTTCTAGTCCAACCCCCTGCTCAGGCAGGAAACCCTATATCATTTCAGACAAATGGTTGTCCAGTCTCTTCTTAAAAACTACCAGTGTTGGAGCATTCACAACTTCTGGAGGCAGGTTGTTTCACTGATTAATTGTTCTAACTGTCAGGAAGTTTCTCCTTAGTTCTAGGTTGCTTCTCTCCTTGATTAGTTTCCATCCTTTGTTTTTTGTCCTGCTTTCAGGTGCTTTGGAGAATAGCTTGACTCCCTCTTCAACAAGTAGCTGTTGACCAGTGTTAGCCAGCAGAGTAACACCTGCCTGTAAGAGTTGTGTTGGGTGCTAATAATCTTCCAGCCTAGTTCAAAGTGTTGGTTGTTGTCTATAAGCTTCTATATGACTTGGGTCCTTGTTACTTTTGGGACTGTCTTCTCCTGGCAAAATTGCCCTGTCATGTACAATCTAACCCTAGAAGTTCCAGGGTGGATAATGGATAAAGCCATTCTCAGTTGAAGCTGACCCACCATTTTTTTCCCGAGGAAGCAAGTGTAAACCACCAAAGAATAATATTTTATAGACAACTTCAGGGATTTTTTTTTTTAAAAAAAGCTAATGTTTTATTGATTTCATGAATGCTTTAATTAATGTTTCTCAATCTTGGCAACTTTAAGATGTGTGGACCAACTCCCAAAATTCCCCAACCAGCATCACAAAATTCCCCTGGCTTGAGAATTCACACATCTTAAAGCTGCCAACACCGAGAACTACTGTTTTAATTTATGCAGGCTGTAAGTTGTAATTAATAAATAAGTAAATAAAGCTTCCTTCAAGTTGAGCGCCCTGAAATTTCCTCCACACCAATAGGAAGAAGTAGTTTGCCATTGCCTTCTTGACATTTTTTTTTTTTTCATTTTCCAGCTCAGCCTATAATCCTGGGATTTACTGAGAGTCCCTCATCCACATACTAACCAAGTCTGGCCTGTTTTATCTTTTTTCAAGAACAGCCAAGGTTAGCAAGCTGCCAACATCTGCTATGACCTAAATTATAAGTCCATCTAATTGACCTCATTTCATGACCTTCTAGTGCACAGGCCCTGAAGATGTTTTGATTCTAAAGCTCACAAAAATGGGGATTACATGTATGTGCACTGCTATACCTCAGGCTGGTAAAAGATAATTGTTTGTTTAGAGTTGAGCTCATTTCTTTCTTGCAACAGTGGAAATAATTATGGGAAGAGAAAGAATAATGACCTTGGAGTTCTAAAGCCTGTCTCATCGCATATATTTCAATACAACATGTCTGTGTTTCTGTCTCTGTGTTAGCCCTTCCTTGGGGTTTTGGGTTGGGCAAAGTATTACACCATTCAAAATCGCTATAATTGTTTCTTCCCTGCCTCTCCTTGACTCATACAGACCTTGAAACTCTCATCATTTTAAGTCTTTATTTCCAAATACATAAATAAGGTTGTAGTTAGATGTCAGGAGATGAACAGCCAGCTTCTGTTTTCTAGCAGATGATATAATGTCTGGATTTCACTCAGCTCTGCAAAAGCTTTAGACGATCAGTGCACTGCCTGAGGCAAAGGGTAACTTGAGGTAAGTGGAAAAGTCTGCAAGGCCATTTTGTGGGCTGCAAAATGAAAGGGAGGCTTTTTTCTGAGGAAAAAAGTGGTGGTGCAGTGGTTAGAATGCAGTATTGCAGGCAAATTCTGCCCAGAGTCTGGAGTTCGATCCTGGTGGGATTGAGGTTCCATCCTTCCAAAGTCAATAAAATGAGGATCCAACAGGCTGATATTTATAAACTGCTTAAAGGGTGCTATAAAGCACTATGGAGCTGTATATAAGTCTAAGTGCTATTGCTATTGCTACCTATTGGTCTTAACCACAGAACAACCTCTCAAAGGGCACCCCTTCCTTTTTGCAACCAGGTTCCTTGGCTTTAGTAAAGCTAGGGATCCGTTTAGACTCCTTTTATATCTTCAAACCTCATTTCTGAGAGATTTCATTGCAGGAAAACCTATTTACATGTAATTAGTTAATTATTCATCTTGAATGGATTATTCAAACATTATTAACAGGTTGACAACCCCAAACTGTATGTACGCATTTAAATTAAGTCCAGGTAGTCATGCTGTATGACAAATGAGATTTCAGATAAAATTGTGGAGCAGCTTTAATTCCAAATTGTGTCCAATACGCACTGTATGCCCTATGACAACCTCCAGGGGGTTATAGCAAATCGCTAGGAGCTCCCACCAAAAGAAGAAACTGCTGGTTGTTGTTCTGCATGATTTATTGTGTGGCTTTGCTTCTCTCTAATCCTCCATCCCTAGTAGGCTTTCAAGGAGAGGGGTACAGCTTAATTTTATTTTATTTATTTATTTATTTATTTATTTATTTTACGATTTTTATACCGCCCCCCTCCCGAAGGACTCGGGGCGGTGTACAGCCCAATTAAAAAACATCAACATACAAAAAGTAAAATTATTAAAAATAAATTAAATAATTTGGCCCAATCATTTAAAACCCAATACATAATCTTAAAAACTCAATCCCCTAAAAACAATTATGGCCTTGTTGTAACCAGAGCTACTATCCCAGGCCGGCTTGTCGAAATAAATATGTTTTTAATTCTCGATGGAAGGAACGCAATTCCGTCATCGTACGGAATTCGGGGGGGAGCTCGTTCCAAAGCGTTGGAGCTCCCACAGAGAAGGCCCTCCCCCTGGGGGTCGCCAGCCGACATTGTCTGGCCGACGGCACCCTGAGGAGACCCACTCTGTGGGAGCGTACCGGACGGCGGGAGGTATTTGCTGGCAGAAGGCGGTCCTGTAAATATCCGGGTCCGATGCCATAGAGCGTTTTAAAGATGGTCACTAACACCTTGAAACGCACTCAGAAGGCCACCAGCAACCAGTGCAGCTCGCGCAGGAGCGATGTTACATGGGAGCGCCATGACGCTCCGGTCACTACCCGCGCGGCCGCATTCTGGGCCAGCTGAAGCCTCCGGGTGCACCTCAAGGGGAGCCCCATTTAGAGAGCATTACAGTAGTCCAGCCTGGAAGTGACGAAGGCATGAGTAACTGTGCATAGCGAGTCCCGGTCTAGGAAGGGACGCAACTGGCGCACCAGGCGAACCTGATAGTCCAGCCTGGAAGTGACGAAGGCATGAGTAACTGTGCATAGCGAGTCCCGGTCTAGGAAGAGACGCAACTGGCGCACCAGGCGAACCTGATAGAACATCCTCCCGGCCATCAAGGAGACAAGCCCATGCAGAAGTACACAACAGACAAAGACAGCCTGTGTGGTACAGTGGATGGTGAAGCTGTTGGACTGTTAATGGGAAGATACACATTCAAGTCCCTCCTTCAAGTCCAGAGACATTCAAAGGATAACTGTGGGCTGGTCACACTCTCTCACTTTCAATCTGTCCCCCACCTTGAGCTCTTGAACAAAAGCTGGAATGTAAATCAAACTCCCAGTCACCCCATTGGACTCCTTGAAATACTGCTACTTCATTCTTGGAGAAATTTACCTTCTTAGCCCCAAATGTAGGGTGAATATTTGTGTTTTTTTTTTTAAATCAAGGAATCCCATCAAGAAATACGCTCACCACTATAATTTGGAAATGATTTCCAATGTCTTTATTTGGTATGCTTGAGTTAATAATAATAATGATAATGATAAAGTTGGAAGGGACCTTGGAGGTCATCTAGTCCAACCCCCTGCTCAGGCAGGAAACCCTATACCATTTCAGACAAATGGCTGTCCAGTTTCTTCTTAAAAACTTCCAGTGTTGGAGCATTCACTGCTTCTGGAGGCAAGTTGTTCCACTGGTTAATTCAGGGATTCTCAACCTTGGCAACTTTAAGACTTGTGGACTTCAATTCCCAGAATTCCTCAGCCAGACTTGTGGACTTCAATTCCCAGAATTCCTCAGCCAGCAAAGCTGGCTGAGGAATTCTGGGAGTTGAAGTCCACAAGTCTTAAAGTTGCCAAGGTTGAGAACCCCTGGGTTAATTGTTCTAACTGTCAGGAAGTTTCTCCTTAGTTCTAGGTTGCTTCTCTCTTTGGTTAGTTTCCACCCGTTGCTCCTTGTCCTGCCTTCAGGTGCTTTGGAAAATAGCTTGACGCCCTCTTCTTTGTGGCAGCCCCTGAGATATTGGAACACAGCTATTATGTCCCCCCTCATCCTTCTCTTCATTAAAGTTCTCAAGGGGGTGTCCTTTCTCTAGATGATCAATGAAGGTATGAAAAGACATTGTTGACCAAACAAAGGAAAAAGACTTCAGCAAGTATTTTGAAGCAATTTATTTCCCCTACTTCCTCCCTATCACTCCTGGAAAATAAGAGCATCTCATATTTTATTCTCTCATTTAAAAAAGGCATACTAGGAAGATAATAATGGTTAAAGAAAGAGAGGTAAAGAGGATGTTTACAGGTTGATTTCTTTGTTTCTTTCTCTTTCCTCCTCATCTTCTTTTTTTTCTTTTCTGTTTACTGAAGCACTTGCCTCCTTTTACAAAAAAAAAAAAAAAAACCACTGAGGCAATCTCCCTCTAAACCCTGTTAACATGTAAATTTTCCAGGTGAAACTCTCATGTCCTTTGCAATTCAAATAAGCTGATTCTTAACAAGATTTTTAAACCTTTTAAAAAATATTAATAAAAATAAAAAGATGTTAAACATCTTTCTTTATTATCCTAATCTAGGAACTACTGTTAATATATTTCTATATAAAGTACTCTCAAATCCAGTAGTGAAAGGGAAGCTGTGAAAAGCTAAAAAAAAATAATAGCTATTTTTATTCTATGAGAATTAATGGAAATTATAAAATTAGGCAGTTGAATTATTCAGTTCCTGGTTTCCTGTCTAATAGACCAAAGCTTGCGGTTCCTAGTTTTCCATTAGAAAAGATGGGTGAAATTAATTGAGTTCTTTTGTCTTTTCGTTCTTTAAAAAAAATCCTCCATCTGTTTATATGGAGAGAGATGCAGGGCTGAATTTTCTAAAAGTGAGCTAAGCTTGAGACATAATACTGAGTTCCTAAAAATGAGCTAATGTTACATTATCATTTCGATAAACAGAAACATTGTGCCTTGACTATGACAAGCAATGGGAATAACCTAATAGAACCATAAGGGGTGAAAATATGAGCTTTAATAAAGCAGTCAGACAAATATCAGCTCCTAGGTACCTTAAGGCACAAACTAATTAGACATTATAGTAATCATTGTCTGGGTTTCTGTAACAGATCAATCTGGGTCATTTTTAGATCCAGCATATCCTATGAACTAGCACTCCAGTCAATTAAGGGTCAGGAAAAGGGTCACCCTAATAATTGAATACATGGGATAGTCATTAGTTAAATCATTTTTGTGTTGTGTGAAAACAGAAACTTTATGGACTATTGGTCCTTAGTAGTTTCATTGCAGACGAGTTAAGATATATTTCATAGACTCATTAAGGCCACAGAGACTCGTTGCAGGAATTCCAGATAGATGGCAATCTAGCCTCTATTTGAACAAGGAAAAGGGATCCACCACTTTTCCGGATAATTGGTTTCACTGCCAAACTGGCCTGACTCTTAAGACATTTTTGCTACCATTTAGGTAGAACCAGCCTCCCTGTAATTTCAATCCATTGTTCCATGTCATACACGCTGGAGTGATGGAGAATAGAATTTGACCTTCTACCTGACATCCTTTGAAGTATCTGGAGAATACTATCTTATCCTCTCTTATCCTCAGTCTTATGTTTTCAAAGCGAAAACATGCCCAGCTGCTTCAGCTTCTTTTCCCACGATGTCATTTTCAATCCCCTGATAATAATTCTTGCCGCCCTTTGCTGAACTTGCTCCACTTTCTCTGAATCCTTCTTAGAGGGTGATGCTGTCAACTAGATAGATAGATAGAAAGATAATTTGATCCAGTGCAGTGGTACTCAACCTTGGCAACTTTAAGATGTGTGAACTTCAGATTTCAGAATTCATTTCAGAATGCTGGCTGTGGAATTCTGGGAGTTGAAGTTGACATGTCTTAAAGTTGCCACAGTTGAGAAAGCCAATGTAGTGACTAAATTATTGAGCTTGAAACTGGGAGACTGTAAGACATTTTTAGGTATGAAAGACAACTGGGCAACCTTGGGCTGAGAAATACTGTTTCTCACCACAACCCACCTTACAGAATGGTTATTGTGGGAAAAATAAGACGAAGGAGCCATCTTGAGTTCACCAAACTTAAAGGCAAGATAAAAATCTAATCAATAAAAAGAGCTAGTTTAGTGTAATGGTTAAGTCATCAGGCTAGAAACTGGGAGACTGTGAGTTCTAGTTCTGCTTTAGGCACAAAGTCAGCTGAGTGGCTGATCTTAAGTCAGTCCCTCTCTCTCAGACTTAGAAAGGAGGCAGTGACAAAAACCTTACCAACAAAACTTCAGGGATTACCAACCCAGGCAGTTGCCAGGAGTGAAAAACTGACTCAGAGGCACATACACAAACAAATTTAATCAAACTGAACACAATAGGCGGGAGCCAACCAAATAAGTTGAATTTAGAAACTGCTTTTTTGTTGATGCAGTTTAACATTATATTTGCTTTTTTTTTTCCAGCCACACCACACTACTGACTTGTATTCTGTTCGCAGTCAATGACTATTCTAACATTTTTATCCTCAGTAAATCAGGTATCTCCCATTTTATACTGGTGCATTTTGTATATTCAGTGAAGAACGTTGCACTTCTTTCTAGAGAATTTCATTCTGTTCAGTTCAGTCTATTTCCCTAACCTGTCAAAATGGTTCCAATGTTTATTTCAAAATGAATGTTTATTTCAAAACATGAGGCGGGAAATTAAGCAGTTTTGCTCACTCTGCTCACGATGGCTGAATTTGGTTTTGGTGTGGTCTCTCTAGAGTAGTGGTTTTCAATCTGAGTAACTTTAAGATGTGTGGACATCAATTCCCAAAATTCCCTCGCCAGCATGCTGGGGAACACTGACTGGGGAATTCTGGGTCTTGAAGTCCCATACATCTTAAAGTTGTTGAGGTTGCAAAACTCTGCTCTAAAGTAAGTAATGTTTAGCAGTGCAGCTACCTGCTGTATGTTTAATTGGCTGGATGGACACATTGTGCTATAATGTAATTTGCTTAGTCGTAGCTTACTGAATAAAGCAGAACTGGCTGAATTCACATACCATTCAAGTCAGTTGCCAATTATTTTAAGTGAATTTGATTGCAATGTGGTCCAAGAATTATTCTGCTGAATTTTTTGCTTCCACTTTATTTACATTTTTCCTCAATATAAAGCCTAAACTATAAGCAATTCCCTTTATAGCTATTTATGAAATCAAAATTAGCCTCAACATTTCAGCCAATAACAGTGCTACTGAGAAGGAAATGAATATTGGCAGTTTGACACCTCACAGAGATTCTACAAGACAGCTGATAGGTGTGACAAATATTTCACTAGAACAATGGCAGACTATTGCTGGCAACACAACCCTTCCCTTAGTCTAAGAATGAATAATATAGCTGTGTGCCGGACTTGCCAGCCATGCTTGACAAAATTTACAGGTGACAGAGAAGCACAAGGCAGCTCTACTCTGCTGCCTGTTCTGTATACGCTGTTTTAGTTGGTCTCATCTATCGGAACCATGACACAACCCTTTATTCTCCTTTATCCTCCAAGAGAAAATGGCATTGTACATGTTTCCCAACAGCCCACAGGCATCTGCTTTAGTGATTGTTGCAGTCCCTTAGTAATGAAAGCCATAATACTGACGGGTTCTCCCACATGACGGTATTTGAAAAGGATTATGGAGTGTTGCATTTTGGAAATGTCTTGAGTTACCCCCCAGTAATGTCTGAGCAAAATTGCTATTTATTTGGAGGATAACATTGAAGACAACTTCATTGTTTACTCGGAACCCTGAAATTGGTGGGTTGAGTTCCATGTAAATATAGGCTACTGAAGCTTTCTTCTAAATCAGGGGTCGTCAACCTTGGCAACTTTAAGACTTGTGGACTTCAACTCCCAACTTCTGGGAGTTGAAGTCCACAAGTCTTAAAGTTGCCAAGGTTGAGGACCCCTGTTCTAAATAATGTTTTTGACCACTTACAACTGTGTGTACTGTTCTTTGAAAGGGAAGTACCGGTTTCCAACTAAAAAAAAACCTGTGTTATCACTGCTCCCTTCCCCTTCTAAAAACCAATCCTGTTTATTATATATATACTTTAATAATGCTCTGGAAGGTGACAGCATCGGCTGATCTCTAAGCAGGTTTGATCTTGGTTAGGGCTTGAAATGTAAGACCATCTGGGAACCACAGACCTATTAATTGGAGCAGGAAGCCAGAATCGCATGGTAAACCTTTTCCCCAACCTTGCCAAGAACCCTGGGTGGATGCAACTACCTGGTGTTAAATGAGATTTGAGAGTATCCTTTTACCCTTTTTTTTGGTTCAAAACTTCACATGAGTTCCTTCATGGAACTCTTACAATCTCACTCCAATTCTGCATTTTCTGAGAGGCCGAAACTGATGGACCAAGTGTTGATCACCATTATGATAGGCCAGGGGTAGGCAACCTTGGCTCTTTTATGACTCGTGGACTTCAACTCCCAGAATTCCTGAGCCAGTAAGGCCAAAGGCTCCTAACTGATGCTTAAGGACTAAAAAGTATATAATGAATAAGATGTGTTTTCCAGAAATCCACATACAATTCTTCTCTCCCCCCCCCTTCCTATGAAATGTGTTGATTTTCAAAGCTTCTTGAAAAGGGAGATCAAATAAATAATGTTTTTTAAAAAAAAAAAAAACCTTCCAAGAGCTGAGTGGCTTTTTGCAGAAGTCCTATGGTGTTGGCAGTCATCCTAGAAACCAAAGGAGGGAGCCATAGCTGTTGAGCTATTAGTGCACTGAGTCCTTAACTGTGTCACAATACCATAAGACGCCCATTCAAAGGAAATTAAACCCTGAGCAAAACGTCTGCTTCCGTGAAGTTCTCAGCACCGAAGAATTGAGGAGAGAGCATAAATCAACAGGAAACTTTATTTGTAGTTAATTTCAGACTTTGGATAGCAGTGGGAAGCTCACACGAATTAAACTGGAACTATGCTTGCATACACATTCACTTGCTTACATAGCAGATATGCTGGAATAGAGGGGAACATTTTTGACTGTTGTACCTTTTTACTGGTCCAATTTTTGCACCAGTATTAATCATTCAGAAATAAAGTAACCAGTTAGAAATTTGGCAGGTAAACATTTTTCTCTAGGGAGTACATCATCTCCTAATTACTACTGCATTCATCTGTTATCAAATACAGGAGCAAAGCTTCTTCTTCTTCTTTTCAATGCTCATGTGGAAATAGAGAAAACCATTCATTAGCAGCCTTATGCATGGATTACCTTCAGATGTTCAATTCCCCCTTCCCGGTCACATCTGTCATGTCTTAAAACTGCTTGCACAGTTCCAACACAAATATCTGGAGTGGTGGCTTCCATTCAAGATGGAACCCTCCACTATCAGGGAGAATGACAACCACCCCAGAAGCATGGAGACTTTTTCATCAGGGATATCTTAGGTGTGACTTGGAAAAGGTGAGCACTGCTGACTTTCTCATGTATGTGAGACTGAAGTGAAGCTAAGGCCCAAAAAGGGTTTGTTTGTAAGGCTAATAAAACTCTCAGGACCTTTGTAAAACAATTGTGCTGTTTTCATGATATGCTTCACGGAGCCTGTTGGATTCTTTGTTCGAGTGCAAATGATGAAGACACATGGCTAATTCAACAGTTCTTTATTCTTCTCTAACCCTGTCACAACAACAACAGCAAAAGCAAAACAGGCTTCTTTTTAAGACCAGAGACCCGGACAATGACAAACAATGTATCTTAGTGCTTCTTGCCTTGTGCATGCGCACAAGGCTGGCGCCGCTCAGTCTGGTCCCGGCAGGCAGCACTTTGCGCATACGCACAAGGCCGGCGCCGCTCAGTCTGGTCCCGGGCAGCCTTGGAATGCCCGGGACCAATGCAATGTCCCGAGCCTGCTTTTGCAGGCTCGGGACACAACATCCCTCCCCCCTAGATGGAACATACCTTGTACACACACGGGTGTACTATTCACTGGCAGGAGTGTTATACAGTCCAGTTATCAAATGCAATGAGTCTGGATAATTGGGTCTGCCTTCAGACAAACCCCCTTCACTTTCAGTAATGCCTGAATGTTTCCGAAATCAAACAATATTACAACATTCTATCCCGAATACTTTCTGTATTCAGGCTCCTCCTGAAATAGCCTTATTGACTTGACAGCAACTTCACAAATTCCCTAAGATGTTTGGGTGGGCACTTGGCCCGCTGCAACCTTCTAAGGCCAGAAGAGATTGCCTGGCCCACCTGCTCGCCTACCAGGCGAGGCAGGCCAGGGCATTGCTGCCTTAAATCCCCAGGTGACCCCGGTGAGGGTGCCTGGCCTACCTGCTTGCCTACCAGGGTAGGTAGGCCAGGACTTTGCTGCCCCAAATACCTGATTGACCTGCCCATCTGCTGGGTGGCTGGTCCCTCTAAGTCCAAACCAGCATACCTTGGAGGGGTGGAAGTCCCCAGGTCCACAATGGATCCTTCTTGGGAACACTGTCCCTCGAACCGAAGGCCAGCAGATGGAGAGTGCTGGGTAGCAGAAGTGCCCCAGTACCCAGTGGCCCCCAAGCACATGCCCAAGGTGCCAGAGTCAGGAGTTGCCTCCATGGCAACCCCCCTTGCTGGTGACCTCCTTTTGGGAGCAATTGCGGAATTGGACAAGTGCCCCTGCTAGAATTCTTCTTCTCTTGCTGTTTGTGATTTGTTTGGATATCCCCGGTCAATCTCCCTGTCTGGGGCACTATCTGACATACATGAATACTGTGGATACCCCCGGTGTGACTCCCTGTCTGGAGTAATTATGGATGTGTTGAATGACCCCCTATCCATTGAATTCCTGTTAGGAGCACTTGTGGAACCTTGGGATGACTCCCCAATAGCCTCAGCAGTGGCTATCGATGGCCTGTGAAACTGATCCCCAGAATGCATGTTATGGTCCTCCTCCTCCCCCCCCCAGAGCAGAGCCAGGAGCGGAAGGGTGAGAGTCCAATCTCCAATGCAGTTGGTCTATGTGTCTGCGCAGAACACGGCCATCTGCCAAGGCAACTTTGTATGATAACGGCCCCGAGAACTTGCAGACCACAGCTGTGACCCAGAGATGACCAGGCCCATAATTTCTTGCCCAAACCGGATCACCCACCTGGAGTCTCCTAGGTGCCTGCAGTTGTGACACCTGTGAAGCCACCCGGTCAGGGTCCAGCCTGTCCAGTTTAGTGGTGAGGCGGCGACCCCAGCAGAGTTCAGCAGGGCTCTTCCCTGTGGCTGTGCATGGTGTGGTGCAGTGTGCAAGAAAGAAATCTGCTAACCTGTGATGCCAGTTATCATAAGTCAGATTCTTGAGAGCATCTTTGGTAGTTTGCACCATCCTCTCTGCCAGTCTGTTGATGGATGGATGGAAGGGAACCGAAGTTGCATCGTGGATCAGGTTGGCCTGAAGAAAAGCCTGGAACTCAGAAGAGGTAAATTGAGGCCCATTATCTGACACCAGAACATCTAGAAGACCGTGTGATGCAAAAATTCCTCTCAACACCTGGATTGTCCTGGCAGTAGTAGTGGAGGAAACAGGAACAACCTCTAGCCACTTGGAATGACTGTCAACAACAACCAGGAAGAATTGCCCCTGAAAGGGCCCAGCGTAATCTATATGTACCCTAGATCATGGGGTTTGAGTTTCCTCCCACCTGGGGCCTGAGGCATTTAAGGCTGAGACTGTTGGCACACTTGACACCTGTGCACCTGAGCCTCGATGGCTTTATCGAGTCCAGGCCATCAAACATGGCTACGTGCAAGCACTTTCATCCTGACTATACCAGGATGTCCCTCATGCAGAGAGATCAAGATTCTAGACCTCAATGAGGCTGGGATCACTACGCTGCTACCCCATAAAAGGCAACCCTTAAAAGTGGACAACTCATGCTTCTTGTGCCAGAAGCTTTGGAACTCAGTATCAGGGCACTTGTCAGACCATCCTGACAGCACCCAGGTCAGCACATGTGTAAGCGTGTGATCAGTGGCAGTTTCTGCAGCCACATCCCTAGCATTGAGGGGAGACTCAGGCAACTCCTGAATGGACAGAATATTAATGGCTGGAGCAGGATCTGGTTCAACTTGGTTCAGGGGTAATCTGCTCAGGCCATCTGCATGACCCATTTCTTTCACAGGTTTGTGAACTAATGTATAGTCATATGCTGACAGGAAAATGGACCATCTCAGCATATGAGGAGAAATGATATGTGGGGTCTGTTTATCAGTGGTAAACAAACCCAACAGAGGCTTATGATCAGTGTAGACCATGAAATGGCGGCCATATAAGAAATCATGAAATTTCTTAATGCCAGCCACTATGGCCAAAGCTTCCCTGTCAATTTGAGCATAATTCCGCTCTGCAGAAGACAGTCCTTGAATAGTAGGCCACAGGGACCTGTGTCCCATCAGCCTTCAGATGGCTAAGTACCGCTCCCACTCCATAAGGAGATGCATCGCATGTGATGCAAACAGGCAGTTGCTCATTGAAATGCGCTAAAACAGCATTAGATGTGAGCAATGCCTTAATCTCATTGAAACTCTTGTCATGGACTTTAGTCCACTGCCAAGGGGCCTGTTTGTCTAAGAGCCTATGTAATGGCTCTGCCACTGCAGCTTTATGTGGGAGGAATGCATGGTAAAAATTTAATACCCCCCAAAAGGCTTGCAGCTCACTCTTAGACTTAGGGCTTGGGGCCTGCTGGATGGCTTGCAATTTAGTTTCAGCAGGGTGAATGCCTTGAGCATCTATCCTGAATCCTAAGAAGTCAGTAGAAGTGACTCCTATCTTACATTTATCTTTCTTCAGTTTAAGGCCAGCTTTTCGAAAATGAAGCAAGACAGCCCTTAATCTCTCTGCTAAATTTTGAGATGACTCCCCAGCAATGAGGACATCATCAAAGTATGGACAGACCCCAGGAATCCCTCGAAGTGTGCTCTCCATGACACTTTGGAATATGCCAGGGGCTACATTTACCCCAAATTGCAGTCTCTTGACTTTAAATGCCCTTCTGTGAGTTACAATAGTCTGGGCCTTTGCAGCTGCCTCATCAACAGGTAGCTGTTGATAGGCTTGAGCCAGGTCAAGCTTCGCAATAATACCCCCCCCCCGAGGGAAGCCAGAATGTGACTTACCATAGGCACTGGATAAGAGTGCTGTTGCAGCGCCTTATTTAGTGTGCACTTGTAATCTGCACAAATGTGTATGTCCCCATTAGCCTTTAGAGGCGTTACTATGAGGGTTTCCCATGGACTTGAGTCCACAGGTTCCAGAATGCCCTGCTGGAGCAATTTCTCCAGCTCAGCATTAATCTTACCCTTGAGGGCAAAAGGTACCCTCCTAGGTTTAACCCTGATGGGCATGATGGTTGGGTCTAACCGTAGCGAAATGGGAGGCCCCTTGTAGGATCCTAACTCTGAACTAAACACATATGCAAACTCCCTGCAGAATTCTGCAAGGCTCAATGTTTGCAAATAGTGCAGCCCAGTTACCTGGATTCCTAGAGCCTCAAACCAATTGAGTCCAATAAGACTCATACATTCACCCCCAACAACCACCACATCTAGGGGACACTCAAAATCCTTATGCTGTACTCTAAGGGTGGCCTCCTCCTTAACACATACCACAGAATTCTGAAAATTTGTAAGTATTAGATTGGATGGCCTGAGTTTAACTCAAATGCCACTGCTGCTGCATATCCTTTTGAAGGTATTAATGGAGATAATGGAGAGAGCGGCCCCAGTGTCCAACTCCATTGATAAGGGAACCCCTTGCAACCTTATGTTAATGGACAGTTTCTTCTTAAGGGGCTTATGTGTCCTTGTCCTCAAAGTACTCCTGCACGATGCGCAGAAATCCACCCTATGTTGACTGGGGACCCTGGTACCTTTCAGATGCAATTCTTTACGAGGTTGGACCTTCTGATGACCCAAACAGATGGATGCTATGTGGCCTTGCCTGCCACATGCTCTGCAGATGGCAGAACAAAACCTGCAGTCAGCTTGCTTGTGGTGTCCTCCACACTTGAAGCATTGAAGAGATGCTGGGGCCTTGTCTGGATGTTCCTTCTGCCTCCTTTCAGCTGGCTGGGAAAGCCTATTCACCTCTTCTTCAGGATCCGTGTCCGATTCTTCTCAAGCGTCCTCTTGATGGACAGTAGCTGTCTCTGGAGAATTTCTGGTGAGCTGTAAGGTCTTCACAGCCCCACCTGCTGCTTCCTCAGCTGTCACCTCTCATAGTGCATCTTGGAAGGAGACTTCTTCCTTAGCAAAAATCTTCTGCTGCAAGTCTCTGTTCCTTAGCCCACAAACGAATCGATCTCACAGCCTCTCTTCCAGATCTTTGAACTCACAAGGCCTGGCTGCTCTCCTTAAGGCTGCAATAAAGTCTGTAGCAGATTCACCCTGCCTCTGGTCCCTCTGTTCAAACACGTGCCTCCAAGCAATAACAGACAACTTTGGCTGGAAGTGTTCCTTCAACAGCTTCTTCAAGTCAGTATACTGTATGTCACTGACTCCAGAGGTGCAGGGGCCACCAGGTTCTCTGCAGTTTCAAAAGCTTCCTGTCCACAAACACACAACAGAGTTGCAGCCTTCAAGCCATCTTCTCTAATTTGATTTACTCTGAAGTAATTCTCCACCCTTGCTACATAAGAATTCCATCTCTCTGGGTGTGAGACATCAAAATCAGACAAACGCCCAATCTTCGCCATGCTTAGTTACAAGCTTCACCACTTGCTCCTCTGCAAACTACTCTAAGGGAAACAGTCCTGTAGCCAAACTCACCCTCCAGCGACTCTGTACTGGCAGGCTGGGGCGCTGATTCAGATGCCGTTTGCCCTCTTCAGGACTTCTTGGATAAGTCCTCAAAACTTCTTCTTTTGTTTGCAAAGGATCCCACCTTCATCGCCAGTGTTGAATTCTTTGTTCGAGTGCAAATGATGAAGACACATGGCTAATTCAACAGTTCTTTATTCTTCTCTAACTCTGTCACAACAACAACAGCAAAAGCAAAACAGGCTTCTTTTTAAGACCAGAGACCAGGACAATGACAAACAATGTATCTTAGCTCTTCTTGCCTTGCACATGTGCGCAAGGCTGGCGCTGCTCAGTCTGGTCCCAGCAGCCAGCGCTTTGCACATGCGCACAAGGCCGGCGCTGCTCAGTCTGGTCCCGGGCAGCCTTGGAATGCCTGGGACCAATGCAATGTCCCGAGCCTGCTTTTGCAGGCTCGGGACACAACAGAGCCCATGGGGAGAACATCCATTCTGTGAGAAGGCCAAATCCCCAAATAGGCCTAGCTTAGCATAGGGTTCAATCAGTTCCCTTGGAATAAAGCAAATGACTTATCAGTAATTTAACTAACACAACTGTGCAGATTCCACTCAGATCTTCAAAACTCACAGAAGCATGGAAGCACGACCTTTCTGCAGCTCATTAAACCAGCAGTATGATATCGGAAGAACTGGCTGTTTTAACGATTTATAGGTAAATGCTGTGCTTGTGCTTCTATATTCCAAAACACCTCTCTGGAATCCAAGCATTGGAAAAGTCCATTAATTCACTCCTCAGAAATCCGTGATCAAAATGGGGCCTCTCTAGGCAGTTAGTCTCTGTAATTATTTAGATTTTTGCCTCCCTGTAGCTATATAGTGGGGAGAGGAAAAACTGACAGAAGCAGATGGGAAAGTCTTGCCCTCTTGAATCTATCCATAGAAATGGATTAAGAAAAAAAATCCCTTCCACCAATAGCAGTAACCATTCATTTTGAAAATAGATTAGGTACCAAATCTGTAAAAGGTGTATGCTAACTGGATGCCATTGAAGTTGGAGGATCCACTGCTATTGAGAGGTCAAAAAAAGAAATAACCAAACCGAGTAGCCTTATCCAATGGCCGGAGAACCTGCCTCTTTAAAGAATAATGAGGGTCCCCATGTCCCCCCCCAAAGGGGAAATAAACTAACCCAAATCTTATAATATTATCAATTTCACACTCAGATCCTATGAGAGGTTGGGCAAAGTTATCAAAATTTCCCAAGGTTTTCTGTTATCATGAGATTTCATTCATTTTTAATTTCTGAATTTTTATCTTAAATCAATTTGCGGGGGCATGGAACCATTTAGTGTACAATGCACACCTGATGCTCCTCAGATCCTGCTCTATTAACTGCAGCATTCCAATTTTTGAAAATGTTATCTTTTATCATAATGGAGGAATGGATTGTAAAAATGACCAGATTACCAGAAATGGCAGAATTGACCTGTGTGAGCAAGGATAAAACAGTAGATACTTTTGTAAAAGACTGGAAATCTTTTGTGCACTTTTTGTTGAAAAAAGGAAAACAAGCGAAATGGTGATCGGTGGATTTGCTGATTGAAAATGGATTGAATATGGGACAGACGTGATCCCTGTAATGTAATTTGAATGACGGGGAAGGATAATAACTTTATTTGTAATTGCTGCAAAAAAGATTGAAAATCAATTCTTTAATTATCTGTTTACTCTCCCTTTTACTTGCTTTCTTCACTTTGTTTTTATCTTTTTTTCTCTTAACTCATCTGTATATATTTTCATGTTTATCTATTATCTACGTATGTTTTCATTAAAACATACATATACGTAATTGAGATGAGAAGATAGTATGTGTGTGGGTGAGTGTATGTATATATGCACACACACAAGCACATACCGCACATTATCTTCTCATCTCAGTTAGACTGAAACATATCATACAGTTGCTAACCAAGCATTTTCTTTCAAGGACAGACTGAAAATTAAAGAGGCACACTATTGTTTTGCAATCATTTCCAAAGGTTGAGGCCAACTGGCTAAGAAACTGGATTTGCTCAGGCAAGTGCAGACAGCAGCTTTGGTTAATTCTGGGCTGGAATGCCCCCTTCCTTTCCCTTTTTAATTCCAATAACCTGGGACGAAACACTGCTTTTCACCAGTAGGTTCATGAAACCAGAATGCCTTGTCAGCCAAAAATGTAGAATGGATGCCTGGTGAATGTCAAAAGCATAGACATAATTGAGCACTATAATTTCAGGCTGCCTCAGCTATATACTGTATATAGGTTCACCAGCTGGATGCTGCCCTTGGGCTAACAAACCAAATCTTCATAATGAAACTTTAAGACCCTTGTCTTAATGAAGAGGTATCTCCTGCTTTCATCCCAGTTTTATAAAGGAACTGGTTGTTGTGGGGCTCCTGTCTAGCAACCCAACCTACAGTCTTGCATAGGAACCCAATCAATGTGGTTTGAAAACCGTAAGTTATTAGTTTAACATGCTCAGCATATTGAACAAAACCAGTCTGTGGTGGTTTAGACCAGGGGTCCCCAACCCCCAGTCAGAGAACCAGTAACAGGCCGTGGCATGCTAACAACCGGTCCGTGTAAACAAGCAAAGCCCCATCCACAGGATGCAGGCAGCACACAAAACCACGCCCCCTCCAGTCCGTGGAAAAATCTCTCTCCACGTAACCGGTCCCTGGTGCCCAAAAGGTTGGCGACCTCTGGTTTAGACTATCAATTATAGTCCAACACACCTTTAAATTTAGTATGTCTACCACTGAAACAAACTAAGAAGGTCTAAATAAAGGACAGAATGATTCTTGAATAAGCATTGCCCCCCCAAAAAAAGGAAGAAAAAGAAAAGTAAATTATAAATAAACACAGGGCAGTTGGAAGTATCACAAAGTAATTAAGGTGATGGTTGAAGTTTTATCCCCACAAAAGATTATCAAGAGCCATGGTGGCGCAGTGGTTAGAATGCAATATTGCAGGCTAATTCCCTCAAACTGCCAGCAGTTCGATTCTCACCGGCTCAAGTTTGACTCAGCCTTCCACCCTTCCAAGGTTGGTAAAATGAGGACCCAGATTGTTGGGGGTCAATATGCTGACTCTGTAAACCAATTAGAGAGGGCTGTAAAGCATTATGAAGTGGCATACAGTATAAGTCTAAGTGCTATTGCTATCAATTGATCAGATGAAAGGAAAAAAAACAGCATGTTAATCTTTCTAATTTCCTTTGCCCCTTGCTGAGAGCATATAAACATAGTGCTTGTTTCCAATTTCAGACTGTAATATTTGGGACTCAAATTCTGAATGACCCAAAATGGGACGTTATTAATTTTTGCCCAGATGTTCTGAAGGTAGAAATGGCAGAGAAATTCCTTTAATGTACATTTTAATAGATTGTAATATTAAATACAAGTTAAATTTAATATCTCATAGCAGTTTGCATATTCTGAATGCATACATTAACTGCAATACAATTTTATGCCAAAATGTGTCCTTTTCTGAAATCAGAGGTACTTTGCAAAATATATACAGATAAATAAGAGACAAGTGTGCACAAGACCTATTTAGAGGAACTTGGCTTATAACAAACCTGTCTATGTTATCATGAAAAGGGAGCTAGGAAACCACATCAAGAGAAAAGTAAGGAACTTGTGCATGGGCTGAAAAATGTGCACAAATCAAGGTGAAAATATGCTGAAACAAAGTTGGGGAAATGAGCAAATGAAAGCAGCCAAAATTGACAAGGACAGGCAATCTCTGGAGGCGGAGGCGGGAACTTCCAAGCAAACAGGCAAGAGAAGGAAAAAATCTAAAATGCATTTAGATCTACATCTAAGATGTGCTTAGCTCCCAGAAACTAAATTTGAAGACAGATGCTGGCTTCAGATTTCCAGATATATTTTTCGGAGGATGAGGAGCTTTTATGAATAGAGCTGAATTTAGTCAGCTGTAAGAACAGAATGCTGGATTGCTTTCTTCTGTTATGCAAAAGTTCTATTTACGGGCAGCTTTCAAAGACAATTTGAAAGCAGCCTTAGGAAGACCTCATGCAATGCTGCTTCCCCAAATTTCTATTTCTGCCTGGAAAAGCAACTCAGCTGGTAGCCTAAGTTAGCCATCTGTCATATATATGATGGCAGAGAAAGGCTGTTGTATCCAGAGCAGATCAGTCTATATATGAAAACTTTCAAAACTGAGCTTTATGCTGTAAATTCATGGAAGAACGTATTAGGCATAAAAAGTAGCAGTATCTTCTACCATTTTATTTTCTCCGTAGTTGAGAAGCCCTATATCAGTGGTTCTCAACCTTTTTCAGGTTGAGACCCCACTTGCACTGCCCATGCGCGGCGCGACCCCAAGCGCGCGCGCACGACGGACCGATCCGTGCATGCGCGGTGCACGCACGACAGGAAAAAAAACAAAAAAAACAAAATGGCGGACCGCGATGGGCTGATCCGCGCATGCGTGGCGCACGCACGATGGCCCGAACCGCGCATGTGTGGTGCGCACGACCCAAAAAAACAAAACAAAAAACAAAAAATGGCGGACCGCGACGGGCCGATCCGCACATGCGTGGCGCGCGCACGATGGCCCGAACCGCGCATGCACGGCACATGCACGACAAAAAAAACAAAAACCAGAAAAAAACAAAAAAACAAAATGGCGGACCGCGACGGGCCGATCCGCGCATGGGTGGCGTGCACGCGACGGCCCAAACCGCGCATGCACGGCATGCGCACGATGAAAAAAAACTAAAAAACAAAAAAAACAAAATGGCGGACCGCGACGGGCCGATCCGCGCATGCGTGGCGCACACGCGATGGCCCGAACCGCGCATGCACGGTGTGTGCGTGACGAAAAAAACAAAAAAAACAAAAAACAGAATGGCGGACCGCGGTGTCCGGCGACCCCGCGAAACGGTCGTTCGACCCCAAATGGGGTCGCGACCCATAGGTTGAGAACCGCTGCCCTATATTCTAGTGTTGGAAATAAAAGCTAGTGCGGAAATGTAAATGGTGGTGCTAGATGGCCCCTAAGGGTTGACCACAGGTTGGACTAGATGACCTTTGAACTTCCTTCCAATGCAATGATGTTGCAAAGCAAAAGGCTGGGCTGAGACCAGGCATTGAGAATATAGCCAGGGAGCGATTGCTACCACCTTCTGCACAGAAAAAAGAAAATTGCCTTTCCCTGCCAGTCACACTAGAGATAATACTCCTGATCTCCACACTGAAAGATGGGAAGCTTATCTCTCATCTGCTACAGATCAGAAAGAAATCTTCCTCGTCTCTCCCTGCACAGAACAAGGGAAATTGGCATGGTCTGGGAGATAAGTCGGCCTTGGAAGAGCTTGGCCAAGCCAGATGGCAACCCCTGTAGGTCAGACAATCTCCACATCTGTACTAAAGGTTAAGCACCTTTAAAGAATAACAATAGTGAACAATAGTTCACTCCAGATGCAAATTGCATTAAGACTTTTCATTTCTTCTTGCCTACCACCTGGGTGGACTTTCGGGGAATATACAGAAGATGCCAAAATGGTTCTGGAATATATCATGTCCATAATCTGGCTATAATATAAAACCATTTTCACCCTTCCTCCCCAAATCCCCATAATCAGGTGTCCAGATGTCCAGCAATTGGCTAGGATGAGCATTTCTGGGCTGCACAATTTTTGATGCCCAACACACGACAGCAGGAAATGATTGCTTATTGCAGGGGTGTCAAACTGCCAGCCTGCGGGCCAGTTGCATCATACGGAGGCCGCACCCACCCCAGCTCTGGCAATGCAAAAAAAGTCGCAACATGTCACGTGACGGGGCAAGTTTGACACCCATGGCTTATGGTATCTCTTTCCTGCCATCTAGTGATCCTCTGGGTCCTTGCAGTCCTATGCAATCCTTCAAATGTCATCCCTGCCATCAACTTGACATTCTGAGAACAAGAAAGCAAAAGAATTGTCCTGCCCCAAAATGGCTGTAGATCCAGCAGCAATGCAATCTAGCAATTCCACATCACATCAATGAGGCAGACAAACAAAGGAAAGAAAAACAAACAGCCTGACATTAAAAATTTGTCCTGTGCTGCTGAAAAACAGGAGCAGATGGAGGAATTGACTACCTAGGAAAGGTGCCAAGCCCTCCAGTCAGGACCTAACAGGATCTAAAATTCTGGAGATAGCAGAGGTGAGACAAGTGACCCCTCAAATAGAAAAATGAAGTCCCAACATTTCCTCCCTAAAAAAAAGAGGGGAAAGCTTTGTAATCCTGTATGTTGTAGCTGAGCCAGAAATAAATCAGCTCAAATCTCTGACATTGCTGACAGGACAAAAGAGAGGTCTGCCTCTACCAAGCAGATGCTGTATCTTCACACAGAAACATCTCTGATCTCCTTCTCTTCCATTGCAATTTCTTGATAGTGGTTTCTGTTGGTTTTGGTGCACTGAGTCTGTTTTAGTTCTGAAATTTTCAGGGTCCACCTTCAAGAATTTGGAAGAACACCAAATGTCTCCTGACGTGTCTGGATATGAAGGAATCTGACTTTTGCGAATGGGGAAGGAATAAGTGAGTCATTAAGAGGGATCTTTAAGAAAAGCTTATTCAGAGCTAAGAAAGAGGAAAGCGGGGAAAAGAAACTACAAATAACCAAGACTTGATTTTGTGAGAGGGACCTTGGAGTGCTAGTGGACGATCACTTAAATATGAGCCAGCAGTGTGCAGCAGCAGCCAAAAAAGCAATCCGTGGTTGTGTAAACAGAGGCATAGAATCAAAATCATATGAAGTATTAGTACCACTTTATAAAACCTTAGTAAGACCACACCTGGAATACAGCATCCAGTTTTGGTCATAACATTACAGAAAAGATGTTGAGACTTTGGAAAAAGTGCAGAGAAGAGCAACTAAAAGGATTAAAGGCCTGGAGACTAAGACATATGAAGAATGGTTGCAGGAACTGGGTATGGCTAGTTTAGAGAAAAGAAGGACTAACTAAGGGTGACATGATAGCAGTATTCCAGTATCTGGAAGGTTACCACAAAGAGGAAGTGGTCAACATGTTTTCCCAAGCATCAGAGGGCAGGACAAGAAACAATGGATGGAAACTACAGTAATCAAGGAGAGAAGCATCCTGGAATTAAGAAGAAACTTCCTAACAGTGAGAACAATTAACCAGTGGAACAGCTTCCCTTCAGAGGTTCTGGGTGCTTCATCACTGGAGGTTTTTAAGAAGAGACTGCACAGCCACTTGTCTCAATTGGTATAGGGTCTCCTGGGTGAGCGGGAGGTTGGACTAGAAGACCTCCAAGGTCCCTTCCAGCTCTATTCTGATTGATTGTTGAATAGAAGATGGGGCAGAGAGAAACTTGGGAAAGTTTCCAAAACTCAGTTATTTTACATGATTACAGAAAAGAGTATTCATGAAATCCTGTTGTGCCTGTTTCTTGATCTGTTCTAGTTTAAAGGGCCAACCCATGGTCAGGTACCCAGAGGTGTGTGCCCAAATGGGAGATTGAAAACAGAAGAAAGAGGGCACATTTGCAGGCAGGTCACAGAGCACAAAGCAAAGAAACAGAAGTACAGGTAACATGTTTACTGAGTTTCTGGGAAGGAGGAGGGTGTCCACATGCTAAGAGCAAAAGGAGAGAGAAGAATCAAAGTTGAGTTTTCTGAAGTCAATGCATCGATGGGAATATTTCAGAATACCAATGGAGTGAGCCAGGGTTAAGGTCAGGACAAGCTGAGGTTGAAGAATGCAACAGAATTCAAAAACACAAAGCCAGGAAACAAAGGCCAAAGTTGCTTTCAGCAACTAAGCAATTGTAAAAATATTTAAATTCCCTCCGCAAACTGGTGGGGGGGGGGCATTCAGCTGTGTCACCCTTTACTTGGCTATGGCTAAGAGCCAGCCTGCCAGGTCTGGAGGGAACTTGATGCTTGCTCATGAGCCACCCACTTTGGGGGAGTTAAGGTCAAGACAAGCTGAGATTGAAGCCTCCCTTACATGAACAGGATGGTCTCCTACCCTCCCTGGCACCTAAATATGGGGAGACATCAGCTGGGGAGACATCTGAGAAACAGAGAGATCTGCAGGATCCCCTTTTTAACCTGACCCACCAGCATCTGTTCCTTGGACCATGATAAAACCAATAAAAATTGACAAGTTCTTCATTCTTTAGGTTTCAACATGTTTATTTCAAGTACTGTCTAATATAGCAAAAGCAATGGAGTCTACATTTCCAATGTCACTTTAGCTGTAAACTCATTGGTTGTTCTTAAGAGGAATTCTTCAATTCACACCATTCGAATAGTAGCACTCACCCATTTTATGAGTATTTTATTTGGCCTATATAGCTTCTGTCCTGACCCTTCCTATGTGATCATTGTTTTAAGCAAATATGGACTTTCAAAAATTAAATTTCAAGGACAAAAAAAGAGACCCATGCTATAGTGGCCAGAAAAGTATTTATCGGCCATCCAAATCCAGTTGCAATTTCCAGCATCATTCACAATTAAACAGAGTTTGAAGAACTAAAATTCAAAGCTAATCTAAGCACAAGATGCTTCCCTTCAGCATATGTTTAGAGAGCTTAAAGAATTCCCTAATAAAGAAGACACGGCAATTTTGAACAATGAAAAAGTGACCAAGGTGGCTGTCATGACTGAACCTTTATGATCTGAGATATATTAGCTGGATTGGAGCTTGGATTTGTTTGATCAAGCCTAAAAAACAGGCATACTCTTAATACTTGTCCGTAAGTATTGCCAGAATCTTTCCTGTTCCTGCTTTTCAACCTTCACCATCTTTTCCTAGAACTTCCTCCTCGTCTGTCTTCACAGCAGAGTCTCTGTCAACATTTCATTCCTGCTCTGAGCCCAGTGCCACTCCATCAGGACTCCACCACCTCCATGTAACAAACATCAAAAGCCATCTCCAATTTAGTTTCCATCTTTGTAGATCCGAATTCCAGGTTTTTCTCCAGATGGACTTCTTCTCCAAGCTGAAGAGCACAAAAAGAAGAACAGTAATTTTTTTTGCAATTTACATATAGTGGCCACCTATAATTCTTGTCCCCTTTGTTTACCTAACTGCGGAGGTGAAATTTCAGAAGCCATTTGAGTTTACAAAATGAGCAATTATCTTCTTTTTTTTTTCCTGCTCAGAGCATGATGTGATGCAGACACAATTTCCTTCCAAATATGACTTGCCACTTGAAGTGTATTTTTTTTCCAGACATATTTTGGATCAATATTTAATTGGGGAAGCACAAACAGTAGGGAAGTCAGCGAGATCTGAAGAGAGGTGTCAAAAACTCAAAAAAGTAGCAGCCCTTCAATCAGACAGTCACAGCCCTCATCTTCCCTTTTTTTTTTTTTTGACACTTCTTGTGGATGCCCATGCTGTCAGAGTTTGTACTACATCAGTGTTTAACTTACAGTGAAATCTGATAAAATCAGGAAACCCAAATTTCACCTCCAGCAGAATTCATGCTAAACAACTGTTGGATTCATCTCTCTGAGTACCCATAACCTGTCCTTGCCTATCTGGTGCAAATCTATTCCTTGTTCTTCAAGGCATTATCGTGTGTAGCCCCATGTGAGCCGCACTGTTTTTTGCCATTCCATTTTAAACAGAATTAAAGTATTGTACCTCTTGTTCCTCTACAATCATTTCTGGAGAGAGGACTGAAAGAAAAATATATGTTGATATAAAAGCCTTTGCAGTTTTAGCCAGCAATTTAATTATTATTATTATTATTTTATTATTATTTAATTGGATTTCTATGCCACCCTATTCCAGGAACTCAGGGCGGCTCACAACATGGATAGAAATCTAACATTAAAACACATTATAAAAACCCCTCAATCAAAAACCAATCATCCAAACAGACATGCAACAAACATACACTGGCTAGGGCAAGGTGTTAACTGCCCCAGGCCTGTCAGCAAAGATGTGTCTTCAGTAATTTGCGAAAGGCGGAGAGGGTGGGGGCAATACGGATCCCCGGGGGGAGTTGATTCCAGAGGCCCAGGGCCGCAACAGAGAAGGCTCTTCCCCTAGGCCCCGCCAGGCGACACTGTCTAGCTGACGGGACCTGGAGAAGGCCGACTCTGTGGGCCCTAACTGGTCGCTGGGTTTCATGAGGCAGCAGACGGTCCCATAAGTAACCTGGTCCGATGCCATGTAGGGCTTTATAGGTCATAACCAACACTTTGAATTGCGTTCGGAGACCAATTGGCAGCCAATGCAGCTCGCGGAGTGATGCCAAGATGTGGGCATTTCTAGGCAGGCCCAATACTATTTGCGCGGCTGCATTTTGCATTACCTGAAGTCTCTGAGCGTTTTTCAAAGGTAGCCCCATGTAGAGAGCATTGCAGTAGTCGAGCCTCGAGGTGATAAGGGCATGAGCGACTGTGAGAAGAGACTCCCGGTCCAAATAGGGCCGCAGCTGGTGCACCAGGTGAACCTGGGCAAATGTCCTCCTTGCCACAGCGATGATGTGATGAGCAATCAGATTCTTACTTAAGACAAGCTTCTATATGTGTGCCCACTGAGATGGTTAGCTTTGATTGAGAGGACTCATAAGAAAAATATTTCCTCCTATTCTGTATTTGGAAGAGAAGTGTTTCAGTCTACATTGTGAGAAACATTTCCCAGTCTTGAAGGAGTAATATTCAGAATCATATTGAGACATGGATAAAACATTAGTAGTTCACAACATGTACAATTCTGGACTCTCAACACTTTGAGGAGCTCAGCACAATTTGCAATCAGCTGATGAGTCGTCATGCTGATCTGTACTCTGATCTTTTGCCCAACTTTATAACTACCTAGTTGATGAGAACTTCCCTATAGTTTCCCTCATTTCCAGCCAGCATTGACAATGAGAGTTGTAACTTACCATCTCCAAATGGCTTCAAGTTAGGGGAAGTGGCTATTGAGCATCATTGATTGCTGCAGCCTTTAGCTCAAGAACTGGTGTAGGAACTTGGCACTTCAAGGCAACTCCATCTCTCATCAACTAGGTCAGGGGTCTTCAAACCTGGCCCTTTTATGACTTGTGGACTTCAACTCCCAGAATTCTTCAGCCAGCCCTGCTGAGGAATTCTAGGAGTTGAAGTCCACATGTCATAAAAGGGCCAAGTTTGAAGACCCCTGAACTAGGTAGTCATAAATTTCTGCAAGAGATCAGGAGGGTACAGCTCAGCATGACACTCATCAGCTGAATGCAAATTGCGCTGAGCCCCTGAAAGTGTTGAGGGTCCAAACTTTTTATATGATGTGAGCTACTAATGTTTTATTCATGTCTCAATATGATTCTGAATATTATTCCTTCAAGACTTGGAAATGTTTCTCACAATGTAGGTTAAAACACTCCCCCTTCCAAATACAGAATAGGAGGAAATATTTTTCTTACTAGTCCTCTCAATCAAAGCTAACCATCTCCTGAAAAGTAAGCTGAACCTAAAGCAATCTGGTATTTCCAGAGCCTTAATATTCTTTTTTGGTTTTAAGACATTGTGTTTGTGATCAGAAGAGGAATAATCCTACCAGGATGGCACAAGTCTTTGACCCTTTGATGTGATACACCTTCGGTAGAAACATCAGGATGGAGAGAAAGGGAGAAGTTGCGATGAGAAGAGAATCACTAGAGCGAAGGAAGGGTTTTACCAGTTCCAATCATCTCCAGGTGGCTGTGCCAGGAGAGTATGCTTTTGCTTTGCAGGATTTTAAGAGCAGTTTAAGAAAAGATCATTTGAGGCAAGGAACAATGTTGTACTCTATCCGGAACCTGTAACGTCAAAGGCAAAGGAAGCATTTTTAGAAAATGTTGTCCTGGCTTTGGTAGGTGAAAATAATTGCACGCAATAAAAAATTGAGAAAGACCATTTTTTTTTAAAAAAAGTCATATTTTCCTATCTCCAACCCATTCAATAATCCACATAGCAATCATTGCCTGTCTTTGGGTTTTTTTTCATCTCCCAAATACTAATAACAATCAGCAGTAGCAGCACAATAATGTCTTCATTTGTTTTCCAATTTAAAAATATGATAACTCTATACAGTATCTATAGAAACATTATTTTTTTCTTCTGGCGGCAAGGCATAAATTAAAAAGTTCATCCTTCTCATTAAAAATATGGATTTAAATATGATTAGTTGTTCCAAAGGAACAGTTTTACTTCATAAAGTTTTTATCACACCTGCACGTATTTAATTAATATTATATAAGCAGGGCTTTTTTTTTCTCATAGAACGCCCAGAACGGAGTTCCGGCACCTTTTTTGGATGGAACCTTGTAGGGTAGGCAAGGCGGGTTGTATGACGTGTGTGCGTTCCGGCACCTTTTCTTTTTAGAAAAAAAGCACTGTATATAAGTGGTATGTTTACAATATATCTTGCCCAACTCAATCCAGTGAAATCTTTACAGTACTACTATCCATGGAAGGGGTCACACAAATTCAGTTGTCATTTTTAGGGGGTCATTCTATTGAACACTAAGACTCTTGGATTTACGATATTTCAAGGTGCTGTTCTCTTGTTTTCTTCTCCACTTTTGAAGATCACAGGTAGCGTCATCTAGCAGGACAGTCTCTGCAGACTGTTATTCGACAGTATTGGATGAGGGATGAGGGAGTTCTTTGAAATGCACACAGAGTGCAAAGTGAATTTTCTTCACATCTGTGTCCACATTTGAATAACCACTTAGAGGAAGAAGTGGCAGGGAGCTTGCAAATCTTCCTCAGGAATTCTTCACTTGCATACCAAAAGAAAATTTAAAAAGTGCCAGGAGAAAAATTCCACTAGCGAAGAGTTAGTTGTGCTTTTTTGCTTCTAGAAAATGCATTTGGTATCTTTGCGACATGTCTCCTTCTTTTCCTTGAGGGGGATCTGCCTTAAAAATTACTCAAATTATTTCCTCAGAGGTAAATAAGTTTGGGATAATAATGTTGTTAAAGTCTCCAGATGGGCCAACAGCTTTTTCCTGTCTGAAAGCACAGATGGTCCCTAAAATAAAGTTAGGAATATCACCAGACTTCCCATTCACTATGAAATCTGTGATTGGTTGGGACTATGCAACTAACCAGAAGGAGAAAGAACAACTACAATGGCAAAATAGAATAGAATAGAATAGAATAGAATAGAATAGAATAGAATAGAATAGAATAGAATAGAATAGAATAGAATAGAATAGAATAGAATAGAATAGAATAGAATAGAATAGAATAGGACTTTTGAGATCTTCTAGTCCAACCTCCTGCTCAAGCAGGAGAACCTATACCATCTGAGACAAGTTACTGTCCTAGCCTCTTTTTAAAAAATCTCCAGTGATGGAGCTCCCACAATTTCTGGAGGCAAGCTGTTCCACTGGTTAATTGTCCTCACAGTCAGGAAGTTTCTCCTTAATTCCAGGTTGCTTCTGTCTTTGATAAGTTTCCAACCATTGTTTCTTGTCCTGCCCTCTAGTGCTTTGATGAATAACATGACCCACTCTTCTTTGTGGCAGCCCCTCATATACTGGAATACTGCTATCATGTCACCCCTATTTCTTCTTTTTCTTTAGACTAGCCAAACCCAAGTCCTGCAGCTGTTCTTCGTATGTTGTAGTCTCCAGGCCTTTGATCATCTTAATTGCTCTTCTCTGAATTTTTTCCAGACTCTCAACATCTTTTTTATGATATGGTGACCAAAATTGGCTGCAGTATTCCAGGTGTGGTCTTACTAGGGTTTTATAAAGCGGTACTAATACTTTGCATGATCCTGATTCTATGCCTCTGTTTATACAACCCCGATTGTATTAGCTTTTTTGGCTGCTACTGGTTCATGGTCAAGTGATCGTCCACTGGGACTCCAAGGTCCCTCTCACAGTTACTGTTTTTAAGCCAGATCTTGCCCAATCTTTGATTTTTCTGACCTAAATGTAAAACTTTGCTTTTCTCCACATTGACACTCATTTTGATGGATAGGGTCCATTGTTCAAGTTTGTCAAGATCTTTTTGGATCCTGAGCTTGTCTTCTGGGGTGTTGGCTACTCCTGCCAGTTTATTGTCATCTGCAAATTTGATGAGTTCCCCTTCAATTCCCTCATTTAAGTCATTGATGAAGATATTGAAAAGTACTGGGCCTAAGATGGAACCTTGTTGTATCCCTCTGCTTATTTGTCTCCATGTGGATGTAGTGTCATTGAGGACTACTCGTTGAGTATGATTTGCCAGTCAGCTACAGATCCATCTGGTGGTGATGTTGTCTACTCCGCAACTGGGCCCAGCAACTCCATCACTAAGAAGCATGGTCACTAAGCAGAAAATCATGTGATCACAACAGATATATGACCTCACTTTCACTTCAGTCATTAAGTGAATCATTGTGATCATTAAGACAAACATCACGTGACCATGACTTACATTTTTACATCTGACAGTCTCTATCCTTGTCACCAGCTAGGGGCAAAGCACACAAATGGTGATCACATGACCGCAGGGTCACTGCAACATTTTGTAAGTATGTGAACTGATCAAAAAAAGTTATTTTTTCCTAGCTATATTATCGTAACTTCAAACAGTCACCATGCAAGGCAGTTGCTAAATGAGATCTAATATTTTTAATATCAAGTCAGGAAATAATTGTGAAGACCTCATGGACAAGTAAATATATATTTGCATAACATTTCTGAGATTTTTTGTCCTGAAACGTTAAAACTAAAGAAATTTCAGCATTGCTTTTAGACAGCACTTAATAGAATACTAAACAATTGCTTTTGTCAGAGATGCTGTTTGCTGGCTATCCATACATTACAGTTGTGTAGTAATGTATGTGGATTCGTCTGCAGTATCAATCAGTACAATGATTCTTTCCCCATCTAGTGGTTATATTCTGCAGAAATATTCAAGGGCCCTAAAAGAATTTGTACTTACCTATCCCTTGGTCTGTCTTTACCCAGCAGTGGGATATAGCTGAGATGGCAACTCTAGGAATCCTTTCATCCAGAAGAAAAGTATTCAAGAGAATGCCCTGCTAATAAAATATCACTGCTAACCAGTAGAAGGGAGGGCTGAATTCTTAACAGCAGTCAGAAATTGATTAAGATTGAAGGCTTAATTAGACTGCAGATTTGACATCCTGTGTCACATAGCCATCTTGAGCTCTTGGCAATCTCCCCCTCCTGCTTTTTTTTGGGGGGGTGGGATGCCAAGCCATTCGGAGTCTCAAGTCTACTGTCCTGTCATCACTTTGCTTTCTGAATAGTCACTGGAAGTGACAGTGACTGGGCAAATTAAGGAGTCAGCAGCGTCTCCATGAAGGGAAAGCCCTGTCTTTTAGAAACCACTGGGGACTTTTCCTTGGGATTCCCTACAGCAGTGGTGGCGAACCTATGGCACGGGTGCCAGAGGCGGCACTTGGAGCCCTCTCTGTGGGCACATGCACCATCTCCCCATCCCCGCCTCCTCCACAGCCCCCTCCTCACCAGCAGCCGCCCCAGAGGAGAGTCACCCCTGGGTGCAGCCCACGCAAAGCAGCACAGCCAAGGACATGGTAGCCGGGCAGCAGGGACAAGACTCTGTCCTTGCACCCCATCACACGCTGTGGGGCATGGGTGGAGGGCATGGCCGCCATGGTGCTGCTGCGCTGCCTGGGTGATCTGTGACAGCCCGTGGAGGTGGTGGGTGGCCCAGTGGGCAGGGCGGAGCAGGGATGGGGGTGGGGTGGTTTTTGGGCACTCAGTCTCTAAAAGGTTTGCCATCACTGCCCTACAGTTTCACTGGAGAATTTGGAAAGGACATTTATACTCTGCTTTAGGATTCATTGCTGGAGTTTACACAGAGCTCTTCCCCACAATTTATTTAGGGCAGTATTTTTTAAACTGGCCAACGTTGAGATGTGTGGACTTCCAACTCCCAGAATTTGCCGGCCAGTGTGCTCTTTATCTGTCTGTGAACTGGCAAAAAAAGTAAACTTTTGCTGTTCCCCACTGCCAGGCCCTCTGGCCTCTGTTCAGACCTGAGGACAGTGTTTACATTTCCTCGGTTCCTGTCTGACCTCACAATCAGGTGGAGGAAAAACAGCTATTGATTGTAGATGGCAATGCTGTGCAAGCAAAAATGGAATTTAAACCTGTACTCATTGTCTGCCTGGAAAAACCTGGATTTAGCCATTTCTTAGAATGCGTCCTCTTCCTCTGCCTTTTCCCCCAACCTGAGGATCATCTGCAATGGTTAGGAAAGGGGACAAGTGAAAGGAGAGAGGACCCTTTACCCACCAAGTCTCTGATATCTCATAAGTAGATGTTCCATAGAATGAGACAACTGCTGGCTTTGAAAGAGCTGCTTCCACCTTTAATTACCACCTCTCCCAAGTCAGTAGGCGATCCTTACAATGGGAGATGGGGCAAGGGAGGGGATGAGCCAGCTCAAATGACTGTCATGTGATGAGACAAGAGTTTCACCAATCTGCCCCCTTCAGAGAACTCTACAGGTAGGCCTCAGCTTACAACCAGAATTGGGGACCAGAATTTCTGTGGCTAGGCAAGGTGATTGTGAAGTGAACCACACCCAGTTTTACAACCTTTTTCACTAAGAGAATCAGCGCAGTTGTTAAGTGACTCGTACAGTCATTAAGCAAATCTGGCTTCTCCCATTGACTTTGCTGGGGTGGGAAGGCCACAAATGGCAATCACATGACCCCAGGAGGTAACAACCATATAAATACATGCTGGTTGCCAAGCGCCCAAATATTGATCACGTGACTGTGGGGAGGCTTCCACAGTTGTAAGTGCAAGAACCGACTGTTTAGCGCCACTTAAATAGTCACTAAATGAATGGCTGTCCCTTGAGGACTTCCTGTACCAGCTATCAATTGTGCCATTTTTAAATATATTTAAAAATAGGTGACAGCTGACCGATAGGTGAGATGTACACTAAGTGGGCAAAACAGTTGGCTCATGCAACGCTCCCCAGCTTTGTCTCCAGTGTTCAGGCTGGTTCTGAGCACAGGTTTTGTGTTCTTCTAGAAATGCGCTAAAGCCATATCCAGAAGCAGATGAAACAAGACACAAGGCTTACCCTAGGAAGTTGCAGAGAGGGACAGCTTTCTCTTTCCCATTTCTCCACATCCCTTCCTTCAGTGCCATTGTTGACAAGTTGCCATTCCGGCTTCCTGGATTCTCCAAGCCAGGGACCAACTTGAAGACCTGACAGGTTTGGAAGGAGAACCTGGTTTAAATGAACCAGGCTTCTTCCCACTGCTCAGTGCAGACTATTCTTTGACATCAATGGGAAATAGACTGCAGTGGAGGAAAATTATCAGATCAGACTTAAGTAGTCAAGAAGTAATCAGGTACTGTAGATCACATCCCCAAAAGGACATCTGATGTCACTTGAACAGAATGCTCAGTGAAGCATGTCAGACTGTGCCCACAGTAAAAGTGCTGCAGATTGATGGCTGCTTAATAGGTATACAATAAGGACTAGTTTAAGCTGCTTCAAGTATGGATTGGGACAAGGCGGAGACAACATAATGAATATGCAGCAAAAAAAAAAGAGAATGACAGACATATTTCTACTCTGATTATGTGCAAATAGGAAAAGACTCATTAACTTCTCTCTTGCTGAACAGTAAGCAGTGAGGATCAGCACATATTTTGATTCAATCTGCACGCACGGCACATGGAATTGCACTCTGTGCCTGCACACGGGTGTGCAAACGTTTTGTCTTTCATTGTACAATTATTCTCTCTAGCAGGCTGCAATCTTCCTACCGTCTGACAGGTCAATTAACCCCCAAGAGTAAAGACATCAGAAAGGAACATCTTCCAAGGAGGATTTTTAGACTAGAAAGCAGAAGCTGTCAAGGAGGTGCAATACACACACGAACACATTAGAGAAAACCTCCACAACTTGCAAAAATCATGCAAGCTAAAACTTCCAGCCAAAGAAATTTTGAAGCAATTAGATATTGAGCCAGAAAATAGATGTGGGTCTATTTTGTTTCAGAAAATCTAAGTATACATTCCAGAATATAGACTATCAGTGCAGGCATGTCTCCTTCCAATTGTTATTTTAAAATGTGTATGACACCTCCTGGAAAGCATTCTTACCCTTTTTACACCTTTGACTTGGTGAATCATTCAAATCACTTAATTTCAAGAAAGAGAGAGAGAGAGACTTTTCTCACAGCATTTATAAGAATATATAAGTACTGCACTAAGACTGTTAGGCCACCTTCAATGTAAAATGTTATATAATCGTAGTGCTTTAAGAAAAAAAAATGTTGGCCATGCACCAGTAGCTGTTCTAGACAGCTGGCTTTGAGATCAGAGAAAGAAAGCTACCATATCATTATTGACAGTGCTAACCAGGGCTTCGGCTCAGAGCTATTTCTCCATGTTTCTGAAGATCTTACATCCACAAATAAGATGCAGATAGACAAGCATTCTGATCTTTCATCTTATGCTCCAGTGAGCTTCCTGAATATGTTTTGAATCCCCAGGCTAAGTGCTAAGAGTTATATGAACAACTCTCATTTCCATCGCTGTGTATTGAAAATGAATCTTTCCCCATTCTGATGCTTCCCCTTAAGGCATTTCTTAAAGAGCACGGGTCGATTAAGAAATCCAGTTCTTTTAATTGAACATTTTCTTGCCACTCAGCATCAGGGTAACCTGTCTTACTCCTTGTGGCTGTTATAAAAGCAATACAAGAGAGCCAGTTTGGTCTAGTGGTGAAGGCATCAGGCTACAAACCAGGAGACTGTGAGTTCTAGTCCCGCCTTGGGCATGAAAAGCCAGCTGGGTGACTTTGGGTCAGTCAAGGCCACCTCACAGGGTTTTGATGAGGGGGAAAATTGGAGGAAGGAGTATTAGGTATGGTCATCCACCCACCCACCCTTCAATGACTCTGAGCAGCTTATCATGTGATATTATATCTCCAATCTCATCCTATCAGATTCATCACAGCAGTTTCAAACAGCCCTGATGCTACTGTCTCTAAGCAAGTAAATTCTCTCCCTATGATGCATTTGGCACATTTCACCTGTTGAGCTCTCTGCTTATCAAAAAGAAGAATTACACTTTCCCTTGCACAGGAAAAAAAAATGAAACACAATGCTGCTCTTATTGTACATGTTTTATATGAGTACTTAGAGGCTTTCACATAACAACTTGAGCTTCCTCCGAACAGACTATATACTTTCCACTATCTTTCTCCTAATATTTACTTGTCTCTTTCACATTGCTATCTTTGGTAAACACTCTACTAAGTTTAGTAATCCTTCACACCTGTAATAAACATTTACATGATTTTATACTTATAGCAATTTTATATCAGTTTACTATGGCTTGTTTTTGTGTATCCAGATGTTTTTGCAGGCTGAAGACTAGCAAGCCAAACAGCCATCTATTCAATTCCTCCAGCTGGCTTTTCTCCTTGATGGGCACTCTGTCTCTTACATTTGCTTCTTTCAACAGCAAAAAAAAATGTATCTAGCTTCTCCCTTCCCCTTTAGGAATAGAGACCACAGTTATCAGGTTAATTAAAAATGACAGGCTCAACCATATAAACCAGCAGCTCCATGTTTTAAACCCTTGTGTTGGTCTTTCATGTCATCTTGATTAATGATAACAAGGGACAGACAGCAGTTTGATCATGGAAGTCTTAACAGGGAAGGCAGTATGTCATTATGAAAAATAAGCCTCAAGCTGTGTGGACAGCTTTATGGCTATAGATGAACTCTATCTCTAGGGGCCATTTTTGTCACAAGCTTGGACAGGCAAAAAGAGAAAGAAAGATGAAGATAGAAACCATTAGTTGATGACATCATGATGTCTAGGTTTAGTTCTGAACCTCCAAGAATATTTTCACTCATCTAATATTATAGTTTGGCTAGTTTACATGAGATAGCTTCAACTTTCATAGAGAGTCATTCATTCCATAAAAGAATTTTGGCAGAGAGTAGAATATATGGGAGGAGGACTTTGCCGTTTTCTTGTTCTCTGTCTTGGATTTTAGTGGGAGTTTCTTTTTGGATTAAGTTGGAAATCTTATTTCTTTGGAATCCAAATCAACAAAGATCTCCTCACACTTCACCTCAAACTGGTTTCAATTCCGCATATAATGGTTTCAGTGGGGATGTGTTTGGGAGCGACTGCAAAGTTGAATCCTTTGGAAAGGACATTGGTTTTGGCTTTGGTGAGGATCCTATCTGAGATGTTATGCACTGTTTGTTTCATGTGTGGCTGTGAGGGAGGAGGGGTTTGTTTCTGGTGTTCTTGTAGTCTTCAGAGTTTGTTGGTGTGTATGTCTGTCTTGAGGGTGGTCTATCCAACACATACTTCATCTATAATGGACAAAAATACAAACAAATAGAAGGAGCACCCATGGGATCACCTCTCTCACCTGTCATTGCAAACCTCTACATGGAACACTTTGAAACCCAAGCTCTAGAAAAATCTGATCACAAACCCAAACTCTGGCTCACATACGTAGATGACACCTTCGTAATCTGGCCACATGGGAAAGAAAAACTGGACAACTTCCTTACACACCTCAACAGCCTACACCCCAAAATACAGTTCACCATGGAAACAGAAGCTAATAACCAACTTCCCTTCCTGGATGTCTTAGTCTACAAGAAATCCAATGGCTCCCTAGGACACACCATCTACCAGAAGAAAACACACACAAACCGCTATCTGCACGCACTCTCACACCACCACCCAGCACAGATCAACTCCGTAGCCAAGACACTCATCTCCAGAACCAAATGCCTAGCTGACGAACAACACCTAAAAACCGAACTACACACTCTCACTAATGTACTAACATCCAACGGATTCCCAAGAAATAAGATTTCCAACTTAATCCAAAAAGAAACTCCCACTAAAATCCAAGACAGAGAACAAGAAAACGGCAAAGCCCTCCTCCCATACATAAAAGGCACCACAGACAAGATCAGCAAAATCCTTCACAAACATAACATCAAGACAGCATTCTGCACAAACAGAAAAATATCCACCTTCCTAAGAAACCCTAAAGACAAAATTGAGTTAGAAAATCAAGGAGTATATGAAATCCCATGTATTGCTTGCCCCACTACATACATTGGACAAACCAACAGAAGAATAAGTGCACGCATTGAAGAACACAAAAACTCAGTTAAAAAAGAGGAACCAACTACTTCCCTGGTCCAACACCTTAAAGCCACAGGACATGAAATTGATTTCAAAAAGACCAGAACTATTGCCAAAACTGAACACTTTAATAACAGAATAATCAGAGAAGCCATCGAGATAGAAAAACGCCCTCACGGCATGAACAAACAAGATGATACCTCCCGCCTACTAGCCATTTGGAAACCCGCCCTTATTGACAGGCGAATCCCTAACACAAAGAATGACACCAGAACCACACAGGATGCCACCACCACACATCCACGCAAAAAGCAAACCCAAACCCACATCTCGTTTGTTCATGCTGTGTGGCCGTTTTTCTATCTCGATGGCTTCTCTGATTATTCTGTTATTAAAGTGTTCAGTTTTGGCGATAGTTCTGGTCTTTTTGAAATTAATCTCATGTCCTGTGGCTTTGAGGTGTTGGACCAGGGAAGAAGTTGGTTCCTCTTTTTTGACTGAGTTTTTGTGTTCTTCAATGCGTGCACTTATTCTTCTGTTGGTTTGTCCAATGTATGTGGTGGAGCAGGCAGTACATGGGATTTCATATACTCCTTGATTTTCTAATTCAATTTTGTCTTTAGGGTTTCTTAGGATGGTGGATATTTTTCTGTTTGTGCAGAATGCTGTTTTGATATTATGTTTGTGAAGGATCTTGCTGATCCTCACGGCATAAACAAACGAGATGATACCTCCCGCCTACCAGCCATTTGGAAACCCGCCCTTATTGATAGACGAGTCCATAGCACGGGGAATGACACCAGACCTACACTCACAAAAACCACACAGGATGTCACCACCACACATCCAGGCAAAAAGCAAACCCAAACCCACACTGATGAGGAGGCACGACCACAAACCAGAAGCCAGACCACAGCTGCATCATTAGCCATCTTAAACCCCTCCAATCCATACATGAAGCAAACTGACACCCACCATGAAGATGATGCACGACCATGAACGCAAAGCCAAACAGCTATACAGTTTACCATCTCTAATCCCCTTGTAACACTGACTAACCTGAGCACAACAAGGCCCCCACCCAAACAGAACACTCCCCCATCCAATCAGAGCACAGCTAACCCCCCATCCAATCAGAGCACAGCCAAGCCCCTAACCAATCAGAACACACCTCCACCCAATCAGAACACAGCTGAGCTCCCAGCCAATCAGTTCAAACCCCCACTGGCAGTTAAAAGGAAGAAACAGCTAAAATCTCACATTGCTCCTAGAAGCAGAAGCCGAAAGCACCAGCCTGAAGATGACGAATGAGACTTTGTCGAAACGTCGCCAAGACACTTCAAATTCTACGTGGGAGAAAACCCGAAGAACCAAAGACCTACATACAAACACCTGCGAAAACCTCAGAAAACAAATATCATACCTCTACGGGGAGGAAATCCACCATCTAACCAGGACCTATGAAAAACTCGAAGTCCAAAGAGCTTCCATTTTATGTGACCTCGCATTCCTACGCAACTGCCGAGATCAAAATTTAATCCCCACATGCTTCCAATTGAAATTCCACTCCAACTCTGCAGCCACCAAACGTATCCTGAAAAGAACAGAATTGGCCCTAATCAGAAATGAACTTCACACAAAAAGATTCCTCCTAGACCGAATCAACAAAGATCTCCTCACACTTCACCTCAAACTTAGGAACAAGATCCACCCGGCACTTTGGGACAAATCCAAACAACTCGCCGTCTGGAGAGCCGAAACACAGACCACCCTCAAGACAGACACACACACCAACAAACTCCGAAGACTACAAGAACACCAGAAACAAACCCCTCCTCCCTCACAGCCACACATGAAACAAACAGTGCATAACATCTCAGATAGGATCCTCACCAAAGCCGAAACCAATGTCCTTTCCAAAGGATTCAACTTTGCAGTTGCTCCCAAACACATCCCCACTGAAACCATTATATGTGGAGTTGAAACCAGCCTGACCAAAATCAACCCCGATGACGCTAACAGAATCAGACACAAAATCACCAACATACTCTGCACCAGCAAGCCACCCAAAAGCAACTTACCCAAAGAGGAGCAGACAGCACTACTTAACTTGAAACAAGACACCAGCATAATAATCCTACCAGCAGACAAGGGCAACGCCACGGTGGTCATGAATACAGCTGACTACCAAACCAAATTAACCAACCTACTCCAAGACTCCACATACAAACCCCTAGACACAGATCCCACCACCTACCTGGAAAAAACCACTAGATCCAAACTAAAAGCCTCCCCCATTAGCGAAGAGATCCAGCAAAGAATCATTCCCAGAGAGAAATCATCCAGATGCCCTAAGCTCTATGGTCTCCCCAAGATACACAAAGAAGGAACCCCACTAAGACCCATAGTCAGCTCCATAGGCTCACCTCTACAAAACCTAGCCAAATTTCTCGCCAAACAACTACAGCCCTATGCAGAATCCATCACCTCACACATAAAAAACTCATTCCAGTTCATAGAGATCATAAAGGAACAAAACTTACAGCCCAGCTACCTACTCGTTAGCTTCGATGTCATATCCCTCTTCACCCAAGTGCCAATCAAAGAAGCCTTAACAGCTATCCAAAACAAATATAACCCCCCCAAACACATCCTAGATCTGACCAACCACTGTCTATCCAACACATATTTCGTCTATAACGGACAAAAATACAAACAAATAGAAGGAGCACCCATGGGATCACCCCTCTCACCTGTCATTGCAAACCTCTACATGGAACACTTTGAAACCCAAGCCCTAGAAAAATCTGATCACAAACCCAAACTCTGGCTCAGATACGTAGATGACACCTTCATAATCTGGCCACATGGGAAAGAAAAACTGGACAACTTCCTCACACACCTCAACAGCCTACACCCCAAAATACAGTTCACCATGGAAACAGAAGCTAACAACCAACTTCCCTTCCTGGATGTCTTAGTCTACAAGAAATCCAATGGCTCCCTAGGACACACCATCTACCAAAAGAAAACACACACAAACCACTATCTGCACGCACTCTCACACCACCACCCAGCACAGATCAACTCCGTAGCCAAGACACTCATCTCCAGAACCAAATGCCTAGCTGATGAACAACACCTAAAAACCGAACTACACACTCTCACTAATGTACTAACATCCAACGGATTCCCAAGAAATAAGATTTCCAACTTAATCCAAAAAGAAACTCCCACTAAAATCCAAGACAGAGAACAAGAAAATGGCAAAGCCCTCCTCCCATACATAAAAGGCACCACAGACAGAATCAGCAAGATCCTGCACAAACATAACATCAAAACAGCATTCTGCACAAACAGAAAAATATCCACCATCCTAAGAAACCCCAAAGACAAAATTGAGTTAGAAAATCAAGGAGTATATGAAATCCCATGTACTGCTTGCTCCACCACATACATCGGACAAACCAACAGAAGAATAAGTGCACGCATTGAAGAACACAAAAACTCAGTCAAAAAAGAGGAACCAACTTCTTCCCTGGTCCAACACCTTAAAGCCACAGGACATGAAATTGATTTCAAAAAGACCAGAACTATTGCCAAAACTGAACACTTTAATAACAGAATAATCAGAGAAGCCATCAAGATAGAAAAATGCCCTCACGGCATGAACAAACTAGATGATACCTCCCGCCTACCAGCCATTTGGAAACCCGCCCTTATTGACAAAAGAGTCCATAACACAAAGAATGACACCAGATCTACACTCACAAAAACCACACACGATGTCACCACCACACATCCAGGCAAAAAGCAAACCCAAACCCACACCAATGATGAGGCACGACCACAAACCAGAAGCCAGACCACAGCTGCATCATTAGCCACCTTAAACCCCTCCAATCCATACAAGAAGCAAACTGACACCCACCATGAAGATGAGGCACGACCACGAACGTGAAGCCAAACAGCTATGCAGCTCACCATCTCTAATCCCCCTGTAACTCAGACTAACCCGTCATCCAATCAGAGCACAGCCAACCCCCTAACCAATCAGAACACACCTCCACCCAATCAGAACACAGCCGAGCTCCCAGCCAATCAGTTCAAACCCCCACTGACAGTTAAAAGGAAGAAACAGTTGCAATCACACATTGCTGCTAGAAGCATGAAGCCGAAAGCACCAGCCTGAAGATGACGAATGTGACTTCGTCGAAACGTTGCTAAGACACTTCAAATTCTACGTGGGAGAAAACCCGAAGAACCAAAGACCTACATACAAACACCCGCGAAAACCTCAGAAAACATATATATATATTCCTCCCATATTTGGGTTTACAGGGTGCAATCTAAAAAATAAACACTTGACACATATCCTTACTCCCTGACTACTGACAAAGCGGGAGAGAACTTGTGGCTCAATAGGTTAAAGCATCTGCTTAGCATGCAGACTGCCCAGGTTCGAATCCTGGAAGGGTGAGTTCTGACTGAAGAGAGTTAAGAAACTCGAAATAGCTATATCAGAAATCCCTTATTTCTTTGTCAACAATTTTAAACAACATATATATATTTGTGCTTGCAAGATGGCTCTGGGTTGAGCTGAAACAAGCAAAAGGAAAGAATGATTCCTTCCTCCCATATTTGGGTTTACAGGGTGCAATCTAAAAAATAAACACTTGACACATATCCTTACTCCCTGACTACTGACAAAGCGGGAGAGAACTTGTGGCTCAATAGGTTAAAGCATCTGCTTAGCATGCAGACTGCCCAGGTTCGAATCCCGGAAGGGTGAGTTCTGACTGAAGAGAGTTAAGAAACTCGAAATAGCTATATCAGAAATCCCTTATTTCTTTGTCAACAATTTTAAACAACATATATATATTTGTGCTTGCAAGATGGCTCTGGGTTGAGCTGAAACAAGCAAAAGGAAAGAATGATTCCTTCCTCCCATATTTGGGTTTACAGGGTGCAATCTAAAAAAATAAACACTTGACACATATCCTTACTCCCTGACTACTGACAAAGCGGGAGAGAACTTGTGGCTCAATAGGTTAAAGCATCTGCTTAGCATGCAGACTGCCCAGGTTCGAATCCCGGAAGGGTGAGTTCTGACTGAAGAGAGTTAAGAAACTCGAAATAGCTATATCAGAAATCCCTTATTTCTTTGTCAACAATTTTAAACAACATATATATATATTTGTGCTTGCAAGATGGCTCTGGGTTGAGCTGAAACAAGCAAAAGGAAAGAATGATTCCTTCCTCCCATATTTGGGTTTACAGGGTGCAATCTAAAAAATAAACACTTGACACATATCCTTACTCCCTGACTACTGACAAAGCGGGAGAGAACTTGTGGCTCAATAGGTTGGTTCGAATCCCGGAAGGGTGAGTTCTGACTGAAGAGAGTTAAGAAACTCGAAATAGCTATATCAGAAATCCCTTATTTCTTTGTCAACAATTTTAAACAACATATATATATTTGTGCTTGCAAGATGGCTCTGGGTTGAGCTGAAACAAGCAAAAGGAAAGAATGATTCCTTCCTCCCATATTTGGGTTTACAGGGTGCAATCTAAAAAATAAACACTTGACACATATCCTTACTCCCTGACTACTGACAAAGCGGGAGAGAACTTGTGGCTCAATAGGTTGGTTCGAATCCCGGAAGGGTGAGTTCTGACTGAAGAGAGTTAAGAAACTCGAAATAGCTATATCAGAAATCCCTTATTTCTTTGTCAACAATTTTAAACAACATATATATATTTGTGCTTGCAAGATGGCTCTGGGTTGAGCTGAAACAAGCAAAAGGAAAGAATGATTCCTTCCTCCCATATTTGGGTTTACAGGGTGCAATCTAAAAAATAAACACTTGACACACATATATATATATATTCCAGAGGATGGATTCCACAGTCCACCCAGATATGTTCCCAAAAAAGCACTAATACCCATAAACCTTTCTGTATATGGGCATTATGTTGTTGATGAAGTTGCATCTATTTTTCCTTGTTTTTAACCCAAGCTATGGATTTGGGGAGTTATTTGTGGCTGTGAGTCAGTCTGATTGGAACATCTTATAACTTTGGAGATGGGGTTGTCAGAATAAAGAGAGCACGGCTTTCTGTCTGAAGAATTTATGATTATGAGACATTAGACTTTTGATCTTTGATCTGGAAAGCTTTTGGTAGGGGAGTGCTAACTGGGCTTACGCTAGTTGTTTTTGTCTGGATAAGAGTCAAGAGGTGGTAGAGGGTACTCTTCAGGTTATCCTTACTTTTAGATGGCTCATTTTAAAAAACTGACAACAACTAGCTGAGTTGAGTGGTTGAGGAGTGGGGTGGTGAAGGAATTGGGTGATGTGATATAATGGGATGCATACTGGTCAGTTGTAGAGGAGTAGGAATTGAGTCAATTTGTAATCCTATGTGGATCCTGGGTGGAAGTCAGAAGCATCTCTAAAACTGTGTTCCAATATCTAAGGAGCTGCCGCAAAGAAAATGGGGGGGTTGACCTATTCTCCAAAGCACCTGAAGGCAGAACAAGAAACAATGGATGGAAACTAGTCAAGGAGAGAACCAACCTAGAACTAAGGAGAAATTTCCTGACAGTCACAACAACTAATTCGTGACTTGCCTCCAGAAGTTGTGGGTGCTTTAAGAAGAGATTGGATAACCATTTTGTCTGAAAAGGTACAGGGTTTCCTGCTTGAGCAACAGTTTGGATTAGAAAATCTCCAAGGCCCCTTCCAACTCTTTATTTGTTAACTGGTAGCATCTACTTGGTGCTCTTCATGTTTGCAGGGATTTTTATGCTGTAAGGAGAAACAAATTAGGGTGACCAGAGAAAGAGGGGAAGAGAGGGCATTGTGGTGGAGACTGTCAGAGGAAGATCCGGTAAGAAATCGGGTGTGAGCCACTTACAGGGAAAGTGACCTCGGTGTTTAGTGCTAATATATCTTTCTATCTTTCTTCCCATGTCTATCCCAATGCCCTGGTTTTTGACTGTGGCTACTTAATGTGTGGTCAGTCATTTATAAAGTTTCCTTATCCCATAATGTAATTGTGGGTGAGAGAAACGATTTTTATTTGTATTACTAAATTCTGACAGGGGGCCAAGGAGGGTGTTCCACTCTCAGAGATCCGTTCTCCAAATTTCATGTGAGATACCAGATACAAGTCTGGGATTGGGGCAATGGTGTAGCTATTGTTACAGTATCTGAGTTACCCTGATGACAGGCAGGGCATTGCTCCAAAAGAGCATGCTGTAAGCACCTGTTTATGAAATTGGTCTATAAGGATCAGAGGGGCCTGTTCCTAGTGTTCTAGCCCTCCCTGCTGCGGAACATCCTCCCCACCTGAGGTTTTGGAGATCACAGTCAGATTGGCACTGGAATTCCCCAGGCTTATAGCACTGGGCTACTTTTACCTGCTTTTCCTAGGTGGGAACTCAGAGGCTACTTAGGAATTCCTGGCTATAACAGCTATCTCTGGCTTAATCCAGATGAGGACACCCATTGGATGTAGTTTTTATTTTTAGATAGTGGTGGACTCAGTGGGTTTTTCAGAGGAGCTTTAAGCTGACTCTGAGGCTCTGGTACAAAGTTCCCATCTCATTCTAATCCCCACTTGGAATGAAAAGGTGACAACCGCTTTGGATCAGATTGTACTTATACTGTACAATCTATCCACATTTTCTGGTTATAGGTGTTATGTGCTCCTGGCTACTTTCTTTTATGACCAGAAGCAAGCTCGCCTGACCAATAACCAGCCAAGACACAGTGAAGGCCTTTTGTTACGTTTATTGCAATTGTAAGGTCCTTGGCCCATACTTAAATGTGAGAAGTGTAGAAGAAATGAAAAAAGTAGTAACTTCTGACTTTTTTCAGTGCAGTAGAATACAAAAAGAGTTACAGCCCCAATCTTTTTTGCTTTATGCTTCTAAATGTTTCAAGCCATTTCTATAACAACAAAGTCATTCTAATCATCAAAACCTAAAATTAAAGTTTCTTTTTTTTTAGTTTTGAATACAAAATCCAAAAGTGATTTCCAGAGGGAAACAAAACTAGATAATTCTTCTTTTTAATTAGAACAGTCAGTTTTTGCCACCTCTGCCAACTCCATCGCTTTTACCATTCATTCTTTCATTGTGTAAATTAATGTATCTTTCTATCTTTGTGCATGTAAGATTCTCGCCACTGTCAACATATATAATAATAAAGTTCTGGATTTTCTTTCAAGCTCTTTATCCATCAAAGGGGTCTTCTGTTGGAATTGAAATGAAGAATGTGAAATGATCGTACAATGAACGACAGGAGGTCCACACAGGCCAAATATCTGCATAGAGCTCCTGTCATTTGTAAAAACAGGAACATTGGTCTTCACCCATGGAATTTCTTCACAGTTCTTGTCACCTTTCTAAGAATTTCAAAAGATAATTCTCTTTCATTAAATTGAAGACAGATGGATAGGAAAAGTGCGTGAGGATTTCTCTGATTTCCATATCCATCTAATTCTTGAAGAATGGCATCCAAGCATGAAGTTTTCAAGGTCTAGTCCAATACTGAGAGGTGGAAATGGTCCTAAGAAAGGAGAAAGTACAGCAGAATTTAGGATTAAACAGCAAAAGGGAGAAATCTATTCTTTCCATGGAAGCAAAGACTAGCTGACCTTTTTAAAAATTAAAAATTAATGTCTCAAGGAGGTTGGAGCTCCCTTCTCTTATGGGATGTAGCTGTAATTAAAGGCAGTAAAGTGTTCTTGGGGATGATTGTCACCACAGCCTACGCTGTTCAAGTTTCTTCATAGTTTTATAAATAACAAAGCACCCTTTGGTTGCAAATAGCACAGTATAAAATTCATGCATTATTAACTCATTTGCCAGAACTGTTGCACAAGAAACCTGAATTAGGAACTCAGCAAAAACATACAGGGCATATTTTTTAATGAGAATGACAGATATAATAGGCTCAAATAAATAGAGCTAAACTAAAATTCAGATGCACAAACTATATTTTTGGGATTATCATAAATGTATTAAATGACTGCAGTAGCTATGTCTGACATCCAGGTTATAAAATCCATAAAGATTTGGATGAGCTCTCCATTGGACCAGCAAGATGATAAACTTGCCAGTTCATGGCCCTCCAGATGCTTATAAAAATCAGGGGTCTTCAAACTTGGCCTGGCTGGGGAATTCTGGGAGTTGAAGTCCATAAGTCATAAAAGGGCCAAGTTTGAAGACCCCTGTAATAAACCAAAGCTTGCATCAGCCTAAACATTAAACTAAAGGCAAGGGCTGCCCCATCTGAATCCAGGCAGACTTTAAAACTCTGACATGAAGCATTTTAAGTTACTCATAACTTCCTTATTGGGTTTTGAATTGTCCTTTCCGAGAAGAAAGCAAAGAAATCTGATTTTCCAAAGTCAATTCATTTATTTGCTGCTATAAGTCTGCTGGAGTAAGGCTTACAATAGAATTCTCATATCCCAGCATCTCAAAATGCCAGAAAACCATGCAGCTAACTTTGGGCATTTAGAATCAAGATCACATGAAGTGTTAGCACTGCTTTATAAATCCTTAGTAAGACCACACTTGGAATATGTATCCCTCTTTGGTCACCATATTATAAAAAAAAAACATTGGGACTCTGGAAAGAGTTCAGAAAAGAGCAACAGAGACAATTCAAGGACTGGAGGCTAAAACATATGAAGAACAGTTGCAGGAATTGGGTATGTCTAGTTTAATGAAGAGAAGGACGAGGGGTGACATGATAGCAGTGTTCCAATATTTAAGGAGCTGCCACACAAAGAAGAGGGAGCCAAACCATTCTCCAAACACAGAGACTTGGGACCTATGATGTGTTTGACCCCTCCCTGAGGTTCAGCCTGGTGATCTCTTACAGTTCTTCAAGGAACAACTCACTACCACAATGAGGCAGCATAACAGGACTTGGGGGGAGGGGCTTAGGGATGTACTGTAGCTTTAAAAGCACTTCTTAATCTATTCAATGCAGACTTCTAGTTCTGAGCAAACCTCTTTGAAGGACACAGAAAAGAAAACTATCCCAGGAAGTTTAAAGTCGGGGTTTCATTGGGGATAGATAATCTCTGTCTTTGAGTTAAGCCCAGATAAATAATGATGGATTTGATAAATACCCAGTGATAAAAGTGAACATGGGGAAAGCTGAATCAATCTTTGTCATCAGTTAATTACACTTATGTAATGAAAATTGTGTTCAATGCCTAGAATAGAATAGAATTCAGGTGAATAGGTGCTACAATATGATTTTTTTTAAAAAAATCAATTCACAACTTTCTCCATCTGCTATTTCTTCAACCACTATCTGCTTTTAAAACCTATTGTTAACATTACAATATTCCTTGCATGTTTAAAATTAGCACTTACATTAATCTTTCCCATCCATTTCCTTTTGTAAAAACTGTCTTTGGGATAATGTAAGACTTCTGAAAAAAAAAAAGGTTTTCTTAAAATATTAGCTAAGACATGTCTATCCGCAGCAGGAGATCCCAATCCATGTATGGTATATTTGGTATTTTATTTGTTTGTTCCTTTAATTTATAAAATTTATTGGCCACCCATCTTACCATAGTGTAACTCTGGGAGGCTTACAGTCATCAATATATATATCTATACATGTTCAGTTAAAACATAAATAACTAAAGCCAAACATTAAAACCTAAGGACACATGGGGAGGGCTGGAGTGGAGTGGGGGAGGAGGTGGGATCTCTTATTATTCAATTAACCATCTCCACTGTGCTATTCTCTACTGGGACCCCAAGCCAGCTGGCAAGGCCATATCTTTAGGCCCTTGCGAAAGGATAGGAGGCCAACCTCACATTGAGGGGGCAAGATGTTCCAGAGGGCAGAAGTAACAGCAGAGAAGGCCCTCCTTCTCTGTGGGATGGGCCAATCCCAGTAGCGTGAGACAGTTTTTAATATTAATATTATAATATTAATATTAAAAACAACAATCAACCAAAAAAAGCCATCTACCATACCTATAGCAGGACTGCATTCAAAAGATTAGGTTAAAAAATAATGGGAAAAGAAGCAGACAATACCTGGAGTAGGAGTCTGACATTTCAGTGCATCTATGCTGTACAAGAAAATGCTAGAGCATGATCGGACAGAATAATCTGTCTTTACATTATTTTTAATTATTACATTACTGTTGGCTTTTTTGTACTTAATAGTGATTAAACAAACTGATAAAATGCAACAAGAAGAAAATGCAAGCAAATTAAAAAAAAAAAGTTCCTCGCCCTAAAGCCAGAACAATTAATTAATTAGCCCTGCCTGTTGATAACAGTTTTTAAACTTACTAGTTGATAATTTGGACATGTAGCTTTGTACTTGATTATAAAGAATATAGGATATAGGATTAAAAAAATTGCATGATGTAGAAAACCGTGGAACCATGGAGATGATATTGAAGAAACAATGTGACAATGGTTGTAGAAAATGGTTTAAGTTTAGGAAACATAGAACGCATTAGAAAGAAGTTCAGTTTGGCTCTACCCTCTCATAAAGGGGGAGAGAAGAGAAAACACAGTCAAGCTTTTAAATGACTGTAACTATAAGCCATATACATATAAGTCCATCGTATACATTAATAAACAAACAAATGTGTTCAGCTGATATCCTAATGAGGCCTACTTCAAAAGGCTGACAGAGGTGAGTGCCCATATCAACATACAGTATCTTGTGTGTCATACCCAGCTGATGAAGTGAAGTTGTGTGTGAAGGGCAGTTTGCACAACCCAAATTAAGTCACAGAAAGGTACACCCAGCTGGTATTTTATAGTTTAGTGGTGTCTAATTCTCCGAAATAATTTTGAAGGACCTCAAATGCCGAGAACTTTACTGAAAGGTTGGAGGAACTTTGAATGATCCAAACAATTCAAAGTGCTTACCTAGGCCTTTGATTGTTGAATATCTTTTCAATATGCTTATCTAAAAACATAGAAAATACAGGAAACTTCAGTGTGTCGTGTGTGTATATATGTGTGTGTGTTTTATTAAACACATACCAGCACAATGCATTTAAATTAAATAACCTATATACTCACACACACTCCATTTCTTAGCAATGTAGATGTTAAAATTTTAAAGACAAAGACAAGTTTTGAACATTTTTATTAATATGGCTTTAGTGTGTTCCCTAACACTAAATGACAAGAAATCTCAGCAACTGCATCAGTGAAACTCTATAATATGTACATATGAATATAGAAAAGAACACAGGAAATTGCAGTGTAACCACTGCATTGATCCATCCAGCATGGGAAAGAGAGGAAAAAATTAGAGAGATAGAGACAATACGTGAAAGATTAAGGATGACAAAGAATAGGGAATGGAATAATTTATTAAAAATTAAGCAAAGACAATTAAAGGATATAGAAGAACAACAATGGAATAATATGAGGACGGCGGTAACGCAGAGAATTGAAATGTGGGGAAAGCAGTCAGCAAAACAAATGGCAAATTATTTGAAAAGAAGGAAAGAAAAATCAAATATCAATGCTCTAAGAGATAAAAATGGGTTATTAAAATATGATAATAGAGAGTTAGAAGTTGTAATGAAAGAGTTTTATGGAAAATTATATGAGAAAGAACATGTCACTGTACAAGATATAGAGGTTAATGAAGAGTTAAATGAAGAAGAAAGACAATTGTTGAATGCAAATATAACAAAGGGAGAAATAACTAGAGTTATTAGAAATTTGAAACCTGGGAAGGCCCCAGGCCCTGATGGGTTTACAGGAGAATATTACAAAACGTATATGGAGGCTTTATTACCACATTTGGAGAAATTATATAATAATGTTTTATTAAACATGGATATTCCACAAACGTGGAGAAATTCTGAAATTGTAACTATCCCAAAACCAGAACGAGATTTAAAAGAACCTGGTTCCTACCGCCCAATCAGTTTGCTAAACCAAGATTATAAGATTTTTATGAAAATTCTAGCAAATAGATTAGGAAATATATTACCCAGAATAATAGGGAAAGATCAATATGGGTTTATAAAAGGAAGAAGAATTTATGAACCAATTAGAAATATAGTGAATGTGCTACACCATGCTACAAGAACTAAACGGAAATTAGGATTGTTGAAGTTAGACGTTTATAAAGCTTTTGACAAAATAAATCATGACTATTTATTTCGACTATGTAAAACTTTCAACATGGGAAATAGATTCAGTCATATTATACAAGAAATATATAAAAAAAATACAGCTTATATTAGAGTAAATGGGAATAGAACAGATGAGATAGAAATAAATAATGGAACTAAACAGGGGTGCCCCCTATCTCCGATGCTCTTCGTAATGGCAATAGAAACACTAGCTAATAAAATTAGAAAAGATAAACAGTGGAAGGGATACCGAATTGGAAACTTAGAATTAAAATTAAATCTCTTTGCCGACGATGCCATAATAGTTACAGAAACACCAATAGAGATGGTAAAAAGAATGACAATTTTACTTCAAGAATTTAAAGAACAATCAGGGTTAAGAGTAAATATGGAAAAATCAGAAATTATTTGTTTAAATACTGGACCCAAAGAACAGATTGAGATACGCAAAGTATCAGGTTTAAAATTGGGACGTAAAAAGATGAAATACTTAGGAATATGGTTACTAAAAAATCCAGAAAGAATGGCTGAGTTTAATCATAATTTAGTATGGAAAAAGATTCAAAAGCAGATCACAAAATGGAAAAATAAAAATTTGAGAAGAATGGCAAAGATTAGGGCATTAAAAATGATGATAATTCCAAAAATGTTATATATGTTACAAGTAATGCCGGGGACCCTCCCTAAAGCAAGATTAAAAGAGTGGGATAATAAATTGAATCTTTGGATTGAAGGTAATAAGAGACCAAGAATTAAAAAAAGGTGGTTGGTAGCTATGGAGAGCGAAGGGGGGTGGGGACACCCGTGTTTGGAATATTATAGGGATGCTTATCAAATAGATAGATTAATGGATTTACAACTATTTGAAGAGAGATTCTGGGTAAGATTAGAAAAAGAAATTAATGACATACAGGATGAAGAACTATTATTTAGGAAATGGAATAGGATAGATATAAAAAGCTTAATAGACCCCGCTAAGGCAGTTATAGAGAGTTGGACGAAATGGCAAAGTAAATTGAAAATGACGAATTCTAAACTAGCGACGCTGCAGGTAATAAATACAAATAAGGAAGGTAATCTCACGAAAATAATAAGGGAATTAAGGAGTAAAGGAATAATGAGAATTGAGCAATTATATGAAAAAGATGGAAAGATTATTAGAAGTAAACTAGAGCAATGTCTGGGCCAAGAAAGATGGTTACAAGTTAACGCAATATGCACATATTTAAGTAGACGTGAGAATAAAGAAACACTCCTCAGACAAGAAACAATTTTAGAAAAGATATTACAAGAAAAGAATAAGTGCACAAAAGCGCAAGCAAGTAACATATATAGGGTCTTATTGCAAGTAGAGGAGGAAGTTGTAAAAGGATTGACAAGGTATTGGCAGGACGAATTAGAAATTAATGAATGGGAAATGGAAAGCATAGTGGAAGACATCAGGAAGATTAAAAATACAAGGATAAGAGAGATGAGAAGAAAAATTTTACATAAATGGTATTATACACCATTACAATTAGCGCACTTCCATAGGGAGAAGAAAGGGAATTGTTGGCATGGATGCAATGAAAAGGGAGTATTTATGCATATGTTTTGGGAATGCGCTGAAGTTCAAAAATTTTGGAAGCAAATACAAATTGAGGTAAATAAGATGCTAAATATTAATTGGAGAATAACTAAGGAAGTGGCGCTATTAATAAAAAATAGTGAGGTAAAGGAATACAAGGAAATTAAAACTGCAGCAATAGAAAGCGCACAAGCAACTATAGTGCTTGGGTGGAAAGATGCGAAGAAATGGAATATACAAAATTGGTGTAAGTACATGGTAGATCACATTCACTATCAAATAATGGAAATTAGATTACACAATTATAATGAAGGTAAATTGGTGGCAACGATGAAGCGGTGGGAAAAGGTAAAAAATTATATGTTGAACTTAATAGGCGATGCAAAAATAAAGAATAAAATTCAGTCACTCTATAAAGTATGAATAATGTAACCCAGAGTTGAGAAGTATATATGTAATAGAAATTGAATCTTCCATATTGGTGGTGGGATTAATGTTTGTTAATGTTTGTATTTTGTCTGGTGGAGGGCACTTTTCACAGTGCACTGTTTTATGTGTTCAATTAATAAAAAATTTAAAAAAAAAAAAAAAAAGATCCATCCAGCATATTATATTAATATTCATTGACAGGAGCATCCCTTAGTTTGATAACCAATCTCTCTTCCTTATTCACAGTGACTTCTCCCTGCCCTATATGGATTTCCATCTATGTGGAAATATAATATACTCATTTAAAGAACAACAAAAAATGGCATTCTAAGTGGCATATTGAACATCAATCATATTTAATTTGTTCCTAATTTGCCAATTTTAGCTAGGAGTGAACCACTTTATCTCTGCTACTTGGGAAACTGTCTCTGAAATGTTCTTCTGGAATTCCCAGGATCCAAGTCAAATTCATCTCTAAGAATGATCCAACTGGAGATTACTTCTGCAGGATCCCTGGGACAATGGCTTGTTGCAAAAGATCCTATTCACCACTTGGTGTCAGCATCACTCTTTTTATAACTACGGTAGCCTCTGCTGTGATGGATCTATATGCAAATAAAGAAAACATATACTAAAAGGCAGGGAAAGAATAAGGAGGAGGGGGGGACATTGAGACAAGCACCTGTTTCTTTCTGCCTGAAATAGTTACAGGCTAAAGATTACCCTTACTACAGTAAACTACCTATTTACTGCAATAGTCTTTTCTGCCATAGTGTCTACCCTCTTAAACAGCATCCCCCAGAGATTTGAGTGGCCCCTACCTTGACCCTATTTAAGCAAGCTTTGAAGACCTGGCTTATTTCCTAAGTCTTAGGCTTGGAGAGTGGTAGGCCTTTCTGGAAAATATAAAAGTTGAAAGTTATGTTAGTTTGTTTTTATTGCTGTCTCTGAATGTCTACCATGTTTTTTAACTGGCCATTATGTTTTTAATATTGTATGCCACTCAAAGCCATTGTAGAGTCAGGCAGCTTTAGAAATTTGACAAGTAAACAAACTGGAGAAAACTAGGACACCCTAAACCAGTGTTTCTCAACCTTAGCAACTTTAAGATGAGTGGATTTCAACTCCCAGAATTCCTCAATTAGCATAAATTCTGGGAGTGGACGTCCATTCATCTTAAAGTTGTTAAAGTTGAGAAACATTGCCCATAGTAAGAAGATATTGATCCAGCTATTGTTATGCAATATAGGTTGCATGTTGGTAATGGCTCCTGAACAAATAATGCACCAAGGAGCCTCATGCAATGCAAATGGCACATATTCCAGGTTTGCATCTGTGAACCTTTGACACAAGGATATTCTTGGTTTGATGTAGGTTCAAATCTACACAATGACCCATCTGGAAAGATCTTGGGCAATGTTGCCCAACTAGAGCAACTTCCAGAAGAGACGATTTAATTCCCAGCAGCAATTCTCAACGTTGGCCATATAGTTTGGGGAATTCTGGAAGAGGGCAATATTGGGATATACTGCTCTAGGGAATGGTACAGTGTTGTTGTTTTATTGTTGTTGTTGGCTTGTTTTTAAGATTTTGAGATGTTGAGTTCACAATGTTTAGAAAGATCTTATGTGTTGAGGACTATTCCCCAGCCAAAGAAAGGCCAAGATGAAGGCCTCAAGATTTCCTGTGCAAAGTTGAGATGATGATTCGGGAAATACAAATGGAGATGTCGGTGGAAAAGTCTCAACTATTGCGAAAACTGTTGTTTTCTGCAAGGAAGGTTGCCTGAAACTTGTACCGTAGCAATCAAATGGTTTTCTTTTTCATTTTTCATGGCCTTTGTGAGCAGGGTCGGCTTTGGTAAAGCCTAGAGAAAGGCAGCACTTTGCTAAATGAATGTGCAATTAAAAGAATTATTATCTATTGCTCTGAAGTGGTGCACAAATTGTATACAATCATCCATCTGCCAAAGCGGCATGGAGAAGAAAAAAAAGAAAAACGATGGGCAATTTTATCCAAGAGTTGTGTTTATGTAGAATTAAGATATAGGCTGAAATTGACTGTTTGGCATTTCATTTCTCTTTCATTACTCTTGCAGCATTTAAATAAAATCTAAAACAGATTTCATTGTAAACTTGGGGTTCTTTCAGCTGTGACCAAGATTTAATTAGGAAGTGGTGCAGACAGATGAGATGTGATTATTTAACAAAAGGAGGTGTTTGAGTTGACTTAAAGCAGACATGTCAAACTCGCAACGTCACGTGATGTCGCGCAATGTATCGGGACTGTTTTGCCATTGCCGGCAATGGGGTGGGCGTGGCTTCTGTGTGACGCGTCCGGCCTGTGGGCTGGCAGTTTGACACTCCTGACTTAAAGTGTTAGATGAGCTTCAGTTTCACAGCTAAAATATGTCACAATAGGAGTCTTATTTTTGTCATAAGCAATGTCATCATTGTTGATTTTTAGTGACCACATAGATTTTCTCCATGGCGATTTGCCACTAACCTGGTCCTTCAGTACTTTCAACATTGCTTCCTCCACCACCACCACAACTAAGTCCATCAACCTTGCTACTGGTCATCTTCCATGATGGATCTACATCATATCTAGTAGACCAATTTGGGTTAGAAAATCGTCCCCTGTTCTATTGGGCTGACGGTTTCCTCTTTATTTATCTTAAGCATTTCTATCCTTATATATAGGCCCAAACCTCTCAGAACAGCCTACAGTACACCGTGTGAATGAAAAAATTGACCACCTTTGCCTCCCAGCTTAAGAGAAAAGGAGGAAAGAGATGGGGATGGAAAAACAAAGTATGTGTGTGTTTAAAATGAAATATATAATTCAAGGAGCGATGGAAGATTTTTTTAAAAATAGGTTAGTGGAATTGCCTAGTTTAGGGTTATTCTATGTGGGCTGCATAATCCACTCATCTACTAGATGGTAGCAGAAATACAGAGAAAACTCTAATTGTGGTGCCATCAACTGGTCATCTGGCTATTAAAGGCCAGGTCTGTGAACCTGAGCCCTGCTTCCCATCACATCTTAAGTGCCACGTACTCATTGATTCACTTATCCTGGGGCTGGATGAATGGGATAATAAAACTCCTGTTCAGGCTGTGCTCAAGGCAATATTGACCCTCCCAGGTCAAACATGTCAAGCGTATAGGGCACTTCCTGCATTTCTTCATTTTAAAACAGGGGAAAATAATTGAAAGAGCCCTCCTCTTATTCAAAGCTTGATTGTTTTCAAGCTCTTTTCCTTGTCTATAGGTAGCTCACTTGTCAGGAGGGCAGGATGTGGTTTAGCCAAGATCCTTTGGCAGCTCTCTGTCAGTATTGCTTTGCAAAGGCACAGAGTACATATTCAATCTATTCTGTTTGTACAAAGACGCACACCCTTTCTCCCCCCAAAAGAGCTGACAAGAGCCAGATTCTTGGGCGAAGCCCTATTAATGAAAGATAAGAATGTGCTTGATTCAATTTCCTTTTCCTGACGTCAGTAGTGAGTGCTTTCTGATCTTCTTCCTGGTTTCTAGTAATTCTGGAGAAAAACAGTTACATCTAATCATCTGCAAGCTACCACTGCTGTCGCAAGTTAGGTTTGGGACCTGGGGTGGGAAGGGCTGAAGTTAGCAATGCCTTTCAAGGAAGCCTCACTGAAGAATCGATGAAAAAAGCAGGCCATCAAAATATAGGTAGGTCAGAAATGAGGAGGAGAAGGAGTGGGGCGCCACAGGGGGGAGGGGGGAGGGGGAGGAGAGGGACAGCATGCAGTGAGTATTGAAAGTACTGAGACAGTCCAGCCCATCTTTCTTGTAATGGGATGCATTAGGAGAGAAATAAATGAACTGATTTAAGCATGCTGACAGCTGGTGAAACTGGCTGAGAGGCTCTCTGTAATCAGTCAGTGCTCCAAGCAGCTCCCTCCCAATCTGCTTTTGCCACCTCATCCCCCTCAATGGGATTACATCATCCAATCACTCCTAGCACAGAGACACCACAGAGAGCATCTCTCCTCAGAGAAGGCATGTCCAGCACACTCGTCCTGAATACAGAATGATTCAGAAATAACCAGCATGGCCACCGTTCCTCTGAAGTAAAGGCAGGTTCTTCTCGTGGGCCTCTGGGCAGATTAACACATACACGCTGTAACATATGATTTCAAGGATGCAGCCATTTGGTTCAGATCCGAAGAATGTCATCCTGTCACAAGGGAAGACGTTTATCTCGGATTTTGAAGGCAAGAGGTCAATGGGATTGCAGACACTCAACGCTTGAAGAAAATGAAAATACACGGGGTCCTCAAATTACGACCACAATTGAGCCCAAAATTTCTGTGGCTAAACAAGACAGTTGTTAAGTGAATTTTGCCCCATTATAAGACCTTTCTTGCCCCGATTGTTAAGTGAATCACTGCAGTTGTTAAGTTAGTAACACGGTTAAGTGAATCTGGCTTCCCCATTGACCTTGCTTGTCAGAAGGTCGCAAAAGGTGATCATATGACTGCGGAACACTGCCGCCGTCATAAATATGAGTCAGTTTCCAAGCATCTGAGTTTTGATTACGTGACCACAGGGATGCTGCAACGGTCATAAGTCACTTTTTTCAGTGTCGTCGTAACTTCAGTCACTAAATGAACTGTTATCAGTCAAGGACTAACTGTAGAGACAGCGATCATTCATTTCTTGATAGATTTGAGGGGGATACACATTTTTACACATGCTAATTAATACGCTTTGTCACTGCTTCAAGAGCATCTTGTCCTTGAAATTCTTTTGTGAGTAAGGTGACAATCGAGGAGGTTTTGAGTATTTCCCCTCAATATTTTAGAATATTGTAATTTGGGCTTTCTAAGAGAGACGTCTTAAAAGCCTATCACAACAAATCAGGCATATTATAACAACAGCCATTATATTGTGGCTATTCCTGGAATGACAAAAAAAACATAGTAAAGTATTTTTACAAGCCATCAGCTGCAGAATCATATCATCTGAGTAAGGGAAGAGGAGCCGGTTCTCTGATCAAATTTGCACCACCATCTATGCCCCCCCCCACCCTTTTATCACATGGTGTCTTGTGGTAATTAGCATTTCAGATTGTTCAGGTGAGGTGTACACTGTGGGTAACACGTCTGAATAGTTTTAGCTGAGAAAGCTGTATGTGGCAAAGGAGGGCCTGTGGTTGCTTCTCTTAGTCTGTCCTGTAGGAGGCATCGCTTTGGTCTGGGTAGCTCTGTGTTGTTTAGGAAGGGTTATTTAACTTCCTTTGCTTGTTTGCTCTGTTTTCATGCTGTGAGTAGGTATTGTAGTACTGACTTCAGGAGGCATTTGATAAAGTAGACCACAACCTACTACTTGATAAAATAGAAAAATGTGGGTTAGACAGCATCCCCACCAGACGGATTCATAACTGGCTGATCAGTCGAACTCAGTGTGTAGTCCTCAATGGAATTACATCTACGTACATGGAGGGAAGTATTGCAGCCGGTACCCCAAGGCACTATCTTGGGCCCAGTACTCTTCAATATCTTCATCAATGATTTAGACGAGGGGATAGAAAGGGAATTCACCAAATTTGCAGACGACACCAAGCTGGCAGGAAGAGCCAACACTCTGGAAGACAGGCTTAAAATACAGAAGGATCTTGACAGACATCAACATTGTTTATCGTGATTTAGCCTCTAAAATCCTTATAATCTTTGATGCTCTTCTTTGCACTCTTTCTAGGGCAGTGATGGTGAGCCTTTTAGAGACCGAGTGCCCAAACTGCAACCCAAAACCCACTTATGCATCATCGGGTGCCGGGTGGGTGTGGCCCATTGGGTGGGCATGGCTGCGGTGATAACAGCAGACTGGGTGGGATTAAAAAGTTCAATCAATCAATTCCAACTTTGCAAGATCTTTTTTCCCCGCAAGAAATTGAAATTGACTGATTGATTGAGCCTTTTTTTTGTACACGGCGGCAGAGGCCTAAAGCGAAAAGGTTTTATAAAACCCAGCTGAAGGCCTAGGACTGGGGTGACGGCATGTATGCCCACAGAGAGGGCTCTGAGTGCTGCCTCTGGCACCTGTGCCATAGGTTCACCACCACTAGGGTCTCAACATCTTTTTTCTTTTTTTAATCATGGTGACCAGAATTGGATGCAGTATTTCAAGCGTGGTATCACCAGTTCAATATAAACCATGGGGATCACATGAAAAACCCTAGCACGGCTACGTATCTGGAAATACTTAGAAAACTTTGAAAGGGGATACGATTGTTGATCTACGTGTTTGATTTTAGGGCTAGCTCAATTCTTCCTTTTCTATATGTCAAATGGATAAAGGAAAACGCATCCAGCATTATTACTATTGTCATCACATTGCCTTGATTGACAAGAACTTTCAGGAGAGTTTCCACACCTAGGTTTGAACAAAAGATCATTGGAACCTTACTACCTTTGTGTAATATTTGAGTTTATTTTATTTACAGACTGGACAAACATGAACACTCAGAATTTACACACTGTAAGAGGCAGCCAAAGTTCACTGTTCCATCATCAGCCCAAGCCCTGTAACATTTAATCAGCATTTTAGAAGGTCTTTCTCTGGATCTGAATCAAAACTGTCCAACATTAGTTTTCATATTTGGAACATCGTTTATCAAGAACCTGACACAGGCTAGAATTCTGCCTATAAGGGATTGAAAAATATGGTGGGACTGATGTCATTTACCTCTGCTATCCCCCTATGTTATAGATCTTTCTACACCAAAGAACACAATCTCCCGCAAGGCTTTTTGTAAATGTCTTCAACTAGATGAGTTTACAAAGTTTCCCATGATTTGGAACCCTGATAAGATCAGTTCCTGATCACATGAAGGCTTGCTACAAATATTTAATCTAATGTTTTTAGAGATTCCCTATAAGCCTTTCTATATAAGTGATTGAGGACCCCTGGCTCCTTCCCTCCTCTCCTGTTCCTTTGGACTAAATGCAAGGGGTCACCTGGAAAAACCAAAGACAAAACTGATGCACACACTCTCTTCTTGGTATCGTTCCAGGCAAAGCTTGAACTGGCACAGAACTTAGAAATCCAACTCTCTTTTTCCTAGTGTCACCTGTCACATATAGCTGACCTTCAAAACAAAACAAAAAAAACTGCCTGGGGAGACCTGACCAGCAGGTTTGACTAGTTTTCAGCCCTCATTCGAGAACATTAATTCCATCTTGTCTAATCCCCGGTTTTACAAGAGTACATTCCAAGACACAGCCCTAATACTGAAACAAGATACCAAGGCTCAGAACAAGCCCTGAATCCTGAATTAGCCCATTGTTTGTGATCTAAATTAATGAAGTCAAAAAGAGTTTGTACAACTACCGAGAAAGAACCCTACTGTGCTCCTTGAAACTGTTCCTCACCATATGATGTTCGATGACTTGGCAGCTGCATCATCATCAATACCTTGGTCTTTGAATTTCATTGATGGTTATGTGCCATCAAGTCCTTTCAAATTTGTAGCAAGCACGCAGATTTTGTCCAGGAGAGTCTAACGTCGAGTATTAGGTTCTTTGAACAAGAAGTTCTGTGAAATATTTTGCTCACCAAACTGGAATCGCATTTTCTTTACTGAGTTCCTTCCTAAAATCATGTCCTCCTGCAAAGTTCAGAATCACTCAAAGAATGATTTTTTTTTTCCCCATGGGACACTCCACCGAAGTGAAAGTTGGACTTTTGAAAAAGAGGATAGAGAGAATGTTGCTACGTGCGAATTTTGGTATTGCGGAAGATGCCTGAGATTACCATAGATGCCAAGAAAATAGATAAACGGGTTTAAAAATTACCAAGCCACAATTCTCATTTGAGACACAAAAAGGCAACCTCAAATTATTATATTTTGGATACATTATGCAAAGATCAGCTCTCTTGAGAAGCCCATAATGCTGGGAAAGATGGTAAGAAAGAGAAGAAGTAGATGTCCAGCAGCAAGGTTGATGGGTAGATTGCAGGTAATCCTCAACTTACAACCACAACTGAGCCCAAAATTTCTGTTGTTAACTGAGAAATTTATTGAGTTTTGTCCCATTTTACGACCTTTCTTGCCACAGTTGTCAAGTGAATCACTGCACTTGATAAGTTAGTAACCCAGTTGTTAGCTGAATCTGGCTTCCCCCATTGACTTTGCTTGTCAAACGGTTGCAAAAGGTGATCACTTGACCTTTGGACACAGCAACGGTCATAATATGAACCAGTTGCCAAGCACCTGAATTTTGATTACATGGTCATGGGGACACTACAAAGGTCATAACTGTGAAAAATGGTCATAAGTCACTTTTTTTTTCAGTGCTGTTGTAACTCTGAATGGTCACTAAATGAATTGTTGTAAGTCGAGGGCTCCCAATACAGTGGTGATGGGTGAACCATGAGAACAGGGGTCACCAACTTTTCTGGGTTGGAGACCCAATGGGAAAGGGAGGGGCAGACACCTTTATGCACAGATCCAAATGTAGCTGCGCGCACATATGCATGAATGGGGCTGCAAACATGCACGCTCCATAAAAGGGGCTACTACGGTAGCACCGGTACGATGGTCGAGCCGAGGCTAGCATCGGCACGGTCACACCAAGGCTAGCACTGAGGCTAGCGCAGATGAGAGGGTCATGCCAAGGCTAGCACCGAGGCTAACGCTGGTACAAAGTTCATGCCGAGGTTAGTGCCAGTGTAAGAATCACGCCGAGGGTTGTGTCGAGGCTAGCGCAGGTGTGAGGGTCATTCTGAGGCTAGTGCTGGTGCGAGAGACATGGAAAGGGTCGCGCCAAGGCTCATGCAGGCGTGAGGATCATGCCGAATCTAGTGCTGAGGCTAGCACTGGTGTGAGTAGGGTTGCGCACACACGCACTGACCAGCCACTTACACAGCCCGGTGACCAAGAGGCTGCGGCCCGTAGGTTGGGGACCTCTGCATTAGAGGCCAAGTTAGTGACAAATCATCTTGCATAAAAAGTATATTTATTTATATCCCACCTTTATTATTTTTATAAATAACTCAAGGTGGTGGGCAGACCTAATACTCCTTTCTCCTGTTCCCCACAACAACCCTGTGGGGTGAGTTGGGCTGAGAGACCATGACTAGCCCAAAGTTGCACTGCTGGCTTTCATGCTTAAGGTGGGGCTAGAACTCATAGTTTCCTGGTTTTTAGTCTGGTGTCTTAACCACTAGACCAGGGGTAGGCAACCTTGGTTCTTTTATGACTCGTGGACTTCAACTCCCAGAATTCCTGAGCCAAGGTTACCTATCCCTGCATTAGACAATGAGGAGGTGGATATTTGCTTTACAAGTTTGGAGAGCTGTTACATTCAGCTCACCACAGCAGAGGCTCCCCAGAAACAGTAGAGAAATCTGTGCAAACTATTACTCTGGAATGAAATGTCATTTTTCAAGAAGCAATATTCTACAATTCTCCATAGCTTTCCCACAGGAAATTGGTAGGTAGGTCTCAGAAAGAAAACGGTCAGTAAGAAGAAGCCTGAAAAATAAAGGAGGATCTGCAATTTTATTTATATTTTATTTCTTTTCCAGTATTCTACTGCCACCATTATACATCTCTAGGCATCACACAATCAACTCGTAAAATCCAAAAATGATGTTACAATTACACTTAGAAGGCCTTAATAAAATTTATAACAACCATTGATGATCAGACAGGAAACAAGGCATAGATGGTCTGTTGAAAAGGCCTGTTGAAAAAGCCACATTTAAACCACTGAAAAATAGCTAAGTAGAGTTTAACCAGATCTTAAGCTGGGATGGGGAGAATATTCCAAAATAATAAGAATTTCTAGCTGAAAAAATCATGGAGCGAAAACATTCTATGTGATCTTGGATAAAAGAAGAAAATAGTCTGATGTTAGGCTGGATTATCTGCAGGGAAATTCCTGGAATGAATTTTCTTAAAAACAAGTGTCACTGAAACTGAAGTTAAAGTTAGAACATTCTATGTTCATAAAAGAACATTTTTAAACAATTGTATATGTATCACAGCAGATGAATAGATAAGGAAAAAGCAGCAGGTGAATAAGAGAATAAAGTATATAGAGCAGTACTAAAATGAAGGGGAAAAAACAAAGAGGAAGAAGTATATAGAGCAGAGACCAAAATAACAACATCATTTTATAAAACAACCGCTCAATTGTTAAACTTAAGGATTAAATCTTGACGGCATCAAATAATCAGTTTTTCCATTAGGTAAATAAAAAGTCAGTTCATAGGAAGAGAAGTAACATATTATCAATACAAGATCTGTGGTGGCACTCTACTTCCTTGGTAAAAGAACTGTTGTATTATGCTCCATAGTTCTTTATTTAAATTCCAAATATTTGGCACATTATTCAACAAGCTTATCCTTATGTTCTCCTGCCAGTCTTGCTTTATCTCATAACCAGAATACTATAGAGGCAGCTCCAATTTGTCTCTAAACTCACTAGTCTATATCTGTTCTATAATCCATATCTATCTATTCAACGATTCTTTTACCAAGGAAGTAGAGTGCCACCGCAGATCTTAGATTGATAATGTTAATTCTCTTCCTATGAACAGACTTTTTATTGACCTAATGGAAAGACTGATTATTTGATGCTCTCAAGATTTAATCCTTAAGTTTAACAATTGAGAGGTTGTTTTATAAAGTGATGTTATTTTAGTCTCTGCTCTACAGTCTCTGCTCTTTCTTCTCTCAGTACAAATCTGTCCATGGATATAATCTACGATGCCTTATAAACAGTACAGGTCATGATGTGATCAGGAGCATGCTCCCATCAGCCACTTTACAATCCTGTGGGCATGATACTTCACTTATAATACTGATGTCTTTCTTCCATAGTTATTTTTGCCTTGACTGAAGAAGAAGTCAGACACTTGGCTTCCCAATTATATTTTGATGCATTCTTTTAAGCAGTGATGGGATTATATGAACAACCAGTTCTCTGTGTGGATGCCGCTTCCAGAAATCCATTCTGGGCCTGGGCAACAAAAAATTAGCTACCAGTTCTGCCGAAGTGGTGCGAACTGGTTGAATCCCACCACTGTTTACGACCAGTTCTTGCACTTACAACCACTGCAGCATCCCCATGGTCATGTGATCAAAATTGTATATGCACTTGCACAAAACACAACTTTATACAATTTAGATCCTAGAGATGCCCTCCATCTGAGGCAGTTACCTTAATTTACCTTATTGTAAGGACAGCCCTACAGAATATGGTAACCCAGAGTTCTTTTCGCTGCTAAGGTGACGTGAATACCTATGTAGTCCATAACTACATACTTACACAACATTAAGAGAAAACAAAGCTGTGAATGAAGGATCAGAAGCTGGCACCCTGGGTCTAAATCAGCCCCTGGAATGAGCTACTTACACTCCCTATTACTAAGACTACAATAGAATTATTGGTTAGGGCAGGAGCTTAGATTTACTTACTGTACTCAGCAGAACTTTCCAACATAACAAACCTGGCTTGCCTCATTTTGAAATAAGTGAATACATAAATGTTGTCAAAAGAGGGAAGAAGCTATAAAATCACTGCACCTTAAATTGAAAACTAACAGTTTTACTCTGTCTTCTGCAATAGGATTTGACAACAGAGCCTTTGGGGAAATAAAACTGACTCTTTTGTCCACCAATTCCCACTGTTTTCAGAATCACCTTCCTGCAAAACTAATTGTTGATTTGAGATATAAACTCATTTAATTTTTTGATAGGCCGCATGGGATTTCTGAACTGTTCCCATGGTTACTGTTCAAGGGTGAACAATATTAAAGCTGCAGTGTCATTTGAACTGTTGACTTCAGAAGAGCATTTGGGAGTTGTACGGAAAGATATGAATGGAAATCAGGACAGATTGGGGGGAGGGGTGTGTGTAACAATCTTCCAAGCAGTTACTTTTATTCTACAATAGCAGTTGCTTGCACTGCACACTGAACCGTGAATCACACTGGGTTTGCATAACTTAGCGGTCAATTAATTTCACTGTATTTTGCTACTGTAACCATCGTGATCCAGCTTTCCCCAATTAGTTGATCTCAAATCTCTAGCACAAATCTCAGAATTCTCCCGACACCTGGCTAATTCTAAGGCTTAATCTAAACTACTGAAGGCCACCAGCTTAGCAATGGCTGAACTTGAGGAATCCGATTAGTGAAATCTAACAACAGTTAAAAAACTAAGTAAATATGAGTTTGTGGAGTCCAAAAATATGAGTTTCCCAAACTGGTCTGAACAGCTAATTCACTGCTTTCTGTGCTTACTGAAGTAATTCTTTTGAGCTGATAGATTTTCCTAGGAACCCCTGACCTGTCAGGTTTTGACCTGACTCCATCCAAAGGAATAATAATTTTGAGGGGAAAAATATGTCGGCTTGAATTATGACTGTGTTCTTTGTCAGTTAGAGATCTAGGGAACTGGCAAAATGATATCTCTGCCAAGAATCTCTTACAGCCATTTGCTGGGGCTCAAATTCCATTGGCCACAATCAGGATCGACAATTGTCAGGGATAGTATAATATTATAGTCCAATATCTAGAACAGTGTTTCTCAACCTTGACAATTTTAAGGCATGTGGACTTCAACTCCCAGAATTCCACAGCCAGCAATGCTGGCTGTGGAATTCTGGGAGTTGAAGTCCACATGCCTTAAAATTGTCAAGGTTGAGAAACCCTGATCTAGAAGGTTCCTTATCACCCTTTATAGTATTAATAGTCATGTGTTTGATGACTATCT
>JARGCV010000087.1:75000-335000 GCA_034064705.1 Bothrops alternatus | reverse complement strand
TTGGATCGAACAGAAAGACTGCTGTCTTTCCATGATTGACAAGGCACCCCTCCTCTTCATCATCACATCTTTGGGGCAATTTTAGGCCCTTTTTAGGGCCCCCAGCAGGGCAAAATCGGTCGCAGAAGGCAGAGCCCTGTCTTCCTGTGTCCCGTCTTGCCATGACGCAAACTGGAAGTCTTACTTACTTACCTGGCAGGGGAGATACTTTGAACACGCATCAGTTTTAATTTTTAATACGATCAGTATCGATAAATATAACCCATACAAACCAAAAGTATTTTGGGATCCTCCATAATTTTTAAAAATTATGGGGAGGGATACTGAGAGAAATAAATTTAAGGAATGCTGTTTGAGAAGAAGCAATAGGACAGCACTGTTAAGCATCAGGAAAATCTGGAGATCCAGACAGTTCAAATGGGTATAAAGATTTATTGTAAGTGTAAGCTCTCTACAAGAATCTGAACTACTAGCCACGATGGGAAATTAGCGGGAGATAAGAGTAGAAGGAATTAAAGGTTGGCTGGACTTAGATCTCTTGTGGGTGTGAAGGGACTCATGATTGATGATGTGTTTGACCCCTCCCTTGGGCTCAGCCTGGTCATCTCCTACAAGCACTTTCATATTGTTAACAAGAATTTACCTGCATGCATCCATGAAGTCATCAAGAGCTTGACTTTACCTTTTTTTTCATACTTTCCATTGGTTCTCTAAACAATAACATGTGCCTTCTGTAGCTGCACTGGGTACTAACAAAATATCTCTCCATTGATTTTAAAGGATTTCCCCTCATCTGATATAGCATCTGCTCTTCATGAAGCCAGATTCAAACTTTAAGGGCCTAGAAATACTGCAAAAAAGATATGGAATGCAAAGGGATACCATGGCAGGAACTGTTTCCCATTTGTGCTCTTGCTACACCCAACTCCTTTAAAAGTCACTGTGAATTGTTTTGATTTGAATCACTTTTCTGATTCTTTTTTTTTTTAAAAAAGATCAACGTTTCTAATTGCGGCTGGCAGCCGTTTTTCCTCAGTGTAGCTTAAGAACATCTTGCTATAAAAAACTTCTATCAAATCTGACTTTGAACCTACTCCTGTGGTCTTCTTCACCAACTGCAAGAGTCCCCTCTGGATTTAAGACAGTGAAGCATTAATGAAATCAAATAGATATTTAAATGCTTACAGTAACGTGTGATTTGTGCCGGAGCATTTCTTGAACTGACAAGTTACAAGCCATGAGCTGCAAACCCCACAGGGAACTTTCAGAACTCCAGCAGACAGCGGTTTCTAATCACTGCCTATCATTAGCATTTTAGTGAATAGAGATTTTTTTTAAAAAAAAAGAAGAAAAAAGAGAAAGAAGTCTTCATTGTGAAGAATGATGACATTTGTTAAAGTAAACAATCTTCTGTACTCAAGGATGAAGCTGGAAGTGATTTGACAGGACTGTTCCTCTTCTTCTAACACAAAGACACTTTTAATTGTCTGGTTTAGGAAAATGGCCTAACCAGCCACTTCCCTAAACCAACCCTAATTTCAGATGGTGGGCTTCTGTCTCTTTGTCCTGTCAGCAGAAGAGGCAGACAACAATTTCCAGAAATGGACAATGTTGCTTTCAATCATCCATTCATCTTCAGAGTTGCTTGTTATGTATGTACCTTTTGATGCTTTACCACTGTAATTATAAATTAAGGTGACCAACTTTTTTACAATGAAAAGGAGGACACAAATAAATTGAAGAAAAAAATATCGTAAATAAAAGAAACATTTTATTCATTGCAGCAATAATACAGACAACTTGCATGTGCAAAGTTTGCCAGCCGGGTGTTTTGGGGTGCTCAGCAGCAATTCCTATTGGCTTTCGAAAACCAATAGTGGGAGTAGCACAGCTCATGCAAAAGTTGAAAAAAAAACATCAAAAAAAGGTGCTGGAACGCTGTTCTGAGTGTTCTATGAGGGGGAAAAAAAAGCCCTGCAGATTAGTCTTCAAATATCGAAAAGGAGGACATGAAGGAGGACACTTTTTGAGGGAGGACAGAACTTACAAAAGAAGGACTGTCCTCCCTAAAGGAGGACAGTTGGTCACCTTATATAAATTCAATTTAATAGTGAGAAAAATACATTATGCTGTATATTTCCAGAAAGACTTAATCACAAGAAAGAGAGTGATTGACCATTACTTTCATGGAACAAACCATTGGGAGGACATAAGAGCAGGGGAACTGCCCAAAGGGAGGACATGGTAGCCTGGATGTGGTAACCCAGACTAAATCCTAAAGTATTTGGCAGCATATCTCAGTGCAGATTAGACTTTCTTAAATTGGGTTAGAGTCAAGCCACCATGAGCATAAGATAGGAGAAGCTTAAAGAATAAGTGCAGTGGAAAAGCCATCTTTAGTGGATTCCTACTGGAAATATTTTATATTACTCTCCCTCTTAGTCAATTCCAGTTGTGAATCTGAATATCTGTTCTTAGTAATAGCACTATGTGTAGCAATAGCCCTTAGACTTATATATAACAACAACAACTACTACTACAACAGTAATAATAATAATAGTAATAATAATAATAAAAGTTGGAAGGGACTTTAGAGGTCATCTAATCCAACCCCCTGCTCAGGCAGGAAACCCTATACCATTTCAGACAAATAGCTGTCCAGTCTCTTCTTAAAAACTTCCAGTGTTGGAGCATTCACCGCTTCTGGAGGCAGGTTGTTCCACTGGTTAATTGTTCTAACTGTCAGGAAGTTTCTTCTTAGTTCTAGGTTGCTTCTCTCCTTGATTAGTTTCCATCCGTTGCTTCTTGTCCTGCCTTCAGGCGCTTTGGGGAATAGCTTGACTCCCTCATCTTTGTGGCAGCCCCTGAGATATTGGAACACTGCTATCATGTGCCCCCTCGTCCTTCTCTTCATTAAACTAGACATACCCAATTCCAGCCACCGTTTCTTATATGTTTTAGCCTCCCGTCCCCTAATCATCTTTGTTGCTCTTCTCTGTACTCTTTCTAGAGTCTCAACTTCTTTTTTACATCGTGGTGACCAAAACTGGATGCAGTATTCCAAGTGTGGCCTTACCAAGGCATTGTAAAGTGGTATTAACAATTTACATGATCTTGATTCTGTCCCTCTGTTAATGCAGCTTAGCACTGTGTTGGCTTTTTTAGCAGTTGCAGCACGTTGCTGGCTCATATTTAAGTGATTGTCCACTAGGACTCTAAGATCCCTCTCACAGTTACTAGTATTGAGCAAGGTACCACCTACTATACCTGTACATTTGGTTGTTCTTGCCTAAATGTAGAACCTTACCTTTTTCATCACTGAATTTCATTTTGTTAGATAGTGCCCAGTGTTCAAGTCTGTCCAGATCCTCCTGTATCTTAAGCCTGTCTTCTGGAGTGTTGGCTATTCCTGCCAGCTTGGTGTTGTCTGCAAATTTGATGAGTTCCCCATCTATCCCGTCATCCAAATCGTTGATGAAGATGTTGAAGAACACTGGGCTCAGAACAGAGCCCTGGAGCATCCCATTGCACACTTCCCTCCATGTAAATGTGGTTCCATTGAGGACCACACACTGAGTACAGCCAGTCAGCCAGCTACGAATCCATCTGGTGGTGATGCTGTCTAACCCACATTTTTTTTAATCTTATTGAGTAGTAGGTTGTGATCTACTTTATCAAATGCCTTACTGAAGTCCAAGTAAATTATATCCACAGCATTCCTCTGATCCACTAATTTTGTCACTTGGTCAAAGAATGCAATAAGATTTGTCTGGCATGATCTGTTTTTGACAAACCCATGTTGGCTTTTAGTAATGACTTTGTTTGCCTCTAGGTGTTTGGTGATTCATTGTTTGATTATCTTTTCCATAATCTTCCCAGGTATTGAGGTCAGGCTGATGGTCTGTAATTTCCTGGATCCATTTTTTTTCTTTTTTTGAAGATTGGAACTACATCAGCTTTTTTCCAGTACTCTGGTAGTTCCCCAGTGCTCCAGGATCTTTGAAAAATATAGTTCAGTGGTTCTGAGATCACATCTGCCAGTTCCTTGAGAATCTTGGGGTGTACTCCATCTGGTCCTGGTGATTTGAACTCATCTAGGCTCATCTACCTCCCCATAGTGCTTTACAGCACTCTCTAAGTGGATTACAGAGTCAGCATATTGGATTATCATTTTACTAACTTTGGAAGGATGGAAGACTGAGTCAACTCGAGCCCAGTCAAGATTGAACTCTAGACTGTGGGCAGAGTTTGCCTGCAATACTGCATTCTAACCACTGCACCACCAGGGGTTAGACTGATCCATCCATCAGCACACTCATTTTTAATTTTTTCCTTCTTATTAACCACTGCAGTGTCATCAACTTATTCAGCATTCTAGAATGGGAAATATAACCTAGCAAAATAATGGAATATATATTTTACTGAAAATTTGAGCCAATCTTCCTGTTCCCATATGTAACACCTCCTATTGATTTTAAGAGTAAAAATTATAATGAATTCAGGAGTGCCAACCTGTCCATAACAAAGCAATTCCTAGTTCAAAGTTCAGCTCAAGCCACTAATTTAGTAGGAAATCTACCTAGACGCTGTCTAGGTTCTGAATTTGTATTCAACTATTATTTGTTTAATCATGGTTTGTTGATAGGATGAATTTAGAAGTAAAAAGGAGTTTGAGAGGCCCTGGGGTACAAATGCAGCAACTCTGTCTTTGCAATGCCTTCAAGCATCTGTGACTGTGGCTGAGATTATATGGATGTCCTCTGCAGCCCCTATGTAATCCTGGAAGAAGATTTGTTTGGTAAAAGACTTAGAAAGAGGTACTGCTTTCCTGATCCTGCATTCGCCAAAGGATCTCTTTGCCTTTAAATTACAAAGGTGGCACAATCCTGCAGATTACAGGTGTGTAAAGTTAGCCATGATGTTAATTCAGTGGCTGCCACCAATAAGAGTCTCCTAGTAATGTGTTTTAAAAGAAAGACATTCCTGACATCATCGTTCTCTCCTTTTCCCACCCATGACACTGTTTACAAAAAGAACAGAAGCAAAGCTGTGAAAAAAAAACAAACACTGTGATGCATTATGTAGATTGAGGTAATCCTTGGCTTACTACAGTTCGTTTAGTGACTGTTCAACCTTACAACATCACTGAAAAAAGTGACTTATGACCATTTTCACCCTTACAACCTTGCGACGTTCCCATGGTCACATGATCAAAATTCAGATTTTGGGCAACTGGTTCACATTTATGATGGTCGCAGTGTCCCAGGATCTTGCAATCACCCTTTGGGACCTTCTGACAAGCAAAGCCAATGGGGAAGCCAGATTCACTTAGCAACCGTGTTATTAAGTTAATAACTGCAGTGATTCTCTAACAGCTGTGGCAAGCAAGTATGTAAAATGGGGGGAAAAAATCAGTTAACAAATGTCTCACTTAACCGCAGAAATTTTGGGCTCTGTTGGGGTCGAAGGCCAATTGTAGCTGTACAATCTGATAATCTGAAATTCCGGGAATTTCAGTTCAGCTACGCATCTCTGGAAACCTACTGGCAGGAGGAGCTTCCAAAATAATTTCAGTTTCATTAACCCTTATCTACAAGCAGTCCTCATTTAGCGGCTGCCTTGTTTAGCAACCATTCACAAATACAATGTTTCTTTTTTTAAAAAAAAATCATTTTCTGAGAAAGGGATGCCTTTATAGACAATAGAAGCCTTCAGTGTGGAGCGTGATTAAGGTCTGGTCAATTTCAGGCAGCAGCCCCAGTCAGCCGCAGATGCTAATCAACTAATTATCCTTACAGAGTTTGTTAAGTTGTGGGTTAACCCTTTTTAGGGAAGTGCTGCTCTGTGGAGAAAAAACAGCTCAAGAAGAGATAGTTTGTTTAAGTCAGGGGTCTTCAAACTTGGCCCTTTTATGCCTGGCTGAGGAATTCTGGGAATTGAAGTCCACAAGTCATAAAAGGGCCAAGTTTGAAGACCCTTGGTTTAAGCATTAGCTCTGCCCTATGGAAGGACAAAAAAAAGGCAAAACAGAAAAACGGATCTTTAGGAAAGAACTTTTTTCAAATGAGATGTCAGCAACCAGTCACCTTTGCAGGGTCTTTCTCAGTCACATGTTCACTTAGCAATCATTTTGTTTAGTGACCATTTTGCTTCCAATTTAAGGAACAGATTGCTAAAAGAGAACAGGGTTGTACTGTACTAATATCTTTGTAAGTTTCTTGTTGTCATTTGCATATGTGACAGCAAATGCAAAAGGAGGCAAGTGAGGTCCCTTGGGATAGCAAAAAAACGCAACTTGTCCCACAACCAGATTTTGAAAGAATATAGAAAACTTATAAGAGAGAAATCCTCTAGTTTTCTTTTTTAGAAACCTGTGACAGTACTGAAATTCCTTTTTCAGAAGCAGAAGTTCTGGTCTAGTTGTAAAATTTAGAAAAGTTTTGACCTTAACAGTTTGGACATTAGCTTTGAGTGCACATGCCGCTCTTCTTGGGAGGGAGGGAGGGAGGGAGGGAGAGAGGGAAGGAAGGAAGGAAGGAAGGAAGGAAGGAAGGAAGGAAGGAAGGAAGGTCAAATCTTTGTTCATAGCCCAGCACAGAGGAAAAACCAATGAAGAGAACTAAAAACCAAAATCAAACATACATAAACAAAATAAATAAAAAGAACTCAATCATCTATGATCATATACTGTAGAAGGCCACTCATCCTGACTTTTGAACAAACTATTAAACCATCACTACATGAAATAATATTAATCAGTCTTTTCATTCCAATGATAGAGACTGAGTTTATAGGAATTTATTTTTATATATTTATTTTTATTCTGCTTTTGTTATTGTTATAAATAACTTGGGTTGTTTGTGAAAATAATGAAGGCGGAATATAAATAAAAACAAACAAAATAAATAAATAACCCAAGGCAGCAAACATACCTAATACTTTTTCCTCCTCCTGTTTTCCCCACAACAAATATGTGAGGTGGGTTGGGCTGAGAGAGAGTAGCTGGCCCAAAATCACCCAGTCAGCTTTCATCCATTAGACCAGGGGTAGGCGACCTTGGCTATTTTATGACTCGTGGACTTCAACTCCCAGAATTCCTGAGCCAGCCATGCTGAGGGGAAAGGGAGAGATTTCCAAGCTGAGCCATGCTGGCTGAGGAATTTTGGGAGTTGAAGTCATAAAAGAGCCAAGGTTGCCTACCCCTGCCTTAGACAAAACTGCCTCTCTAACATAGTATCATAAACCCAAGATGATAATCCTGAGTTGCACTGTCCTTACAGTGCTGAAAAATAATGTTCTTCTACTTCTCCTCTTCAGTAATTCTATACTGTAATTCTGCATATAATTACCTTCTCTCCCTCCCTCCCTCCCTCTCTCCCTCCCTCCCTCCCTCCCCCCCTTCTCTCTCTCTCTCTGCTATTTTATCCACATTCACATCTTTAAAGTGAATTGATTTCGGTAAAAAAACAAAAAACATGTCAACAAATAGGTGGATATGAAACCAAAATAGGACAATAGTGGGACAAGCCCAAATCATATGAGCCTCCTTGCCTCTTTCAGCACTATAAAGTTGATAGCTAAACCTTTTAAAACACTCTGTGAAATATCCAGTAAACATGAAAAATATCTTGTTGGATCAATCTCATATTAAGATGGTGGAAACATATTTTATATTATTTAAAACTTTTAGCTTTTAATTTGGTAATAGGGGGCTTTCCAGTTCTGTATTCCATAATTCAATGGCTACCTTAACAATACTCTGTTTTTAAGAAAATGCTATAGCCATAAAAGCATCTGTTAATATTAACAATACTTCAGGAGTTTCAAATGCTGTTAATGGATATGAATCAAAATCTGAGGTCAAAAGATGTTTTAATGGAGTATGCTGTTATTTCACAGTTTGGGCAATTCAACTTCCTTTTGCAGTAATTAAATTCTTTGATTAGCAATTAGTTGGTTCAAATTATTAATATTCTGATTGATTCTTTTCTCCTCACCTCAAAAAAAGTTGCATTTTTCAAATTTGGATTGTCCTAAATGTAAACTTAATGTGGTGAATAAGGTTTTAAATTATGCCTTCATTCCAGCATTTTCTAAATATACCTTGCAGCTTTAATACTACAAGGCATAAAGGAAATAGAAAATGCAATAAAACTATTGCTACATCCAGTTCGTTTCTATTCTATGTGAAGGTGTGTCACATAATAATTTTCAGATATGTGTATTGTGTTTTTTTAATGATCACTTACATTGCACATAGAAATTGGGTCAAAATAAATGCCCCGTGATAAAGCTGAAAATAAGGAAAATTAAAATATGCATCATCTTAGGAGTGTCAAAATTTAGGTAAAGAAAATGTAGGAGTTTGTCTTTTCTGTAGAAAATTCCTTAATATCTTGATCACTTGCTTAAAATACTTAGAGCAGGGGTGTCAAACTGACGGCCTACGGGCCGGATGCGTCATGCAGAAGCTGAGCCCACCCCAGCTCTGGCAAAGGGAAAAAAGTCGCAATATGTCGCTACACGTCACGTGACGCGGCGAGTTTGACACCCCTGCTTTAGAGGCATTAATGTAGGAATGCCTCTCACTAAATATATCCATCTTTAACATTCCTTTTTTACATATTTATCTGATTTTATAAACTCAATGTTTTGAAATATAACCTCCAGGACTACATTGTCCAGAATATTCTTTTGTGTTTTTAAAAATGCCTCTCTCCCGTGTTCCCTTTGGTAATAGAAAAGATCACATCAGTGGTGTAAGAAAATCCCTCAGACCTGTTTTACATCTCATCTATGAAAATGTTTCTTCTTTCAACGCTATATTTTGATGGGGGGGAGGGAAAACAACACCATTACCACAAGATTCATACCGCGATTCATACAAGGAAAGAAACTGTACTCGGCTCATACAAGGGCTTCCAGTTTTCTAACAGGAAACCCTTTTGAAGCAGAAGAGTGTAAACAAGGGGAATGCAACGCACCACTAGCTGCCAGTTTGACGCTGCCTGACTTGGCTAGATATGTTTGTGCAAGCAAATCCATTTTTCTTGATTTTATTTTAAAGGTACAACGGCAGCCTATTTGTGCAGCATACAACCAAGACTTTGTTGGCTTCTAATCAGAAAGGAGAACGGTTTTGGAATAACAAAAGGACTAAATGTGTGGGAGTATTTTGCATAGTGTCACCTAAAACAAAGCAAAGACAGGTAGAGAACACACTTCAGGATATCTATACTGTTCCTTTCTTCTTCCCACCCCCCACCCCGAAAGGGATGGGGGTAGGGCGAAATGCAAACCATCCAAGAGGTTATATATTTACTAGGGACGCAAGCCGGGCTGATGAGAGGGAGTGATGCTGAATGTCACTTGCATTGTTGCCCACTGATAGACTACCACTGACAGGGTGAGGCTGACAACATGACATGCGGTGTGCTAGCCAGCTCTGGGGGTCAGTAGGAGCTTAGGGATGGGTGCCCAACCAGGAAATCAGAGGAGAGAGAGAGAGAGAGAGAGAGAGAGAGAGAGAGAGAGAGAGAGAGACTTTGGGGATTCTGATCCCTCTGGGGCAAGCAGCAAAAAAAACCCTCTGTGAGCTGCCATATATCTCCTGCTGAGAAAGTATTGGTAAATTTCACTTCCAGAATAGGTTTGCTGTCACTCTGGAACAAAGGCCAATGGTGGAAAAGGAAGAGCAGCTGAAGAAGGAAAACGGAGGAAGGAAAACCTTTGGCCAACATCAGAGAAGAATGTGATGAGGGGAGGCAGGGGGGAATGAGAAAAGCAAAAATACGTTCCTGATTGAACTTATGTCTTTTATTCAGTTCACAAAAAGGCTAGTTTGTCATAACAGGGACTGCAGCTGGGTCTTTATGCTCCCTGAATTAAAAGCATACAAAGCTCAGGGCTAAAATCATTCTAATCTTATGTGCACCCAAAGCTGCGTGTCAATTACCTATGTGCTGTAAAGTTGTTTAATTCCTTTTGTTTTGCCTGTTTTATTTTGGACCTGCCAGTCAAAGAGAAAGGCAAGGAGTCAAACAAAACTATTAAGCCACAAATTGCGAAAGATTTTTAGAATCTTTCCTCACTGCTGAGTTGAACTGCTTTCCACCCATCCTTGAGTTGGCAGAAAACTAAACCGGCATGAAATTTGTTCTTCCCATTGCTAAACCCTCTTTTGCCTTTGCTTCAGGCCACTGCAGTCCCCTGATTTCCTTCCAAGGTTATGGGTAACAAATAGCCTTTCAGACTTTATACACCTTGAGGCTGGCCTCGGTAAGGGGAAAAGCATGATTTTAATTGTTGGTGCAACTAATGATGACTTAAGCCTGCCTCACTAGTGGGCTGGGGAACTTATGAAATTTGCAGGTCACAGAAACAGCGCAGGGGGAAAAAAGGATTTTTGCACTCTGCTTAGGTGTAATTGGAAAGAGTTCCTCACTGCAACACCGCTGACTATTCAGATATTCAGGCATGTTTCTGCAGATGTGGATTTCCTACAACAGGCGCCTGTCTTAAATAATAAGTAGAGGTCTCAGGCAGCCATATTCTTACCTTCAAATGTTCTTTCTTTTTTCTGTGCTTCCAGAAATCACAATATACCTCGATCCAGAGAGAAAGCGATAGATAAATTGATTAGTCTCATGACTATATTAAAAAATAAATTAGGATCCAATTCCAGGATAAAATGGATAAAAGAAAATACAATAATAAAATACTTATGTGGTAAGTTACAAAGACTCAACATTCAAATAAATACATCACATTTAGAGGATATCCTAGTCTGTTTGATGTAATGGGTTCAACTGCCTTAACTATAAACTTAGCAGTTTTGCTCACAATGTACACATTAGAACTCAGAAGAAAATAGGACAACTGCGATTCAGATTCCTGTGGGCTGTTCTTTCAAGTAGGGATGGTAAGTATCTAAGCCTAAGAAGGGCTTATAATTGACAGGGAAACAAAACTTGAGCAATATCTTCAATAGCTGGGGCAGCACCTCTACATCTCCTCTCATGATGTGGTAGGTGATGGAAGCACTTATATTTGGTTATGAAATCCAACAACTTACAGTAAATCCAGCTCTAGAATAGACTTTCATTAAGAATTGCATCCAACTCATTGACAGGTATTTTTCAAATTGAAAAATAGTTTTGTTCTTAACCAACCAATTTAAAGATATATATTTTTTGCCAATAACTCCATGTCAGTTTGAGCACTGATATCTAGGACTCTTTGTTTAAAAATTTTCCTTGCCTGGGGGGTAGCTGAGGGTAAATACTGGGTTGGAAGCTAATTTCTAATATGTTTATAATGGAAAGCTAGAATACTTCTAAGGCAAGGGTCCCCAACCTCTACCGAGTTGTGGCCCGGGCCGCAGAAGTGGCGGATGAGCACATGTGTGTGCATAGCTCCACTTGCACAAGCGGGCAAGCAAGCACACATGTGAAGCTCCATTTGCGTGAGTGGCATGCGTGCGTGCCTCTGCTGCTCACACAAATGAAGCTGCGTGCATGCCCACTGCTCACACAGAACCATCCCCTCTCCTCCCCCCCCCCCGTTCACAAAGCCAGAAAGGTTGGGGATTGCTGTTTTAAGGCAGTGTTTTCAAACTTGGCAACTTTAAGATCTGTGGACTTCAACTCCCAGAATTCCCCAGTCAACATGACCAGGGAGCTGCTCATGTGGCTCCATTGTTGAGGAGGCAATTTTTATCCCCCTCTCCTATGGTTTGTATTTTTACTTTTGTGATATTTATTAATAAAGTGTTTAATTTTTTTTGTTTATTGCTCTTATTGATTCTTGCTCATCGTCCAGAGTTGCCTATCATTAGATGGACAGCTATATAAATCTGACTGATAAATAAATGTAAATAAGGGAGGCCTGAGTACAAAAACATACAGTATCATTATATTTAGTGTAGATCTTGAACCCATCACACATTGCCTAACTTACTTAGGATGCCAGCTTTTTTGAAAGAATAACAATGGGGGAAACTCCATGCAGAAAAAGCAGGATGGAAATGTAATACTGTAAATACTTCTCTAATTTTCTTCTGTCCATCAAACATCCTAGCTAACCTATACTATAAATACTTCTATTTTCTCCTGGTTGCATTTGAAAAAGATGTCATAGATCAGAAAAAAAACCCTAAGATTTATTTTGATGGATATGTCCTAAAGTCTCAGAGACTGCTTTTAGCAATTTTAGGGCAAATCTGTAGCTTCTGCTCTGTCCATGGCCAGAGCAATAAGTCATGCTTATTGTTTCCTGAGCACAGCAATGGAGGACATTGTCCTCCTTCTTCTAAGCTTAGGTTTTCCAGCTTCAGTTCAAAGCAACTGTTTTTTTTTTCACCAGAACTGCCTTAAGTCCTTCAAACTTATGATTTCCAGAGGTTTGTTCCATTCTAGTAGCAGCCTCAATTCCAATTGGCTGGAATGCCTGGCCCCTCTCCCTCCAGCATCTGGTCATTATTCTGTACATCTTGCGTTTCCTTTCCTTTCCTTTCCTTTCCTTTCCTTTCCTTTCCTTTCCTTTCCTTTCCTTTCCTTTCCTTTCCTTTCCTTTCCTTTCCTTTCCTTCCTTCCTTCCTTCCTTCCTTCCTTCTTTCCTTCCTTCTTTCCTTCTGTCCATCTCACAAACATGATTCTGGGGCAGCATACAGTAAAAAACAACCATAAAAAGCAAACACTAAAAATAATCCATAATAAAAGCAGCAATAATCTGGAAAGGGGGGGAGGATTTTGGGAAGGTTATGGAGCATGGGGATAGTCTCACCTAATTGCCAGCTGGTTGGCAGTTGCTGTTTTTATATTATATACTATATAATCTGGTGTTTGATCCAACAATGACCCATGAGATCAGTGAACTGGCCTGATCCTTAGAAGCTCATGCTCCATTCAATCCTTATATATACAGTGGGTACACTTTTGGTTTTTTGCCCAGGCTGGGGTGCAGCATCTTCTTTTTGCTGTACTCCCTTGTCCTCTGTTCCTTTTATTATTTTCTAAAAACATTTTTTTTAATTGCAAGGCAGGAATATTGCCATTTTGTTTTAATGAAGCTGAGCCATTAGTTCTTTCTTGCTACAAATTTTTCATGGATTTAAAGAGGAATGTAGGAACCTGCGAACAGCCTGTTCCCTATTGCTTTGATTATTGTCGCATCAAAGTAATGATGGTACTCTAAAGGAGGGGGGGGAAGAAAATGTCTGTGTAAGTGTCTAGGAGATAATGTAGGAAGGGGGAGTATGAAGGCATCCATGTGTTCAAACATCTGGGAAAGCAAAGTAAAGGGAGAGTGATTAAGTGAGAAATCCTTAAAAGAAAAAGGCAGGCATTGTTAGACCAATCCCCAAAGGAAGCAGCCAATGAAATTTGCCTTCCCTAGACAGATGGGAAAGGCGAGAAGCAGAGGAACATGGGTTTCGAATCAAAACCAGCCTGGCCCTGTTGCCAACCCACTGCAATCCATACTGGAATTTTTGAATTTCTGATTTAAGAAACAGCTGAGAACATCATGGGAACAAGTAGCTTAGGGTGCAGTGCAGAATTACCTTTAGCCAATCTGGTGCCCTACGGATGTGCTGCAGTGTGATTCCCGACAGTCTTGTCTGCAAGCTGAGAGGAATGTTGGGAAATGTAGTACAACACACTGCAGTCCAAATGTAGTCCAATTGGATTGAATCAGATAGTTACAGTAAGGCATCAACTCACAAAATGCAGTAGGTACTCTATTTTCTTTATGACTATTGAATGAAACTCTGAATAAGCAAATACGAGAACTCCAATTTCATTCCCGATACTTTGGTAATTCTTCCAAGTAAGTTTCTTCTGTAAGTAAATGACATATCATTTATTTATTAGTATTTTATATACCAGTGCCCCATACTCTCAAGAAATTATATTTATTTTTGTCCAGATTGCTATGATATTTCATAATGTGATGCTATGGCAAGTCAAGTCTCAGAAAAGTATTACGTTAAATGCTGAAATATTAGAATTTTGAAATAGCTATCCAATCTTCGATGCAAATCTGGAGAAGTTTTGGCATTCAAAATGTACAGAGAAGAAAAATAAAATACTTTTTAGCATCCTATTTTGATCCATATTTGATTGTAATTGCAAATCTGTGACACACTATCTTGGCTTTCAAAAATAGTAGTATTCCTTCTCTGTATTGCACATAAATTCCACAGAGAATGTTTGTAAATCTAAATTTCCTTTTCTATTTAAATTGTATGCTCTTTACACATACGATTTTTTTTCTCCTTCTATATTACATTTTCTATCACTCTCTGACTGCAAAAGTGAGTAGCTTTGAAACATAGGGTATAGTTACCAGCTTCTCACTCTTTGCACAGAACAATTAGATTAGATAGTTTTCTATAATATCCTGCCGAGTAGTGGGGAGAATTGTGTTATTGCTTCCTTAACTTTGTATGCAGAAGATTGGTAAATTAACTTCACAGCTGAACAGGACATGTTAAATGCTTGATGTGGTGAGCAAATATTTAAGGGCATCCTGTTAAAAGAAACAACGTTTTGCTAGGTTATCTGTATTCCTCCATTTTCACAGGAAAGGATTGGGCTAGCATGGAATTCTGGGAGTTGAAGTCCACAAGTCATAAAAGCGCCATAGTGTGAAGTTAGGGGTTCCTCCAAGCACAATATCTAAAGGAATCTGAAAGGAGCTTGATAAATTCAGGCAAAGCTCCTGTGAGAATTTTCATGGCCAATATAGACTTCTCAAGAGTTGCACTAATAATACAATGCAAGATGTATGATGATTTCAGCTAATGAATTATAAACAAATAATGCAGATGTAAGAGGGAATTGCTGGATCTCTGAAGGAACCATAGAAAGTGTCAGTAATAAGACCAGTAAAATTTCTTGTGGGGTTTCATGAGGATGATGGAGTACTGTAAGAAACACACAAGCTGGGGAAAATGTTCCAGTGTTTTATTTCCTCCACCCCAATTTTTATTTTGATTTTTTTTTAATTTCTTTTTTTCCAGTAGGACAAACTTCGGTGCTCCTTTGCAGCTGCCCTACGCCGCCGACTCTGACAGGAGGAAGGCTGGGAGCTGACAGTGCTTAGGAGGGAAAGCATGGGGGGCGAGTGTGAGCACCACGATTTCCAGTACCCCTCTTGAAGCTGATAATTAATAAATGAAATACCCTGGGACGCCACTAAAGCTTCTTGTGATGACATATCTGTCGTGAGCTTGGCAAAGCATTAAATGGCCATTTTCTGACAGAATAACTTCACTGCCTTAGTGGATCCTTGACTTTGTGAAGAATATGCCACCCCCGCCCTTGGTTTTTTTTATTATTATTGCCTTTTTCTTCCTCTTTTTCTCTTTGGTTTATTCTTTCTTTCTCTCTCTCTCTCTCTTGCTCACTTTTTCTCTCTCTCCCTGGTTGACGGCTCTAGTTCATTTCTGCCTGTTTAATTGGGCCCCGGATGAATTTACTCGACAGGGCCATTCATCATGTGGCAGCCGCTAGCAGGACGAGTCCAGGGGGAGGCCAGCTGACAGCTCCGGCAGTCTCGGATGCTGCCTGACTCTGGGAAGTTCACATATTTGGGCATTAGTGCAGCTATTAGTTTAACAAGCTTCGTTTATCCTTGTCACTACCACTTCAGCTTCCCATGTAATCATTTGAAATGTAGATTACTGCTAGACAAATGGGACAGAGCAGGAGTATGCAGGAGGGGGAAAAAGTGACATGGATTGCTTGTTACAGGAGCTTTTTTCTAAAAGGGGGAAAAAAAAGTCCCGTCCCCTTAATTTTCTTCCAGTGTGAGCTCTTTGATTAACTTAATATTCACATTATTTCTATGGTAAGTGGTTTGCCACCTGTGTATGGCCCCTATATCAAAATTAGTTTGCCTTGACCCAGAAAGGGGCTGGAAGCTGCTAGCCATTGTCCAGAGCAGGGAGAAAGCAGAGATCTCTTTCATTCCTTGCTGTTGGGGGGGGGGGGAGCTTGAATTTCCAAGAGGGAAGAAAAGGCAGAATTGTCGCATTATCCTAGCCAGCAGATGCAATCTATTATATGCATATGAAGTGAGTTAAATTGCTTGCAGTGCCTCTTGTAATTCTTCTTCCAATCTAGATTCTAGATAGATTCTAAGACAAGTAAACACTCCATTCTTATCTTGTCCCGTGATGCATAACTTGTGCACTTCCTCCTCCTCCTCCTCCTCCTCCTCCTCCTCCTCCTCCTCCTCCTCCTTCTTCTCTTGTCCTTCTCCTGCTCATCTTCAAGCACTGACAGCAGGATTTTATATCAGCAGACAGTACCACCTAAAACTTGAAACCTACTTTCAGAAATGTTAGCAGAGTTCCTATGGTCCATACTTGCGATTGTTTTCGTTGCTGTTTATTTATTTAATGGCTTATTTAGATAACTGATGGATAGTTCAAACATTGGCATAATACTGCTTTGGTACTATTTATTAGAAACAAATACAATAAAATCATGCAGATAGATTACCCTACCTAATTCATCCATGTGGGCACCCAATCATCATATAGTTAGGTTGTAGTTACATCCAAGGGAGTAGGCTGCTGAGTTTTTTTTTTTAAAAAATACTATTATATTTTTATCCTGCCTTTATTATTTTATAAATAACTCAAGGCAGCAAACATTTATTTATTTGTTTGTTTTCAGCTCTGTGCTGATATTCACAGTGCTAAACGTGTGATATGTGTACTTTGTGAGTCTAAAGCAGGTAGAGAATCTGCTTGCAAATAATTGTTTATCCTTGCAAACCTGCAAATTGGCTGATAACTGAGTCTTACACCCACAGAATTTTCACAGCTCATGAATCCTTTTACCCCATCTTTAGCGTGGGCGTATAAGCATTTTTAAAAAGAAAACTATATGGAAAACACTGAACAAGGCCATTGTTTAAAAAGTGGTAATATATATCCAATAATTATTATATTACCACAACAAATGAAAGATAAAACAAATCAAGAAACAAAAAGAAAAATGAACCAAATTAACACACAAATAAATCACCCAAATGTATCATGTGTTTGATAATATATCAAATTACGGATACAGATCTGTCTATTCTTGTAGATATCATGAAATGTATGCTAAAGAAAGATGCTAAAACATATTGTGCCATTTTTAGAAATTAGAAGTACTTTTTCAGTTTCTCAACATAACTCTCTTGGCTACTCCCCATCTCTGTCATAATCAAAATTCCTCAAATCTGATAAAATTACATGGTTTTGGAATATAGCATTCACATCTCTAAACACAACAACGTTTCTCCATAATTTACATATGTATGTCACAATGAATCCATTTGTCCCACCTTTGCTAGTGTTATCTCCATCCATATTTCCTGCTTTCCTGTCCGGAACTCTTGTGAGCGATCCCAAATTCTACTTGCCAGCCCTTCATTCTGTCATGATCACTGGATTTGCAAACTATGAACTGAATCATCTTCAGTGCACTATTTTTTTCCCCAGAAGTCTTATAGCAACAGCAATAGCATTTAAACTTATATTATATACCATCCTATAAAGCTTTATAGCACTCTCTGGGCAGTTTACAATGAGGAAGCATTATTCGCATATTGCCCCCAACAATCTGGATTCTCATTTTACCAACCTCGGAAGAATGGAAGGCTGAGTCAACCTTGAACCCAGTCAGGATCAAACCCCAGACTGTGAGAAGAGTTATCCTATAATACTGCACTTAACCGCTGTGCCACCTAGGCTCTTATGTAATTCAGAGTCTTATAAATAAAGATGTTCTCCTGAAAATTAGAGATATGCATTCAAGATCATGTTTTGGAAATTGATTGTCTTAATTTAGTTTAATTGGAACTTGAACAAGAGCACTTTGTGATCTTATCCACAACCAGATCACCTAAACTTTGCTGTTCTAACTGAGCTCTTCCATCTCCTTTGGCCAACAATCTAGTCAATTCCTCTTAGACAAGGACATTTTTGGATGAGATTTCTAATAAATGTAACAAATAAATAAAAATGGGGTTAGAAGCTCTTTAAAAGCTGACAGTATTGGGGCAAAGAAGACCACAGCTATAGTCCCTTGATTATTTGTTCCCCAGAGGCAGCTCCTGGAGGAACAGTGAAGATGTTTTTGAAACTGTCCATTGAGGTAAATGAAGTTTAATTCCAAACAAAAAAATTAGGATTAGGTTGTAATATTTTTTACCCAGTTGCCTTTTGGTGTTTGAGTTAATGCTATGTAAAAATTAAGGTTGGATATATTGTACAATAGTTACTTATTTTTTATTGTCCTGTGTAGGCTAGTTGAAATCTTCAAGATGAAGATGTTAGCATCATACATAGGGGGGCGATCGTGCATGCATAAATAAATTAGGTATGGGTGTGTCTAGTTTAATGAAGAGAAGGACGAGGGGGAACATGATAGCAGTGTTCCAATATCTCAGGGGTTGCCACAAAGAAGAAAGAGTTAAGCTATTCTCCAAAGCACCTGAAGGCAGGACAAGAAGCAATCAATGGAAATTAATCAAAGAGAGAAGCAACCTAGAACTAAGGAGAAATTTCCTGACAGTTAGAATAATTAATCAGTCGAACAACCTGCCTCCAGAAGTTGTGAATGCTCCAACACTGGAAGTTTTTAAGAAGAGACTGGACATCCATTTGTCTGAAATGGTATAGGGCAGTGATGGTGAACCTTTTAGAGACCGAGTGCCCAAACTGCAACCCAAACCCCACTTATGTATCGTTGGGTGCCGGGTGGGTGTGGCCCATTGGGTGGGCGTGGCTGCGATGGTAATGGCAGACTGGGTGGGACTAAAAAGTTCAATCAATGCCAACTTTGAAGATCTTTTTTTTCCCCATGAGAAGTTGAAATTGATTGATTGATTAATTGAACCTTTTTTTTTTGCACATGGTGGCAGAGGCCTAAAGCGAAAAGGTTTTATAAAACTGAGCTGAAGGCCCAGGGCAATGGCGTGCGCGCTCACAGAGAGGGCTCTGCGTGCCACCTGTGGCACATGTGCCATAGGTTTGCCACCACGTGTATAGGGTTTCCTGCCTGAGCAGGGGGTTAGACTAGAAGACCTCCAAGGTTCCTTCCAACTCTGCTATTATTATTATTATTATTAATTGTTATTATTAAATATATTGCACTGAGTTTTTTTGTTTTTTTTAATCCATCTGCAATTTTGCAATAGCAAGAAGCAACAACAGAGGAAAAAAAGTGAAAAATACACTGATAACCCACTCTTTGCAGTTTGAAAATGGCATGATATAAAAAAAATGGCAAACCACTTAGAAGACAGAAAAAGAAAACAATAACATTTAGACCATTGTTTAAAATATTTTTTATTCATTTGCTTTATTTATGGTATTGTCTGCTGCAATCTGACAACTCTCAGTGGCATATCCTGCATACAACAGAACAATGAAGACATCTACAGTTAAGTCAAATAGTGATATTACAAAACACTCAATGAGTTTGCAGGAAACCAGGGGTCAAACCTAGGGAGCTTCATAGGTCAATGCCATCATCCTTAAACTGTACTAGAAATCATTTCACAAAAACAGTGCAGGGCCCACAAACTCAGTGTGTTGTCCTTCCAACAACAGGAACCAGTAAGTACAGAGGTCACCGTATTTTGAAATGGTTGCAGTTTCTGAGTAGACTTTAAGACTGCCTCTGTAAAGCACATTGCAGTATTCCAACTAGCTCAGGGGTAAAGAACCTTGGCTCTTTTACGACTTGTGGACATCAATACCCAGAATTCCTGAACCAGACATGCTGACTTCCGAATTCTGGGAGCTGAAGTCCACAAATCATAAAAGAGCTAAGGCTGCCTACCCCTGAACTAGCTATTAATAAGAACAAGTGTTACTGTAACTAAACCCTCCTGTGTGGGGTAGGGTTGCAATTGGTGCACCCTCTGAAGGTGGGCAAAGGCCCACCTGTTTCTGCAGCTGGCACGAGTCCAGAAAGTTCCACCCCCAACCCAAATCTTTTCCTTCATGGATAGTGCTGGTTTGTCTAAAGATAACACTGGTATCCACAGATAATCTCAATGTACAAATATTAACTCCATCTTACTTGGGTTCAACTTGAATCTGTTCTCTCCCATTCAGATTCTTACAGCCGCTACACATTGGGACAGAACACTGACAGCATCTCCCCTACATCCTATAGCAGTATGTGAGGTTGGATGTCATCAGCACATTGATGTTACTGCATGCCCAACTGCTGGATGATCTAGCAATGTCATATACGTAGATATTAAAATACAGGACATACATTACACACATGGCTTACTTAATATGTTTGCTGGATTGTCCAATTAGTAATTTTTAGTTTCTGCTTTGTAATTGGAGTCTACAGCGTGTTAAAGATTTCCTTGTTTGGTATTATAATGCAGCTATAGTAAAGTTTATATGACTTAGTTTAAGATAAAATAAAGGAAAGAATTATTTTGCAACTCAGATAAAGTATTGGATCTGGATGTTGCAAACAATTCTTTTTCAGAATGATTCTAGTCTTGAATATTGGGCTATTGATATGCTTCTGAGACACACGTGGACACTAACATTTTGTTCTTCAAACTGTACATCTGATGTCGGAATTTGCCCTCTGTTGTGTCCTGAGCCTGCAAAAGCAGGCTCAGGACGTTGCATTGGTCCCAGGCATTCCAAAAGCTGCCCGGGACCAGACAGAGTGGCACCAGCCTTGTGCGCTTGTGCAAGGCGCGAAAACGCTCTGTTCCTATTGGTTGACACTGTCCAGGCTTCTGGCCATATAAAAAGGCCTGTGTGCCTTTTGCTTTTGCTTGGTTGTTGTAGAAGGAGAATAAAGTGTTTGTTCAGCATTGCCATGTGTCTTCATCATTCGCACACAAACGAAGTACACAACAGTGGCGATGAAGGTGGGATCCTTTGCAAGCTGAAACAAAAGATTTAAGGACTTACCCAGGAACTCCTGAAGAGGGGAAGACGGCGTCTGAATCAGCATCCCAGCCTGCCAGTACAGCGTCACTGGAGGGTGAGCTCGGCTAAAGGACCCTTTCCCCAAACAGCAGCTTGCAGAGGAAGTGAGTGGTGAAGGTCGTAAAGTTTACGATGTCGAAGATTGGCCGCTTGACTGATTTCGATGTCTCCCACCCAGAGAGATGGAATTCATACGTAGCATGGGTGGAGAACTACTTCCGAGTAAATCAGATTAGAGAAGATGGCCTGAAGGCAGAAACTCTTTTGTGTGCCTGTGGAAAAGAAGCTTTTGACATAGCAGAAAATCTGGTGGCCCCTGCACCTCTGTAGTCAGTAACATATGCTGACTTGAAAAAAATGTTGAAGGAACATTTCCAGCCGAAGTTATCCATCATTGCTTGGAGGCACGCGTTCGAGCAGAGAGACCAGAGGCTGGGTGAATCTGCTGCAGACTTTATTGCAGCCTTAAGGTAAGCAGCCAGACCTTGTGAATTCAAGGATCTGGAAGAGAGGCTGCGAGATCATTTTGTCTGTGGCTTAAAAAACAGAGACTTACAACAAAAGATTTTTGCAAAAGAAGATGTCTCCTTCCAAGATGCATTGTGAGAGGTGGCAGCTGAGGAAGCAGCAGGCGGGGCTGTGAAGGCCACGCCTCGCCAGGAATACTCCAGACACAGCTACTGTCCATCAAGAGGACGCTTGAGAAGGATCAGAAGTGGATCCTGAAGAGGAGGTCGACAGACTTCACCAGCCAGCTGAGATGATGCAGAAGGGATGTCCGGTCAAGGCCCCAGCATCTCTTCAATGCTTCGGGTGCAGAGGACACCACAAGCGAGCTGACTGCAGGTTTCGCTCCGCCATTTGCATGGTGTGTGGCAGGCATGGCCACATTGCACCCATCTGTTTGGGTCGCCAGAAGGTTCAACCTCAGGAAGAATTACTTCAGAAAGGTACCAGGGTCCCCAGCCAAAACAGGGTGGGTTTCTGCGCATCGCGCAGGAGCATTCTAAGGACAGGGACACACAAGCCCCTTAAGAAGAAACTTTCCATTAACGTAAGGTTGCAAGGAGTTCCCTTACTGATGGAGTTGGACACAGGGTCCACTCTTTCCATTATTTCAATTAATACCTTTAAAAGGATTTGCAGCAGTAGTGGCCTTCGAGTTAAACTCAGGCCATTGAATCTAATACTCACTGATTTTCAAAATTCTATGGTGTGTGTTAAGGGGTACAGTATAAGGATTTTGAAGGTTCCCTAGATGTGGTAGTTGTTGGGGGTGAACGTACGAGTCTTATTGGACTTGATTGGTTCGAGGCTCTGGGAATCCAGGTAATTGGGCTGCACAGCTTGCAAACACTGGGCCTTGCAGAGGTTTGAAAGGAGTTTGCAGATGTGTTTAGTTCAGAGCTAGGATCTTACAAGGGGCCTCCCATTTCGCTACGGTTAGACCCAACCATCATGCCCATCAGGGTTAAGCCTAGGAGGGTACCTTTTCCCCTCAAAGGTAAGATTGATGCTAAGCTGGACAAATTGCTCCAGCAGGGCATTCTAGAACTTGTGGATTCTAGTCCATGGGAAACCCCCATAGTAATGCCTCTAAAGACTAATGGGGACATACGTATATGTGCAGACTATAAGTGCACACTGAATAAGGCGCTGCAACAGCACGCTTATCCAGTGCCTGTGATAAGTCACATTCTGACCTCGCTCAAGGGGGGGGTGCATTTTTGCAAAGCTTGTCCTGGCACAGGCCTATCAACAGCTACCTGTTGATGAGGTAGCTGCAGAGGCCCAGACTATTGTAACTCACAGGGGGGGCCTTCAAGGCCAAGAGACTGCAATTTGGGGTAAATGTAGCCCCTGGCATATTCCAAAGTGTCATGGAGAGGACACTTCGAGGTATTCCTAGGGTCTGTCCCTACTTCGATGACATCCTCATTGCTGGGGAGTCATCTCAAAATTTAGCAGAGAGGTTAAGGGCTGTCTTGCTTCGTTTTCGAAAAGCAGGCCTTAAACTAAAGAAAGATAAATGTAAGATAGGAGTCATTTCTACTGACTTCTTAGGATTCAGGATTGATGCTCAAGGCATTCACCCTGCTGAAACTAAATTGCAAGCTATCCAGCAGGCCCCAAGCCCTAAGTCTAAGAGTGAGCTGCAAGCCTTCTTGGGGCTATTAAATTTTTACCAAGCATTTCTCCCACATAAAGCTGCACTGGCAGAGCCATTACACAGGTTCTTAGACAAGCAGGCTCCTTGGCAGTGGACTAAAGTCCATGACAAGAGCTTCAATGAGGTTAAGGCCTTGCTCACTTCTAATGCTCTTTTAGCGCAACTGCCTGTTTTCATCGCATGCGATGCATCTCCTTATGGGGTGGGAGCTGTACTTAGCCATTTGAAGGCTGATGGGACACAGGTCCCTGTGGCCTATTACTCAAGGACTCTGTCTTCTGCAAAGTGGAATTACGCTCAAATTGACAGAGAAGCCTTGGCCATAGTGGCTGGCACTAAGAAATTTCATGATTTCTTATATGGCCGCCATTTCACGATCTATACTGACCCTAAGCCTCTGCTGGGTTTGTTTACCACTGACAAACAGACCCCACATATCATTTCTCCTCATATGCTGAGATGGTCCATTTTCCTGTCAGTATATGACTACACGTTAGTTCACAAACCAGGAAAAGAAATGGGTCATGCAGATGGCCTGAGCAGATTACCCCTGAACCAATTAGAGCCAGATCCTGCTCCAGCCATTAATATTCTTTCCATTCAGGCATTGCCTGAGTCTCCCTTCAATGCTAGGGACGTGGCTGCAGAAACTGCCACTGATCACACGCTTACACGCATGCTAACATGGGTGTTGTTAGGATGGCCTGACAAGTGCCCAGATACGGAGTTCCAAAGCTTCTGGCACAAGAAGCATAAGTTTTCCACTTTCAAGCGTTGCCTATTATGGGGTAGCAGGGTAGTGATTCCAGCCTCACTGAGGTCTAGAATCTTGATCTCTCTGCATGAGGGACATCCTGGTATAGTCAGGATGAAAGCGCTTGCGCGCAGCCATCTTTGGTGGCCTGTGCTCGATAAAGCCATCGAGGCTCAGGTGCACGGGTGCCAAGTGTGCTAACAGTCTCGGCCTGAAATGCCTCAGGCCCCAGTACATAGGTGGGAGGAAACTCAAACCCCACAGTCTAGGGTGAATACAGATTATGCTAGGCCCTTTCAGGGACAATTCTTCCTGGTTGTTGTTGATAGCCATTCCAAGTGGCTAGAGGTTGTTCCTGTTTCCTCCACTACTACTGCCAGGACCATCCAGGTGTTGAGAGGAATTTTTGCATCACATGGTCTTCCAGATGTGTTGGTTTCAGATAATGGCCCTCAATTTACATCTTCTGAGTTCCAGGCTTTTCTTCAGGCCAATCTGATCCGGCATGCACCATCGGCTCCCTTCCATTCATCCTCCAACGGACTGGCAGAGAGAATGGTGCGCACCACCAAAGATGCTCTCAAGAAACTGACTTACGGTAACTGGCATCACAGGTTAGCAGATTTCCTTCTTGCACACCCTACCACACCATGCACAGCCACAGGGAAGAGCCCTGCTGAACTCCGCTGGGGTTGCCGCCTCATCACTAAACTGGACAGGCTACACCCTGACCGGGTGGCTTCACAGGTGTCACAACTGCAGGCACCTAGGAGACTCCAGGTGGGCGATCCTGTTTGGGCAAGAAACTATGGGCCTGGATATCTCTGGGTCACAGCTCTGGTCTGCAAGGTCTCTGGGCCATTTTCATACAAAGTTGCCTTGGGTGATGGCCACGTTCTTCGCAGACACATAGACCAACTGCGTTGGAGACTGGACTCTCACCCTTCCACTCCTGGCCCTGCTCTGGGGGCAAGGAGGACCATAATATGCATTCTGCGTCACAGTTTCCCAGGCCTAACAGGCCATCACTAACTGCTACTGAGGCTGTTTGGGATTCATCCCAAGGTTCCACAAGTGCTCCAGACAGGGATTCACTGGATAGGAGGTCATCCCACACATCCATAATTACTCCAGACAGGGAGTCACACCGGGGGTATCCACAGTATTCACATATGTCAGATAGTGCTCCAGATAGGGAGACTGACAGGGGGTATCCACACAAATCACAAGCAGCAAGAGAAAAGGAATTCCATCAGGGGCGCTTGCCTAATTCCTCAATTGCTCCCAAAAGGAAGTCACCAGCAAAGGGGGTTGCCATGGAGGCGACTCCTGACTCTGGCACCTCGGGCACCTGCTTGGGGGCCACAGAGTACTGGGGCACTTCCGCTACCCAGCCCTCTCCATCTGCTGGCCTTGGGCTCGAGGGACAATGTTCCCAAGAGGGGTCCATTGTGGACTCGGGGACTTCCACCCCTCCAAGGTATGCTGGCTTGGACTTAGAGGATCCAGCCAGCCAGCAGCTGGACAGGTAAACCGGGTATTTGGGGCAGCAAAGTCCTGGCCTGCCTAGGCTGGTAGGCGAGCAGGTAGACCAGGCACCCTCACCAGGGTCACCTGGGGATTTAAGGCAGCAACATCCTGGCCTGCCTAGCCTGGTAGGAAAGCAGGTGGGCCAGGCAATCTCTCCAGGCCTTAGAAGGTCGCAGCGGGCCAAGTGTCCACCCAAACATCTGAGAGACTTTGTAAGGTTGCTGTCAAATCATGAGGGATCTGCTCATGAGGCCCCTGAATAACTGGAATAACTCGTGGGTAGATTATTTTGTATTATTTTTTTATTTCAAATACATTATTTGTATTAATAAATACTGAAGGGGGTTTACCTGAGGGCAGACTCGAGATTCCACACTCTTTGCATTTGAATAATGCAACTGTATGCCACTCTTTCCAATGCACGACGTACCTGTATGTACGCGAAGTATGTTCCATCTAGGGGGGAGGGGTGTTGTGTCCTGAGCCTGCAAAAGCATTTCAAAAGCTGCCCGGGACCAGACAGAGCGGTGCCGGCATTGTGCGCATGTGCAAGGCACGAAAACACTCTGTTCCTATTGGTTGACACTGTCCCGGCTTCTGGCCATATAAAAAGGCCTGCGTGCCTTTTGCTTTTGCTTGGTTGTTGTAGAAGGAGAATAAAGTGTTTGTTCAGCATCGCCATGTGTCTTCATCATTCACACGCGAACAAAGTACACAACACCCGCCTTCTACAATTTAGATATGGAATTATCCTTATGCTTCATAAAAATCCATAGCGGTCATATACTTACAAAGGAGAAAGAAGAGCAACATAACTAAGAGGTTTTTTTTTCTTTTTTTGCTTATTTGAAACCTGTGATGGTTTTGTGTATCAAAAATCAAGATGCTTGATTCTACTTGTCTCTATTCTGAGCTCTGTTTCTTGATGCTCGTGTAGCATGGTGGATTGTTCCAGAGCTGACTGTTTTCTGTATTCTGTGCAATAAAGTTTAAGATTTAATGGTGTGTATTTGCACAGAAGTAACAGGATATCATAAGGATTGCACGAGGTTCAAGAATTATTCTTTGTGCTACCAGTGTTGTATTTGTTCCTCATAGAAGGAGATACTCTGCTCCCCACCTTAACTAGTTTTCAACCATACTCATAATCTCCACCCAGAAGAATGAAAGATGAGGCTGCTTAGAATCATGAGAGCTAAACTCCAAAACTTCTGGAAAGCATCAGGTTAGGGAAAATTCTTTTACATCCCAAGCTATTAGTGGGCCTTTCTTTCCACAGAAGAGAAGTGAATACAGTTTATCACACTATGGACAATTCTTTTTCCTCCCATATTCGTATAAGTAGAGAAGATAAAATCCCACCTATTCCCAGCCATATTTTTCCCTAGTCCAAAGGTTGCCTTGCTTAAGACTTACATTTATTTATACTACTCAGCAACCTCGTGCTGTTATCTTTGGTGGTTATTCTAGTCACTCACCGAAATGTCAGTCACGCTGCCCAACTTTTGTGGCTATTGGGGTGAATCGGTAAGTCACAACCTTTTATCCTTGTGACCACTGGTCATGTCGGGTCCGTGTTGTGCAGGTGCATAACTTTGCAAGCCTTCCTTTATTTCCCTAGTGGAATGCACTTTCTGTCATAAGCTGAGCTGGATATTATTTATTCTTCATAGGAGAGGCACCACATCATGATGTAAAAACTAAAACCTTTGTTTTCTTAGCTTGTTTCTTTGTGAAGCTTCTTGTGGACCAGGAGGTCATACTCTTTTAAGGACTGTTCTTAGTTGTAAGAACCTTCCCTAGAAGCTATGTACAAACAAACTTCACTCCAGCCTATTTCCTATGTTAAAATTGTTTTTTAAAAAATAAAGGGGAGAGGAAGGGATTTTAGAGGCAGGACAGTGTAACAGCGATTATGGGAAAAAACAAAAACAATGTCCCTCATATGCACATGTAAAAGGAAATAATCTTTTTTTCCCATTTATCACATGCACTCTAAATACTAAAACTGCAGCTCACAGTTCTTTAAAAGAAGAAAACCCCCCCACACACAAAAAAAACACTGAATTCTACACTTTGCATAAATCAGACAAATCAAGCCACTGCTCTTGTTGTCAGTTCATCATGATGTAGCTGCTGTATCGAAGCACAGGCTGTTCTGTGTTCAGGACACTAGTTATCCTTCAAGATTACTGACTGCTCTTTTCCCAGTTGTGTCAGAAGTTCACAAAAGGTGATCACATGAGCCCAAGACACTGCAACCATCATAACTATGAGTCTGTTGCCAAGTGTCTGCATTTTGATCACGTGACCATGGGGATGCTACTATGGCTGTAAGTGTGAAAAACAGTCACAAGTCACTTTATTCAATGTCATTGTAACTTAAAATTGTCACTAAACAAATGGTTGTCAGTTGGGGGCCACCTATAGCTGGGTGGCTCATGGCTGGCTATGATGATTTTTTTAAAAAAAGAGAAACTAAAAAAAACTATTCATTAAATACTTCTATTTCAAACTGCTGGCCTGCGGGCCAGACACATCACGTGGAAGCCGTGCTAGGCATTTGGTTCTGGAGATGAGTGTCTTGGCTACGGAGTTGATCTGTGCTGGGTGGTGGTGGGGGTATGAACTGATTGGCTGGGAGCTTGGCTGTGTTCTGATTGGGTGCAGGTGTGTTCTGATTGGTTACGGGTTTGGCTGTGCTCTGGTTGGATGGGGGTTGGCTGTGCTCTGATTGGATGGGGGAGTGTTCTGTTTGGGTGGGGGCTTTGTTGTGCTCAGGTTAGTCTGAGTGGCAGGGGGATTTGAGATGGTGAGGTGCGTTGTTGTTGTTGTTTGGCTTCGCATTTGTGGTCGTGCCTCATCTTCATGATGGGTGTCAGTTTGCTTCATGTATGGATTGGAGGGGTTTAAAGTGGCTAATGATGCAGTTGTGGTCTGTCTTCAGGTTTGTGGTCGTGCCTCATCATCGGTGTGGATTTGGGTTTGCTTTTTGCGTGGATGTGTGGTGGTGACATCCTGTGCAGTTTTTGTGAGTGTGGGTCTGGTGTCATTCTTTGTGTTATGGACTCATTTGTCAATAAGGGCGGGTTTCCAAATGGCTGGTAGGCGGGAGGTATCATCTCGTTTGTTCATGCTGTGTGGGCGTTTTTCTATCTCGATGGCTTCTCTGATTATTCTGTTATTAAAGTGTTCAGTTTTGGCGATAGTTCTGGTCTTTTTAAAATCAATTTCATGTCCTGTGGCTTTAAGGTGTTGGACCAGGGAAGAAGTTGGTTCCTCTTTTTTGACTGAGTTTTGTGTTCTTCAATGCGTGCACTTATTCTTCTGTTGGTTTGTCCGAAGTCTGTGGTGGGGCAAGCAGTACATGGGATTTCATATACTCCTTGATTTTCTAACTCAATTTTGTCTTTGGGGTTTCTTAGGATAATGGATATTTTTCTGTTTGTGCAGAATGTTATGTTTGTGGAGGATCTTGCTGATCCTGTCTGTGGTGCCTTTTATGTATGGGAGGAGGGCTTTGCCGTTTTCTTGTCCTCTGTCTTGGATTTTAGTGGGGGTTTCTTTTTGGATTAGGTTGGAAATCTTATTTCTTTGGAATCCGTTGGATGTTAGTACATTAGTGAGAGTGTTTTAGGTGTTGTTCGTCAGCTAGGCATTTGGTTCTGGAGATGAGAAACAGCTACGATCACACATTGCTCCTAGAAGCACAAAGCCAAAAGCACCAGCCTGAAGATGATGAATGGGACTTCATCGAAACGTCGCCAAGACACTTCCAATTTTATGCAGGAGAAAACCCGAATAACCAAAGACCTACATACAAACACCCGCGAAAACCTCAGAATGACATATACATATACGTATACGTATACGTATACATATGTATATACGTATATACGTATATACATATATACATATATACATACATACATACATACATACATACATACATACATACATACATACATATATATATATGTCTTTGGCTGTTCAGGTTTTCTCCCGCGTAGAATCTGAGGTGTCTTTGCTGCTAGAAGCACGAAGCCGAAAGCACCAGCCTGAAGATGACGAATGGGACTTCGTCGAAACGTCGCCAAGACACCTCAGATTCTACGCGGGAGAAAACCCGAACAACCAAAGAAAACCCGAAGAACCAAAGACCTACATACAAACACCCGCGAAAACCTCAGAAAACATATATATATATATATATATATATATATATATATATATATATATATATATATATATATATATATATATATATATATATATATATATATATATATATATATATATATATATATATATATGCTTCTCATATATATATATATATATGCTTCTCATATATATATATATATATATGCTTCTCATATATATATATATATATATGCTTCTCATATATATATATATATATGCTTCTCATATATATATATATATATATATATATATATATGCTTCTCATATATATATATATATATGCTTCTCATATATATATATATATATGCTTCTCATATATATATATATGATCTTCTCATATATATATATGATTAAAATGGCTTCAACTCAAGCACCTTCTGCAATATTTATATAAACCTTAAACCAATTGTGCTCTGTTTATTAATGTAAGTTAGTTATACAGGCCAACCAGAAGCCCATTTAAATATTTTGATTAGGACAATGGTAGGAAAGTAGGATTGCATTTGTTACTTCTATGACCCTGACTTCCACACATTCATCTTCATATCCACACACTGTCAGCAAATACATAACTGGCTAAAAAGACGTTTGCTGCCTGATTGAGAAGGCTGCGTAGATTGCCCTGCAAACCACAGTGCTAGAAGGGATTTTCCAGAAAATCCCCTATTATGAATGTCAAGGTAGATCAAGAGCACCTGAAACAACAGCTCACCTGCTTTTTTACTGTCAACCTTATCAAGATCTGGGACACAAGTTTATCACCCCTTCATTAATTCGAGCTGTACTGACTCATGTAAACTCCTGGTTGCTTGCTTGCAGACATTTCATTACCCAACTAGGTATCATTATCAATGCTAGAGAGTGTGGGGTTTTCTCCCTATTTATAATCAATAGCTTCCCTTGCCAGAGCTGTGGGGGTGTTGATTTCTTCTTAGTAGTTCCCTGTTAGGGCATTGTTTTCTGCTTAATTGACTGTTTGATCTTAATTCCTATTTATCTGTGTGCTGGTTGCTGGAGAGGATGTGTTATGGTCTTTTTTTGTTTCCTTGTTAGCTTTTTTATTATCTCTTTGGAATGGTGTGTAAATGTGGTTTATGTGTCTATTTGATTCCTGATTTGCCTGAGTGCAAAGCTTCCAGGAATTCCCTAGCATTTTGGGATTTAGCCTGGTCTAGGATGCTCACAGTTTCCCAGTTGAAACTGTGGTTGAGACAGTCCAAGGATTTTTCATCATGTCTTCTGACTGTCTTCTATTTTATGACTGCTAATTCATGGATGTGCTCTGCTAGTCTTCTCTTGAAAATTAAGCGTACTTGATCTCATTATAACTATATGAGTTTGTGCTATGTGTGCACTAGAGGATGCCATGGCATCTCTCACACCAGAAACAAACAAACATTGTCTTTGTTCTTCTCCTGGGACTCAAAAATTTGAGGGAGAGATAAGAAACTAAAGAAAACATGTATAAAAAAAAGAGTACACAAAAAGTGCTAATCTGTTTTCCAATGTAAGACATTTTGTCCCTTGTCTACATCTGGGTTCAAGCCACCTATTTTCTTGGTCCACATGGAAACCCAACTTCGTGTTCCTGGTGCTTGTCATTTTCAGTTTTAATTGTTTGGAAGGTATTTATGAGCCCTGGTGGGGCGGTGGTTAAAGTGCAGTATTGCAAGCAGACTCTGCCCGCTTTTTTTTTTTTTTTTTTTTTTATAAAAATTCTTTTATTGAAACAATTAGCATTGAACATAAAAACATGTTATGCAACAATTGTCATGATCCCTGGTATACAATACTAAGTATTAGTCTTTGAAAACGTCTGAGTTAGTAAGCCTTTTTCCCCCCACTCCTCGTGATGGGGCTCAAGGTTGACTCAGCTTTCCATCCTTCCGAGTGAAGTGAAATGAGGACCCAGATTGTTGGGTGCAATTTGCAAATAAAGGCTTACATTATAAATCACCCAGCGAGTACTGCAGCAGGTATATAAGCCTAAATGCTGTTGCTAAATGCTGTTGCTATCTCCCCCAATCCAATCTCTGTATGATCAAAAACATTAAGAAAAATTGCCTCAATAGTTGCTGGTTAGATTTCTTTACAATTTCCAAAATATATGTCTTCCTTCTGTTATTCTTCTTTGAGGAATTATCTTTGGCCCCATTCCCTTTACCCCCCTCCCCCCTCCTCAATCTCTTAACATTCCATGTTTAATTACCAGACTGGACTTTACAAGTGGAACATAAATAACATTATATAGATAATTAAGATGTATCATTAATGGGAACTGCTTTCAGTATGCTAATTGCATAAATCAGCTGTCAGTTAAATAGCTTTTCAAGAGTGAAAATGACCCATTTATGGGTTATGCTGGGTGAGTGTATCACATAGAAACCATTACTCAATAATGCAAATCAGCCTGTTCAGGTACACACTCACTTTTGCTGAACTAACTTTCTCCTTCTTTTTATTAAGAAAGGACATTGGGATTGAATACCATAAAAATTAAGCTCTGCCACTAACTTTTAAGACAGGAAAAATAATACGTATTGTAGAATCGCCAGCTATTTTTCTCTCTCTCTCTTTTTTTTTTTTTACAGTAGGACTCACACTTTTAAAAGTTTTTGCTACACAATTAGGAATGAAAAAAAAAGACAACTGAACATTCAGTCTTCAATAGTAAAGGAATCCTACAAAGAACAATTTTTTAATTCATACCTTCTAACCATATTTAGAAATGCAAAAACTTAACAAAACTTTGAGAGTAAAATTTTTAAAAAATTACTGCTGTATTTAAAAGGTATAAATTTCTAACTGAATCTATTTCTTCCTGTAGAGAAGTATATATTTAATAGATGAACATTACATTGGAATGAACAATTTGTATAGGGGTAGGTAAAACATAACTTTTAGGTATCTTCAGGTACTCTACAAAATCTGGTAAATTATAGTCAGTTTCATCTGAATCAGAATACAGGCAGTCCTTGACTTACAACAGTTCATTTAAAGTTTAAAGTTACAACAAGATTGAAAAAAGTGACTTATGACCATTTTTCACACTTACGATCATTGCAGCATCCCTGTGGTCATGTGATCAAAATTTGGCCGCTTGGCATCTGACTCATGACGGTTGCATGTGATCCCCTTTTGTGACCTTCTGACAAGCAAAGTCAATGGGAAAGCCAGATTCACCTAACAACCGTGTTACTAACTTAACAACTGCAGTGGTTCACTTAACAATTGTGGCAAGAAAGGTCGTAAAATGTGGCAAAACTCACTTAACAAATATCTCACTTACCAACAGAAAGTTTGGGCTCAACTGTGATCGTAAGTCAAGGACTACCCCTAATGGGCTTCTATCACTTCACAAGTTTACCAGTGACAATGTTTTTTGTTATCGCCACACAGGTTATGTAGGAAGTAAACACAGGGTCGGTCATAAAGGACTCAAATGTCTATACACAAATGCACAGAGTATGAACAGCAAACAGGGTGAACTAGAAATTCAGGTTAATGAGGGCAGATATGATATTGTTGCCATTACGGAAACATGGTGGGATGAAACCCACAAATGGAACACACAGCTAGAGTGATTTAATTTATTTAAAAGAAACAGACCAAATAAAAGAGGAGGTGGAGTTGCTCTCTATTTAAGAAATAACTACATCTCTACAGAAATAGAGCACAACAATGATGAAAACTGTCCTGAATGCATATGGGTCAATATAAAAGGTGGGGGGGGGAACGACATTGCCATAGGCCACCCAACCAAACACAGGAAATAGATGAACTTTTTGCTAGTCGGCTAACTATGGAATGTCGGAAGCACATCACAATAGCAATGGGGGACTTTAACTACCCTGACATCAACTGGGAGACAAACTCTGCACCAAGTGGAAGATGAAACAGATTCCTGACAAACCTAGCAGACAACTTTGTCTCCCAAAAAGTAGAGAAGGGAACTAGGGGATTAGCCATTTTGGACCTAATTCTAACTAACAGAGATGAAATGATCGAAGGTGTTGAAGCCATAGGAACCTTGGGAGGAAGTGATCATGCAATATTGGAATTCAACATTGTGGAAGCACAAGCAATAGAACACAGTCAAACTAGAGTCTTGGACTTCAAGAGAGCTAATTTCAATAAACTTAGAGAGGGTTTGGGAAGGATTCCATGGATGAGAATCCTCAAGGGGAAAACAACTCAAGAGGCTTGGGAAATTTTGAAAAGTGAGATAATAAAGGCCCAGTCTAGCACAATACCAACAAAGAGGAAAAATAACAGCTCTCAAAAGAAACCAGCATGGCTGCACAAATAACTTTCTGATCAATTGAAAGATAAAAAGGACAGGTATAGAAAGTGGAAAGAGGAACACATAACTAGGTCAGAATATCAGCAAATAGCCCGAGCCTGCAGAGACGAAGTGAGGAAAGCTAAGGCTCAAAATGAACTAAGGCTTGCAACCAAAGTCAAAAATGACAAAAAAAAAACTTCTTTCAACATGTAAAAAACAAGAAAAAAAGTGAAGGAAACGATTGGTCCATTAGTGGGTGAAAGTGGCAAGAAGGTGACAAGCAACAGGGAGAAAGCAGAACTATTTAACTCATTTTTTGCCTCTGTCTTTACACAAAGGGCAAAAACAGACCAAGGGCCAGATGGATTACACCCCAAGGTTCTCAAGGAACTGGCAGATGTGATCTCAGAACCACTGAACTATATTTTTCAAAGATCCTGGAGCACTGGGGAACTACCAGAGGACTGGAAAAGAGCTGATATAGTTCCAATCTTCAAAAAAAGAAAAAAAAATGGATCCAGGAAATTACAGACCATCAGCCTGACCTCAATATCTGGGAAAATACTGGAAAATATAATCAAACAACGAATCAGCAAACATCTACAGGCAAACAAAGTCATTACTAAAAGCCAACACGGGTTTGTCAAAAACAGATCATGCCAGACAAATCTTATTGTATTCTTTGACCAAGTGACAAAATTAGTGGACCAGAGGAATGCTGTGGACATAATTTACTTGGACTTCAGTAAGGCATTTGACAAAGTAGATCACAACCTACTACTTGATAAGATAGAAAAATGTGGGTTAGACAGCATCACCACCAGATGGATTCGTAGCTGGCTGACCGGCCGTACTTAGCGTGTGGTCCTCAATGGAACCGCATCTACATGGAGGGAAGTGTGTAGTGGGGTGCCTCAGAGCTCTGTTTTGAGCCCAGTGCTCTTCAACATCTTCATCAACAATCTGGACGAGGGGGTAGATGGGGAACTCATCAAATTTGCAGACGACACCAAGCTGGCAGGAATAGCCAACACTCCAGAAGACAGGCTTAGGATACAGGAGGATCTGGACAGACTTGAACACTGGGCGCTATCTAACAAAATGAAATTCAATGGTGAAAAAAGCAAAGTTCTACATTTAGGCAAGAAAAACCAAATGTACAGGTATAGTATAGGGGGTACCTTGCTCAATAGTAGTAACTGTGAGAGGGATCTTGGAATCCTAGTGGATAATCACTTAAATATGAGCCAGCAGTGTGCTGCAGCTGCCAAAAAAGCCAACACAGTGCTAGGCTGCATTAACAGAGGGACAGAATCAAGATCATGTAAATTGTTAATACCACTTTACAATGCCTTGGTAAGGCCATACTTGAATACTGCATCCCGTTTTGGTCACCACGATGTAAAAAAGATGTTGAGACTGTAGAAAGAGTAGAGAGAAGAGCAACAAAGATGATTAGGGGACTGGAGGCTAAAACATATAAGGAACAGTTGCTGGAATTGGGTATGTCTAGTTTAATGAAGAGAAGGATGAGGGGGGACATGATAGCTATGTTCCAATATCTCAGGGGCTGCCACAAAGAAGAGGGAGTCAAGCTATTCTCTAAAGTGCCTGAAGGCAGGACAAGAAGCAACGAGTGGAAACTAACCAAGGAGAGAAGCAACCTAGAACTAAGGAGAAACTTCCTGACAATTAGAACAATTAACCAGTGGAACAACCTGCCTCCAGAAGCGGTGAATGCTCCAACACTGGAAGTTTTTAAGAAGAGACTGGACAGCCATTTGTCTGAAATGGTATAGGGTTTCCTGCCTGAGCAGGGGGTTGGACTAGATGACCTCCAAGGTCCCTTCCAACTTTATCATTATTATTATTATTAACATTGCTTTGTGCCTGGACACTTTTAAGCTTTTAACTATGAGTGGTAATTAACCAATCATATAGGCATAGAGTAATTGATAGTTAGAGAAGAAGGTGTTCCAATCCCTTGATCACTGTTCTTTTATTTTGTTTCTGCTCTTAAGATCAGCCTTTAGAAAACAGAGGTAACTCTATGGTGAACTACAAAGTGTTATCATGATACGCAGCAATAAAAGTAGTGTCTCTTTCCTAAGAAATGTAAGTTTTGTGTGGCATACTAGAATCTACTCTTTCTCAACCTGGCGCCATTCAGGCTGCTAGAGATCATTTGCTATTGATATTCCTGTAAAAGTATTTTTATTCATCCAGTCTTCTTACGGGACCGTCTTCTGCCACATACTTCCCTTCGACTGGTGAGAGTGCACAGGGTCGGCCTCCTCTGGGTCCCGTCAGCGAAACAATGCCGTCTGGCGGGTCCTAGGGGGAGGGCCTTCTCTGTTGTGGCGCCCACCCTCTGGAACCAACTGCCCCCTGAAGTCCGTGTTTCCCCCACTCTCCCGGCCTTCCGGAAGAATTTGAAAACTTATCTATGCCGGCAGGCCTGGGGATGATTGTGATTGTGTCTGTATGATGAATGTGTTTGGGGGGTCTTTTAAATGCTTTGTCGACTCGGTTTTTGGTTTTTAAATGCTGTGATGCTGTTTTTTGTTCATGTTGTTAGCCGCTCCGAGTCCTTTGGAGAGGAGCGGCATAAAAATCCAATTAATAATAATAATAATAATAATAATAATGTGGTGTTATTTGATGTTAATATTTGGCGTATATTTAGTGTAAATTCTGTGTTTTGTCTGCTTAGTGGCATTTTTATTCACCATTTTAATGCTGTTATTGTTTGCTTCTCTCTCAGTTTTACTGCAAGGTTATCTGTGTACATTCTAAGCTCAACATGTTCTCAATAAAAAAAAAAGCACAGCAAGTCAAAACAATTCGAAAACTGCCCTGCTGTTTAGTTTTTGCTGCCCTGATGGATAGAAAGATGGAAGAGAAAAGAGCACTCTTATATTTTACATTGGGCTTAATTTTTCTGGAAACCATTTTTTCTGAAGGTAGTAAGATTTAGTCCTTTCAACTCTGTGGAAAAGCTCTAGTTCAGTGGTTCTCAACCTGAGGCCCAAGGATGTTGTCCCAAGGGGTCTGCGAAGGCTTGAAGAAATGTTAAGATTTACATCTTGAGTTACATCTTGGGGGTCCATGGCCATGGTCACAAACTGTATTTAAAGGGGGGCATGGTGAAGAAAAGGTTCAGAACCACTGCTCTACTTGACTATGCTTTGGGAGAACCCAACACTTCTCTTTTAAGCATAGCTTAAAGAGGTCACACTACTTCCTCGGAGGATGCCTCTTGAAGAATTTGATGTGATTACGTAGAATTTAATTCCTGAGAAAAGCTGAGCATTATTTAGTTCTCTTTTCTACTTTAGGAGCCCTAAAAGTCATTGTTCAAAGTGTTTTTGCTTTTATTATTAATTTTTATTTTTATTTTTTAAAAAACGGACAAGTACAGAAATATATAAAGGAACAAAAGAAACATAGACAGAAAAGCTGCAGAAAAAGAATTACCTGTTCAAGTGCTTTCTCCTCCTTTAGTCCTGACTTTATCAGGTGTGATCCTCAGTTCATCGCATGGCTGAGAAATTCCCATCGTGAACAGCCCTCAAATAAGAAAAAACTCAGAGTTTCCTCTTCACTTTGCCACATTTTCCCCCAGGCTCTGTGGTTTGTCTACAAGTTATTCTTGATATGTTCTAAGTAATGACACATCATTCTGAAACCAACGAATCGTGAATCAAAGCTGCTGGTTACTTTCATAAAAGAGACATTAAAAACCCAAAACATAAAGATCATTTTGTCTTTATTAACAGTTTAATGCATATGAGAAAGCTATTTGACATTTTTTTACACCTCCAACTCTTTTCTTCATGCATTGTTGAGCAGACTGCACCAGAGTTCCTCCAAAGAAATCCATTTAATAACTCAGTAGATTCTCTGTCAAACTACGAGTTGATGCCAGTTTTTGACTCTATGAACTTAACCGGCTCTCTATCTAAATCTTGAATTAAATTGTAAAAATACTGCTAATAATTAAACTACACGGTTGCCACTAGATTAAGACAAAAAGTGTCCAAGCCATTAAAAATAGTTTTTGATACTTGAAACTACCAATAATAGAAAAATTATCGTTGTCAGGAATGAAGGGGAATCGCTCGCTTTACCTCTTATCACAATTGATGAATTGAAGGAATCCACAGGGAAGATGAGACATTTCTGGGAAATGGACTAGACAGATTCCCTTCCCATTTCATCCATAACTTTGTTGGGTGGCAGCCATTTAATCTGACCCATTGTGGTGGAATGTAGTCCAAAGGTATAGAGGAGGAAAAGGGCTTTTTCTCAGGAAATGAAGAGACCCCCCCCCAAATTGGCATCTTTGTATGCATGAAAAGGTTGAAGGCAAATCCCCCTCCCAGCAGTTTGCAGGATATCTAATAGTTCTGCAGCTTTAATCTGGCAAGATTTCTGTCTATAGGCGAGCAACAATAAAGAAACTACTCTGAAGTAACACCTTGTGTCGTTCTTGGTTCCTTGGGCCTAACACTCAAGGAGCAATATGAATCATAATTAACACTTATCTAGATTCCATTGTGCCTGCTGTGTCAGATGAGACTAATATGGTGTTAGGCTGTATGCCTTTATGTAGTGTGCCTCAGGTTAAATTAAGGAACTCTGCAGGGCCAGGACAAAAATTTCATCTAATTTTAAATCAAACACCTTAGGTATCATTAATATAATATAGTGCAGGTATGTAATAATTTTACTGCCTGGTATATACATAATTACATCCCGTGGCAATTGTAAGAGTTCTTGAAAGATTCAGGAGCTTCGGAATAACAGAGTTGGAAGGGACGTTACAGGTCTTCTGGTCCAACCCCTTACTCAAGCAGGAGACCCACCTATACCATTCCAGAAAGTGGCTGTCCAGTCTCCTCTTAAAAGCCTGGTGATGGAGCACCCACAACCTCTGAAGGTAAGTCATTCCTCTGGTTAATTGTTCTCACTGTTCATTTAGATTTGGAGCCTCAGGTGATACACTATTGTTTCACAGCTTGCTGGCTGTGAAATTCTGGGATATGATGTCCACGCATCTTAGTGTTGCCAAGGTTGAGAAACCCTGTGATAGACCTTGAGGCTGAAAAGCAGCCCTCACTACAGATCAAACCCAGAGTTGGCAAAAAGAATCACCATTAGAGTGGGAGGAAAGAAAAGATGTGGACACAGCAGGGCATTCCAAATCACATAAATAATGGGGAGCCTATAAGAAGAGCTTGAACTAATCAGTTTCCTGATTACTGAAGTCTGGATAACCAAAACCACAAAGAGGCGGTTGTGGCCTCAGAAGTTGATTGCAACCATTTGATGCACAACAGAAAATTACAAGGTGTTCTCAGTCTCATTTTGTGACTTCCTTTTTTTGGGGGGGAGGAGTAGATTTTGCCCCTTCATCAGTTTTATTAGTTGCAGCTCATTTACTTTGTCCATAGAGCATAATGGTGCCTTGGGGAAATGAATCTTCTCTCATCCACATCTGCATTAATGGCCTTATCTGCATTGTCTAGGTCTCCATACAGCTCCTTGGTCACAAGGCAGCAGAATGCTGTTGGGATACAGCCAAATTGTAACCCTGGCATTTGCACATACTGATATGAATGAATGATGCCTTTTTGAAGCAGATAGTAAAACAGATAGTAAAGACAGGAACAAAGGACAGGTTTCTGGGATATTCCTTTACGCTGCTTGGAATGCCAGATCAATTACAAAAAAAAGTTTTGTACTTTTAGGCCCATAATATTCTTACCAAGTTGAATACTGACTTGTATTATTGTTGGTTCATGCAGTATAGATTGTTCATATGACTATGTTTTTAAAATGCTTCTGAATGGTGTATTGCAATTACATACTTAGAAAGAGATTCTGATCTTTAGAGGTAGCTTATAAATATTTCAAGTAAGTAAATACAAAGGAAGAATATGTGAACTGTTGATTCCTTTCTACTTCTCCCTTTGAACAGACAGTTCTTTTCCCCAAATAAGTGCCAATGAATTGAGATGTTATTAAAGTAGGTGGTAAATAGTGAAGAAGCTGCTGAAAGCAAAGGAAAGGACATGGGGTTACTGTAAATAAGTGAGCTTGCCTTCAAAATTACCTGAACAGTTTGAAAGGGCTCTTTGGTGACTATTACATCTTAAAACCTGGCTAGCTGAGGAATAGAATAGAATAGAATAGAATAGAATAGAATAGAATAGAATAGAATAGAATAGAATAGAATAGAATAGAATAGAATAGAATAGAATAGAATAGAATAGAGCTGGAAGGGACCTTGGAGGTCTTCTAGTCCAGCCCCCTGCTCAAACAGGAGAACTATATCATCTCAGACATCTCAGTTTTAAAGTTGCCAAATTTTGATACCCCTGTCTTAAAGATTTCCCTCTTTTTATTTCTTGTCCCATTCCCCTTTCCCCTTTCTCCCTTCGTTCCAGTTTGGTTCTCCCCACCCCCCATTGACTTCCTATACACAGGGCAACCAGATCTGAGCTGCAACATTCCAGATGACCAGTTGAAGGCTGGGGAAAGCTGTCTAGTATCTCTTTGCTGCCACCTAGAGGTTCTCTGCATGTTCTGCAGCGCAGATCTGGCAGCTCTACTGTTGGAATTAACTCTTTCCTCGCCTGTACTGTATCCTGTTTTTGTTTGTGTGGGTGGGATGGTAGGTTTCCACTCCAAATAAGTTGTACTGACAGAGGGAATGGTTGGTATATGCCAGGGGTAGGTAACCTTGGCTCTTTTATGACTCGTGGACTTCAACTCCCAGAATTTCTGAGCCAGCCATGCTGGCTAAGGAATTCTGGGAGTTGAAGTCCACGAGTCATAAAAGAGCCAAGGTTACCTACCCCTGGTATATGCAAATGGATAATTAGTTTTGCAAATAGGATAGTTTGTTTAGTAGCAAATTATACTAATTAACTACACACACACACACACACAATTTAATATGACTTCTAGCACATATGCGTACACATATACATATGTGCATTCACATCTACAGATGTGTCACAAGCTCATATGTATTAGGCTTGGGGATCTCCAGCATTGGTTTCAGCTGGAATTGGCAAGCCTTGGTTGACAAGTTAAAGAAACTCTACATTACAACATACTTTTGTCTGTATTTCTTCTTCTTTTTTGGCAGAAAGGTTGTCTTGAATTCTCTCAGATGACTACAGCATATCAAGCATACATTAAATAGTTAAGTAAATCCACTTATCCAGCCATCCATAAAGAGACACTAAAAAGCAAGTGTCATTTCAACAGTATTTTAAGCCAATATCTTTCTGTCAAGGAAGCAATCTTTATTAAGTCAATATAGCAAAATGGACTATAAATTAACACATAATATACATCTCTCTCTCTCTCTCTCTCTCTCTCTCTCTCTCTCTCTCTCTCTCTCTCTCTCTCTCTCACACACACACACACACACACACACACACACACACACACACACACACACATGGAGGGAAGGAGGGAAAATATAATAAACATATGCATACTTTCCATAAGGTAAAATGCACATTATAAATTACCTTTGCTAAAAACCAAATAGATTTATGAAGATCTACTTAACTAATATGTTTATTCTTCTAAACTATCGTGCTTCCTGTTATGGTAAGGCATCTAGAATAGATTAGACCATATCTTGTACACAGTTAAAAATAACATAGGAAGAGTAATATTTCAGTGGGAAAGATTTGGGCTCCTCCCTCAACTTCTAGGAGATGAATATTGTTGAATGGTATCTATTGTGATGTCATTCGGAATAATGTTTTTAGCACTGCCCTCTGCTGCTCTCAATCAGTATGACAATAGCTGCAATGATTATGGGGAGGAGTTGTTTTTGTTTGTGTGGTCGAACTCTGGTGGTTATGAGAGATGATACTAAAAATGTTTGCACTGGCCTACATTGAGATTTGAGAAAGGAAACTTGAGCCCACAGAAAGTCTCAAATGTGGGAATTTAGGCAAGGATTAGTCCTTCCTCTGCATCTGGCTACAGCTCCAGGGAGATTACATTACACAAAAAAGCAAGACCCTGCGCGCACACACACCGCCCCTCCATTTTAAAAACTATTTTAAAGTGGAAGAAAGACAAAAATAATGGAGCATTTCTATCGAAGAGCAGATATTCTTCATAGCTGTAATGTAAATTTCAAGCCAGTTGCTATAACCAAGAATATAGATTCCCAACAGTCTTATTAATCTTCACTTGACTGAAAGGGAAAAAGTGTGTTTATGTTACAGAAATCTGGACAACTGGATACGTTGACTTTAGCACCCATTTATCTCTAAATTCATTAGGGTGATGATTCCTTGAACCTCTTGCTAAGAGCTTTTTGAGGGACTGGGGAGGTGGATACCATTTGCCTAATAAAAGAAGAATGGACAGATATTCCAAACTTGTAATATTGTGTAAAATGCCATCCTCCTTTTTTAGGCTTTGGGAAATCAGTTAACAGCAAACCTGATAGCTGGCTTTTATGGATACCATTTTTAAAATTACCAATCGATGAATAGCTCAGCACCATTCGTAAAAGTATGATTTTAGTAACATAAAACATGTATTTGTCTCTGCTGTGCATCTTGCAAAGCACTCTTCCTGATGGGCTGCTATAGGAGCACATTCAAGGGAAGATTTGGTTGGGAACTATTAACAAAGGTACTTTTTTTTCTGGTGCCTTCTAGTCAGTCTCGACTCCTAACTGGACTCATCTCTACAGTTTTTGGAAGTGGTTTGCCATTGCCTCCATTTTGGGGATGAGAGAGAGTGACTGGCCCAAGATTGCCCACCTAGCTTTGTGCCTAAAGTGGGACTAAAATTTCCACCTGGTGTCCTGTCTTCTCGCTTGATACCATACCTACCACACCAAACTGGTTTTCAACAAAGGCACTGAGAATTCTCAAAAGCCTCTGCTCAACCTGGTTTCTGTGAAGGTGTAGAAAGAGTTCACTTCAGAGAAATATTCAGAAGTCATTCACCAAAACAGCAGAAACATTCTATAAGCCCCAGGAAAGAAGATGGTAGAGGTAGTTGTCAACTTACAACCATTCATTTAGTGACCATTTGAAGTACAATGGCACTGAAAAAAGTGATTTACGATTGTTTTTCACACTTACAATCATTGCTTGGCAACTGGTGTGTATTTAGTGATAGCAATAACAACAGCACTTAGACATATATACAGCTTCACAGTGCTTTACAGCCCTCTTGAAGTGGTTTATAGAGTCAACATATTGCCTCCAACAATTTGGGTCCTCATTTTACTGATGGATGGAAGGCTGAGTCAACCTTGAGGTGGTCATTTATGACAATTGTAGTGTCCCAAGGTCATGTGATCCCCTTTTGTGACCTCCTGACAAGTAAAATCACAACCGTGTTACTAAATTAACAGCAGGGCAAGACATAACAGCTGTCTTGTTTAGCAACAGAAGTTTTGGGCCATAAGTTGGTCATAGGTTGAGGGCTACCTATGATAAGGAAAAAAATCAAGCTGATTCTTCCCTTCCTCCCTGAAGAGAAGAAAAAAATACAAGCTGCCTTGCCAGATTCTGTTAATACAGACTATCTCAATAAAGATATTGAGATAAAGCTTGGTTCAATTTTTCTTCTTGAGTCTGTTTCCTGATCTGGGAGGCCTTGAAGGGTTAACAGAAGGTAATATTCTAGCAAACCTTGTGAAGTGTGTTATCCCAGCAATCCTGAGGGTATTTCTTGTCATCAAACGCTTCAGAGTAGCGTGCTAACAAATTTGCATTTGAAAGCTTTTCCCCTAGCTAAGCTGAATAAAATGCTAGCCAAAACTAGAAAGTTGGGACAGAGGTATGTGGCAGGAAGTTTCTTCAATGGGAACACCAGTACAGGAGGAATTAATTAGAACAGAAGTTTTAATACTCTCCGAAGTAGAGGTCTGGCTGCCCTCAGCTGTAATAAAGTCTTATCTTATTATCTCAAACAAGACAGAGAATGTGCTAATGAACTTCTGAGGCTGACAGGGAGTCCAAGGTTTTGGAAAGAAGTCTCACATCACTGCTAGAATCTTGGACAATCCACAACAGTGTGTGCAGCACAACAGGTAGAATAATGTTGGCCTTGTGTGATCGAGGCAATGTAGCGCAACTCATCCTAAATAAGACTAGGCTAGGCTAGGCTAGGCTGGGCTGGGCTGGGCTGGGCTGGGCTGGGCTGGGCTGGGCTGGGCTGGGCTGGGCTGGGCTGGGCTGGGCTAGGCTAGAATAGAATAGAATAGAATAGAATAGAATAGAATAGAATAGAATAGAATAGAATAGAATAGAATAGAATAGAATAGAATAGAATAGAATAGAATAGAATAGAATAGAATAGAATAGAATAGAATAGAACAGAACAGAACAGAACAGAATTAGAAGTAAAGTCTTCATCCTGGTTCATCCAAGCCGGGAATAAATAAGCAACATGGCAACTGCTTTGGGAAGATGGATACAGTTTATTGAAGATGAAGAAAGAGCAGAGGAGAGAAGGGAGTGAGCACATGGGCAGTAGCTGTTTATACCCTCTCTAGCCTTTTGTTTGGAAGTTTCCTGTTCCTGTGGCATGAACTTTGAGGCTATTTCCTGTGTCACGTATTCTGACCTGAGTTTAGGTGTGTCTCTATGGTATACTTGATGGTAATGGGTTAGTCCTATTAGTCCCAACAGTCATATCCTGCTTCCCTGGCGATGGGCTAATGACTCTTAAGAGTTTCTTTGTCTTGAGTTCCTTGGCTCCAACCTTCCTGATGGTCTTACATCTGCATTTGTATAGGGCTGGCTATTGCTTGGGGCAGAGATTTGAGGCCAGAGAGATTTGGTTTCTGCTTTTCAAAAAATACTTTTAAAAATCCTTTTGAGGAAAAATATATTTTCCTGCCCTTTTAATATTTTCTTCTCTGGGCTAACTTTTCTCAATGGAATGGAATGGAATGGAATGGAATGGAATGGAATGGAATGGAATGGAATAGAATAGAATAGAATAGAATAGAATAGAATAGAATAGAATAGAATAGAATAGAATAGAATAGAATAGAATAGAATAGAATAGGACTTTTGAGATCTTCTAGTCCAGTGGTTCTCAACCTTTTTCAGGTTGAGACCCCACTTGCGCCGCCCATGCGTGGCACAACCCCGACCCGCACCGCGCACGCGCGTGCGATGGGCCAATCCGCGCATGCGCGCGTGATGGGCCGATCTACGCATGCGCGGCACGCGCGCGATGACCCGAACCGCGCATGCGCACGCGACAGCCCGATCCGCACATGCGTGGCGCGCGCGCAACAGCCCAAACCACGCATGCACGGCATGATGGCCCGATCCGCGCATGAGCGGCGCGACGGGCTGATCCATGCATGCGCGGCATGCGTGCGACGGGCAAAAAAAATGGCGGACCGCGGTGTCCGGCAACCCCCGCAAAACGTTCGTTCGACCCCAAATGGGGTCGCGACCCATAGGTTGAGAACTGCTGTTCTAGTCCAACCTCCTGCTCAAGCAGGATAACCTATACCATTTCAGATAAATGACTGTCTAGCCTCTTCTTGAAAACCTCCAGTGATGGAGCGCCCACGATTTCTGAAGGCAAGCTGTTCTACTGGTTAATTGTCCTCACAGTTAGCAATGCATAATAGGGATTGATTGGACATTTATAGGATCAAGATGTAATAAGGTAACAAACTATAAGATGGATTTTTGTATGCATTTGTTCCACTGCTCTAGGTCTTCACTGCATTTCCCATAGGTCATTCTAAATGCTTAAAGCATAGAAATTGTTAACAAAGGTGTTATTTTGCTAGCATCTTCCTAGGTTTTTTTTCCCCCTCCTAAGCCAGTTTTCACCTTTTGAAGTATAGGCAATGTATAAGATAAGCTTCCTTTTTTTCTAAATGGTTCCTGTAGTTTCATAAATTTTTACAGGAATCCCTTTTATGTCTCGATTTTAAATGTCTCTTGGGACTTTTTTTCACATAACAACCTAACAAATTATTAGAAAAACCCCATCACTTTGCATTTTCTGGGATGTGATATCCTATTAGGCAAAGTATCATTTTGTGTCTTTATAACTTACACAATTACTGTTCTTGATTAACAGCTAAAACTGATGACTTGGCCTTTCACAAAGCCGTAAGCAAAGTCAGCCAAGCAGAAAATATAAGAGAAGGGAAAACAATTAAAAGTTATTTTGGTTGTTATGTTGCTGTTGATTGTTGTATTTACATATCTCTCTCCATTAAAAAAAAAGTAAAAATCTTCATTGCGAATAAAGCGCTGTTTTATAAATGGCATTCTTTCACAATATCATTAGAATTCACACAATTTATTTCATTCATTTTGGATTAGCCGAAAATCACATGATGTATGAAAGGACGAATTAAATTTGTGACAGGCATAAAAATTGTATCGCCTAATATAAATCTTTCTGGTTTTCACAATTGTAGAACTAATAGTGCAAATAAAGAGTAGCAGTCAATGCTTAGCCTGAAGGGATAAGTATGGATGTGGAATCACTCCAGCAAGGGCAAAAGTTATGAAAATGTGTTATGTGGTTTTGCAAATCCACAACTGGAATATTCAAAACATCCCATAGAAATGATTAATCACTTCAACCAAAGGGCAGTGAGTGTTTTGCAAATGCTATTATCAAGTACGGTATTCTAAAAACACTTAATTCTGCTGAGGGTTATAAATTGGTGCTCACATTTAATGGGATTTAAAGAACCAAGTTACTTCTCATTTAAATTTTTATTGATTGTATTGCAAAGGTAGTATAACAGCTGAAAATCATCTCAGTATTAGCATGTGCTTCTTGAAAAATAAATGTATGGCAATAGAGAGGCAGTGGCTCCTACCAACAGGGTATTAATTGGTCTTGGAGTTCAATAAAAAAAATATGATTTTATCTGTAGCTGTTTGCATGGCTGCTTGATAACATGATGGTGCATCTCATTTTTTTATGAATAAAAGGCAACAGTTATTGTTCTCCATTCTGAAAACTTTTGGGAATCATTCTCCAATATTCACAAAGCAAAGAAGAGAAATTCAGATCTTAGCATGATGTCATGTGTCTGATTAACGAAACACTTCAAAGAACTTTCAGGCATTTTTTTAACCTAAAAAGCCTTTATTAGTGTTACAGAGATGTCAGCACGGCATGGTGGAAATGCTAAGATCTGAATTTCCCTTCCTTTGCACATAACATTCCAGGCATTTCCCCTCCCCTATTTTGGGGTCATGATTCACATCGTCCAATTAACTTGGAGGGCAAAGATTCACTTCCGTTTCCCCCCCCCCCCGGCTTTCCTTATATTCTCCTCCCCTTTCCCTGTCACCTGATTTAACTCTAAAAATACCAGACAGTTCTGCATATATTGTCAAAGCAAGAATATTCAATATTAGCAGCGTTTACACAAAGGGTGCTCGGTATAAAGGTCAAGTGAGGAGGCTTGTGTGAATTGGATATTTAGGATTCAATAGATAACTAACAATCTGAATTAGTCTCTCCACACGTCATCCTTAGTGAAGCATGCAAACCAGAGTCTGCATTTCCTATGTCAGATGAGCACATCTCTCTCCTTCTGTCCTGGCCACTTTTTTACAGAGGCACGATTGACAGCATTTTAACAAACTGCATCACTGTCTGGTTTGGTGGCAGCAGTGCCTCAGGTAGAAAGTCCATACAGAGATTGGGTAAGGACAGCCGAGAAGATCATAGGAAGCTCACTTCCTGTTATTCAGGATGCTGCTTATAAGCGCTATGTGATTAGAGCTCAAAGCATTGTTGGAGACCCCACACACCCACTTTGCAGTCTGTTTCTTTTGCTCCCCTCTGGGAGGAGGTTTTGAAGTATTTCTAGCAGGACTACCCAATTCTGCAATAGCTTTGTTCCCTATGCCATCTGTCTGGTAAACTCGCCATGCACATGTATACATAACCCAAACTAGACCGTTGTTTCTCTGTGTCATACAATATATGTGGGTATATGCATAATTCTGTATTTATTTATTTATTTATTTATTTATGTTTGTCATATTTATCTAGTATATATTGGACGTGGTGACCCTTTGAGAACTGTATGCAACGAAATTTCATTTTAATGTATGCCGATTGGTGTACATTCCAAGTGACAATAAAGTTATTATACTATTCTATTCTAAAGAATCCTAAAGATTAAAAAGCTTTGGTTTGAGTTTAGTATTTCTGGATCAAAATCAACCTCAGGCTAAAACATACAAAGAACAGTTGCAGGAATTGGGTAGGGCTAGTCTAGTGAAAAGGAGGGCCAGGGGTGACATGATAGCAGTGTTCCAATATTTAAGGGACTGACTCAAAGTAGAGGGGATCAACCTACTCTTCAAAGCACCGGAAGGTAAGACAATGGATGGAAACTAATCATGGAGAGAAGCAACTTAGAACTAAGGAGAAATTTCCTGACAATGAGAACAATTAACCAATGGAACAGCTTGCCTTCAGGAGTTGTGGGTGCCCCAACACTGGAGGCTTTTAAGAAGAAACTGGACAGCCACTTGTCTGGAATGGTATAGAGTCTCTGTGTGAGCAGGGAGTTGGACTAGAAGACCTCCAAGGTCCCTTCCAACTCTATTATTCTGTTCAAGTTGGGAAAAAAATTCTTCACAGGCTATAATAAGGAAACATTGGACCATCTGCAGCTGCTTCATTTGGGGCCAGAATGGGGTGAAAATACCAGAAAGATAAGGCTTCTTTAAGAGGAGATCACCACATTTCAGCCAGTTCTTTCAAATTTCACTGCAAAGCATAATGTGCATTTATAAAACAGACACAGCAGATGGGAGGAAAAGGCAGCACAGTCATTTCCTAATTATGCAGCAAGCAGAAGGTTCCATTCTAAAAATGGTTGGACAGAGGTGGGCAACCAATCTGAAAGTGGATCCAAACCAATCCCGCCCCCCTCAATCCTGAACCCCTTCTGGTGTAGTGTTTAAGAAGCCAGCTGGTTGACCTTGAGCCAGTCATTCTCTCTTAGCCAATCCCCCTCAGAGGGTTGGTTTTTGAAAATTGAAGGAGAAAGCAATATATATGCTACTCTGAGATGTGCAAAATAAAGGCTGGATAAATATATAAATTAAAAAAATAGTGCCATCAAATGTGGTTGCATGATTGCTGAATGTTGGCACTATTGTTTTCCACCATTTTGAGATCAGAAATATTAGTGTTAGTGACTGTTAATGTTAGTGAAAAGAGGAAATGATATGATGTGGAGAATTCGTCCATCCAAGAAGTTATACTTGTGGAGACATTTTGTCAAGTTTCAATTGAAGAGAAATGAGAAACATGCAATTGAGTGAGGGAGAAAGGAAATATTCCCAGTTCTTATTGGATGTTAGAGAAGACAAAATTCAGAAAAATCAAAATAATGCAATAATGAAGATATGCCAGTAAGAACTCTGAAAGAATATATATATATATATTGTTTAAAATTGTTGACAAAGAAATAAGGGAATTTCTGATATAGCTATTTCGAGTTTCTTAACTCTCTTCAGTCAGAACTCACCCTTCTGGGATTCGAACCTGGGCAGTCTGCATGCTAAGCAGATGCTTTAACCTGTTGAGCCACAAGTTCTCTCCCGCTTTGTCAGTAGTCAGGGAGTAAGGATATGTGTCAAGTGGTTATTTTTTAGATTGCACCCTGTAAACCCAAATATGGGAGGAAGAAATCATTCTTTCCTTTGCTTGTTTCAGCTCAACCCAGAGCCATCTGCAAGCACAAATATATATATGTTGTTTAAAATTGTTGACAAAGAAATAAGGGAATTTCTGATATAGCTATTTCGAGTTTCTTAACTCTCTTCAGTCAGAACTCACCCTTCTGGGATTCGAACCTGGGCAGTCTGCATGCTAAGCAGATGCTTTAACCTGTTGAGCCACAAGTTCTCTCCCGCTTTGTCAGTAGTCAGGGAGTAAGGATATGTGTCAAGTGGTTATTTTTTAGATTGCACCCTGTAAACCCAAATATGGGAGGAAGAAATCATTCTTTCCTTTGCTTGTTTCAGCTCAACCCAGAGCCATCTGCAAGCACAAATATATATATGTTGTTTAAAATTGTTGACAAAGAAATAAGGGAATTTCTGATATAGCTATTTCGAGTTTCTTAACTCTCTTCAGTCAGAACTCACCCTTCTGGGATTCGAACCTGGGCAGTCTGCATGCTAAGCAGATGCTTTAACCTGTTGAGCCACAAGTTCTCTCCCGCTTTGTCAGTAGTCAGGGAGTAAGGATATGTGTCAAGTGGTTATTTTTTAGATTGCACCCTGTAAACCCAAATATGGGAGGAAGAAATCATTCTTTCCTTTGCTTGTTTCAGCTCAACCCAGAGCCATCTGCAAGCACAAATATATATATGTTGTTTAAAATTGTTGACAAAGAAATAAGGGAATTTCTGATATAGCTATTTCGAGTTTCTTAACTCTCTTCAGTCAGAACTCACCCTTCTGGGATTCGAACCTGGGCAGTCTGCATGCTAAGCAGATGCTTTAACCTGTTGAGCCACAAGTTCTCTCCCGCTTTGTCAGTAGTCAGGGAGTAAGGATATGTGTCAAGTGGTTATTTTTTAGATTGCACCCTGTAAACCCAAATATGGGAGGAAGAAATCATTCTTTCCTTTGCTTGTTTCAGCTCAACCCAGAGCCATCTGCAAGCACAAATATATATATGTTGTTTAAAATTGTTGACAAAGAAATAAGGGAATTTCTGATATAGCTATTTCGAGTTTCTTAACTCTCTTCAGTCAGAACTCACCCTTCTGGGATTCGAACCTGGGCAGTCTGCATGCTAAGCAGATGCTTTAACCTGTTGAGCCACAAGTTCTCTCCCGCTTTGTCAGTAGTCAGGGAGTAAGGATATGTGTCAAGTGGTTATTTTTTAGATTGCACCCTGTAAACCCAAATATGGGAGGAAGAAATCATTCTTTCCTTTGCTTGTTTCAGCTCAACCCAGAGCCATCTGCAAGCACAAATATATATATGTTGTTTAAAATTGTTGACAAAGAAATAAGGGAATTTCTGATATAGCTATTTCGAGTTTCTTAACTCTCTTCAGTCAGAACTCACCCTTCTGGGATTCGAACCTGGGCAGTCTGCATGCTAAGCAGATGCTTTAACCTGTTGAGCCACAAGTTCTCTCCCGCTTTGTCAGTAGTCAGGGAGTAAGGATATGTGTCAAGTGGTTATTTTTTAGATTGCACCCTGTAAACCCAAATATGGGAGGAAGAAATCATTCTTTCCTTTGCTTGTTTCAGCTCAACCCAGAGCCATCTGCAAGCACAAATATATATATGTTGTTTAAAATTGTTGACAAAGAAATAAGGGAATTTCTGATATAGCTATTTCGAGTTTCTTAACTCTCTTCAGTCAGAACTCACCCTTCTGGGATTCGAACCTGGGCAGTCTGCATGCTAAGCAGATGCTTTAACCTGTTGAGCCACAAGTTCTCTCCCGCTTTGTCAGTAGTCAGGGAGTAAGGATATGTGTCAAGTGGTTATTTTTTAGATTGCACCCTGTAAACCCAAATATGGGAGGAAGAAATCATTCTTTCCTTTGCTTGTTTCAGCTCAACCCAGAGCCATCTGCAAGCACAAATATATATATGTTGTTTAAAATTGTTGACAAAGAAATAAGGGAATTTCTGATATAGCTATTTCGAGTTTCTTAACTCTCTTCAGTCAGAACTCACCCTTCTGGGATTCGAACCTGGGCAGTCTGCATGCTAAGCAGATGCTTTAACCTGTTGAGCCACAAGTTCTCTCCCGCTTTGTCAGTAGTCAGGGAGTAAGGATATGTGTCAAGTGGTTATTTTTTAGATTGCACCCTGTAAACCCAAATATGGGAGGAAGAAATCATTCTTTCCTTTGCTTGTTTCAGCTCAACCCAGAGCCATCTGCAAGCACAAATATATATATGTTGTTTAAAATTGTTGACAAAGAAATAAGGGAATTTCTGATATAGCTATTTCGAGTTTCTTAACTCTCTTCAGTCAGAACTCACCCTTCTGGGATTCGAACCTGGGCAGTCTGCATGCTAAGCAGATGCTTTAACCTGTTGAGCCACAAGTTCTCTCCCGCTTTGTCAGTAGTCAGGGAGTAAGGATATGTGTCAAGTGGTTATTTTTTAGATTGCACCCTGTAAACCCAAATATGGGAGGAAGAAATCATTCTTTCCTTTGCTTGTTTCAGCTCAACCCAGAGCCATCTGCAAGCACAAATATATATATGTTGTTTAAAATTGTTGACAAAGAAATAAGGGAATTTCTGATATAGCTATTTCGAGTTTCTTAACTCTCTTCAGTCAGAACTCACCCTTCTGGGATTCGAACCTGGGCAGTCTGCATGCTAAGCAGATGCTTTAACCTGTTGAGCCACAAGTTCTCTCCCGCTTTGTCAGTAGTCAGGGAGTAAGGATATGTGTCAAGTGGTTATTTTTTAGATTGCACCCTGTAAACCCAAATATGGGAGGAAGAAATCATTCTTTCCTTTGCTTGTTTCAGCTCAACCCAGAGCCATCTGCAAGCACAAATATATATATGTTGTTTAAAATTGTTGACAAAGAAATAAGGGAATTTCTGATATAGCTATTTCGAGTTTCTTAACTCTCTTCAGTCAGAACTCACCCTTCTGGGATTCGAACCTGGGCAGTCTGCATGCTAAGCAGATGCTTTAACCTGTTGAGCCACAAGTTCTCTCCCGCTTTGTCAGTAGTCAGGGAGTAAGGATATGTGTCAAGTGGTTATTTTTTAGATTGCACCCTGTAAACCCAAATATGGGAGGAAGAAATCATTCTTTCCTTTGCTTGTTTCAGCTCAACCCAGAGCCATCTGCAAGCACAAATATATATATGTTGTTTAAAATTGTTGACAAAGAAATAAGGGAATTTCTGATATAGCTATTTCGAGTTTCTTAACTCTCTTCAGTCAGAACTCACCCTTCTGGGATTCGAACCTGGGCAGTCTGCATGCTAAGCAGATGCTTTAACCTGTTGAGCCACAAGTTCTCTCCCGCTTTGTCAGTAGTCAGGGAGTAAGGATATGTGTCAAGTGGTTATTTTTTAGATTGCACCCTGTAAACCCAAATATGGGAGGAAGAAATCATTCTTTCCTTTGCTTGTTTCAGCTCAACCCAGAGCCATCTGCAAGCACAAATATATATATGTTGTTTAAAATTGTTGACAAAGAAATAAGGGAATTTCTGATATAGCTATTTCGAGTTTCTTAACTCTCTTCAGTCAGAACTCACCCTTCTGGGATTCGAACCTGGGCAGTCTGCATGCTAAGCAGATGCTTTAACCTGTTGAGCCACAAGTTCTCTCCCGCTTTGTCAGTAGTCAGGGAGTAAGGATATGTGTCAAGTGGTTATTTTTTAGATTGCACCCTGTAAACCCAAATATGGGAGGAAGAAATCATTCTTTCCTTTGCTTGTTTCAGCTCAACCCAGAGCCATCTGCAAGCACAAATATATATATGTTGTTTAAAATTGTTGACAAAGAAATAAGGGAATTTCTGATATAGCTATTTCGAGTTTCTTAACTCTCTTCAGTCAGAACTCACCCTTCTGGGATTCGAACCTGGGCAGTCTGCATGCTAAGCAGATGCTTTAACCTGTTGAGCCACAAGTTCTCTCCCGCTTTGTCAGTAGTCAGGGAGTAAGGATATGTGTCAAGTGGTTATTTTTTAGATTGCACCCTGTAAACCCAAATATGGGAGGAAGAAATCATTCTTTCCTTTGCTTGTTTCAGCTCAACCCAGAGCCATCTGCAAGCACAAATATATATATGTTGTTTAAAATTGTTGACAAAGAAATAATGATTTCTTCCTCCCATATTTGGGTTTACAGGGTGCAATCTAAAAAATAACCACTTGACACATATCCTTACTCCCTGACTACTGACAAAGCGGGAGAGAACTTGTGGCTCAACAGGTTAAAGCATCTGCTTAGCATGCAGACTGCCCAGGTTCGAATCCCAGAAGGGTGAGTTCTGACTGAAGAGAGTTAAGAAACTCGAAATAGCTATATCAGAAATTCCCTTATTTCTTTGTCAACAATTTTAAACAACATATATATATTTGTGCTTGCAGATGGCTCTGGGTTGAGCTGAAACAAGCAAAGGAAAGAATGATTTCTTCCTCCCATATTTGGGTTTACAGGGTGCAATCTAAAAAAATAACCACTTGACACATATCCTTACTCCCTGACTACTGACAAAGCGGGAGAGAACTTGTGGCTCAACAGGTTAAAGCATCTGCTTAGCATGCAGACTGCCCAGGTTCGAATCCCAGAAGGGTGAGTTCTGACTGAAGAGAGTTAAGAAACTCGAAATAGCTATATCAGAAATTCCCTTATTTCTTTGTCAACAATTTTAAACAACATATATATATTTGTGCTTGCAGATGGCTCTGGGTTGAGCTGAAACAAGCAAAGGAAAGAATGATTTCTTCCTCCCATATTTGGGTTTACAGGGTGCAATCTAAAAAATAACCACTTGACACATATCCTTACTCCCTGACTACTGACAAAGCGGGAGAGAACTTGTGGCTCAACAGGTTAAAGCATCTGCTTAGCATGCAGACTGCCCAGGTTCGAATCCCAGAAGGGTGAGTTCTGACTGAAGAGAGTTAAGAAACTCGAAATAGCTATATCAGAAATTCCCTTATTTCTTTGTCAACAATTTTAAACAACATATATATATTTGTGCTTGCAGATGGCTCTGGGTTGAGCTGAAACAAGCAAAGGAAAGAATGATTTCTTCCTCCCATATTTGGGTTTACAGGGTGCAATCTAAAAAATAACCACTTGACACATATATATATATATATATATATATATATATATATATATATATATATATATATATATATATATATATATATATATATATATATATATATATATATATATATATATATATATATATATATATATATATATATATATATATATATATATTCTTCTCTGTATGCCTAACATGCATACAGCCCAGGTTCGAATCTCAGAAGGGTAAGTCTGGCTGATGAGAGTTAAGAAACTCGAAATAGCTATCCCAGTTCTCCCTTTATTCTTTGTTAGCAATCTAAACTAATATATATATATATATATATATATATATATATATATATATATATATATATATATATATATATATATATATATATATATATATATATATATATATATATATATATATATATATATATATATATATATATATATATATATATATATATATATATATATATATATATATATATATATATATATATATATATATATATATATATATATATATATATATATATATGGATGGCTCTGGGTTGAGCTGAAACAGGTAAAAAGAAAAAAGATTTCTTTCTCCCATATTTGGGTTGACAGGGTGCAATTAAAAAAGAAACACTCAATATATATATATATATAAGACCTACATACAAACACCCGCGAAAACCTCAGAAAACATATACATATATATATATTGAGTGTTTCTTTTTTAATTGCACCCTGTCAACCCAAATATGGGAGAAAGAAATCTTTTTTCTTTTTACCTGTTTCAGCTCAACCCAGAGCCATCCGCAGGAACCAGTATATATATATATGTTTTTAATTTAAATTGCTAACAAAGAATAAGGGAGAACTGGTATAGCTATTTCGAGTTTCTTAACTCTCTTCAGCCAGAACTTACCCTTATGAGATTCGAACCTGGGCTGTCTGCATGTTAGGCAGTTGTATTAACCTCTAGGTTAATTTCTTTCTCCCATATTTGGGTTTACAGGGTGCAATTTAAAAAGAAACACTCGATATAAATCTTCCCTCCCTGATACTGCTGGCAAAGTGAGAGGGAGCCTGTGGCCTAGAGGTTAATACAACTGCCTAACATGCAGACAGCCCAGGTTCGAATCTCATAAGGGTAAGTTCTGGCTTATATGTGTGTGTGTGTGTGTGTGTGTGTGTGTGTGTGTGTGTGTGTGTGTCAAGTGGTTATTTTTTAGATTTTAGATTTAGTGGTTATTTTTTAGATAATTTTTTAGATTATCATGTAACCAGCATTGGACGACAGTTCTGCAGAACTCTATCTTGGTTCCCCTGAATAAAATGATGAGAAAATTCCATATGCATATTAGACGCTTCCCTGGAATGATCACAGAATATTGTTCCTTTAGTACTGGTAGCTACTCATTGACCAAGAGAATTCCTTGACTCAGTCTGAACTCTCTGGATTGTCACCACATAAATTAGAATTGAAGACAGGGTCTCCCATCATTATAATGAAGAACTTGGTTCTTCCAAAGCTTTGGAATGGAACATGGGTGATCAGAAAGAACTCCACAAAACTCTCATTATAGCGGGGGGGGGGGGAAATACTGGTGCATTCTAAAATCGGGTTGCCATGATTCCAAGAATTATGATCAATTGGTCAGATGTCCCACTTCAGCTGATATAGTTTCCAATGAAAATATGCTTTGCTCTCACTATACATATAGCACAAGGACAAACCATGGACAATGTGCTGATTTATTTAGAGAAAATGGGATTCCAGCATGATCAGCTGTAGGTTGCTTTAAGCTGAGGGGGGAAAAAAGTGAAAACATTAATGTATCCTTAAAGAATGGCAAATCAAGCATAAATATTGTGTTTGTCACCAATGTTGTTAAATAAAAAGCAACTATATTTGTCTCGCTATGTGGATCTTCTTTAATAAAATGATGTTTCCTTCTTTAATTTTAAACTAAAACAATAGCAATCCACCCATGGTAATTCTGTTTCTCTGCTTAGGTAAGCATGATCCAATGGGTCATAGGTTGTCTAGTAATTTATAATAGCTCTAATCTGGCTGACTCAAACCAGAATCCATGTCTTGGAAATGAATTCTGTTGCTTCAAATAACAGTTTTGTTTTGTTTTTCCTGAGTAAAAGACTGGATGTCCTTTACTCTGACTAGATTGTAAACAGCAAACAACTGTTGAATGCTCTTATTGGTTGGGCATTGGACTAGACATTTTCTTGAAAAGTTTTATTAGAAATGGTGTCTTGAACAGCATTTCTGCACTAGCATGAAAACGGCAGTGGGCTCAGACTACTGAGGAAAGGGATTTCACCATGTCTGCCAGGCCTAATCAAATTTGGGCTGGATTGAAAAACTAAATTTCCACTGGGCATTCAATGCATTTAAGATGATCAAAAGACTCTGCAGTGTCAAATCAAGTGTGTTTCATGGCAATATTTTCTTTAAAATGCTATCAGTTTGCCTCCTGGCTTCCTTTGATAGTTCACAGTACTATGGTCTTTGCATGGGGAATTATATTGCTAGATTGTTCGCATAGTCAGCAAGATGTTTAGACTGGATTTGGCCTTTTTATCCACCTTTTGGATCTTCTAATCTAAAGATCCTAGGATAGGTAGGATGTAAGCTGTTCTAAGTAAACTGCCTTTGCAAATGATTGATTGTAATTTTGTCAATGCCAGTGACGTTCAGGTTTTCCTCCAGATGTCTTGGAATTGCACTATTACTATTGGTACTATCTTTGCTACCTTTTGTCCCAGTTGTTCTACGTCTGTTTGCAGGCTTCTGTATTTTCTGATTTCCTCCACTGCTTTCTCTCCTAATCTGCTGTCTCCAGGTATTGCCGTGTCCGTTATTCAGACTACTTTGTCTTTCTTATTGACAATTGTTACATCTGGGGTGTTATGTGGCAAGCGATCGTCTGTTTGAATTCTAAAGTCCAAAGACCACTTTAGCTTCTGTATGTTCTATTTCTTTGTCTGTTTTGTGGTCTCATCAGTTTTTGTTTGAAATAGTATTCCCTTAAGATCTTCCAATGCACAGTTGTTGCTATTTTGTCATGCTGCTGATTGTGGTTAGTCTGTGTAATCTTCTTACGGCAGATAACTAGATGGTTCACTGTTTCTTCAGCTTTGTTGCAGAGGTGGCATTTCTTGTCTGTTGCTATCTTCTCCATTCTGGCTTTGTATGCATTTGTTCTTAAGGCCGGAGCAGCCAGAATTAGCTCCTCTGTGTCCCTCTTCAAATGTCCTTCTCTTAGCCATTGCCAGTTCTTGTTATTACCGTATATGCTTTGCCTGTTAGTCTTTTTTCTGGACTGGTCATGTAATACTTTGCCTTGTAATGTCTCTTTTCTACTCTTCTTTTGGTCTTCCTTGTAGGCCAGTTTGGTCTCTCCAGTATTCAGTAACTCTCAGCTCAGATATTATGCCAAATGAATTCTCTGTGAATTTGTATAGGCTTCTCTGAAAGCATTTAATAGTTAAGAAACATTCAAAGCCATGCTAAGCAGAAATGACTTTAGTCAGTAAGCCCTACAATCTCAATTACAGTAATAGCAGGATGTTAGGTTGCAAGCATAGAGTGATCACATCAGGCAATTCACTTTTTCCCCATAGTGGAAGTAGACTTTCCATTGACCTAGTTGTAAACTCCTTTCATGTTAGAGCTCATGCTGGTTCTCTTAGCTGTAATAAACATACTGCTACTGTTATTGTATAAGGGTAGATCTTTAACCTTTGGAAAGCAAAGTGTGGTGTATGTGAACTCCTTCCACCAACAGGAGAGTTCTAATTTGCCCAGGTATTCCCACTGATTGAAGATGTTTCCCCTGGTGCCCCCCCCAAAAAAATCTGCCACAGAATTGGGGGAATCTTCTGCAAGCTGAGGAACAGAGAACTGGCAAAGTCTGATTTTCCTCTTCTCTACAAGAGAAATTTTGATCCAACACAATGAACCTGATGTAAAGTCACTTTGAGTTTACTCCACTTTCTTTAGGTGTGGAGAAATATAAATCATTCTATTTCCTCCTCCTCCTCCCCTTCTTTTACCACTTCTGGTGTTGAGGGAGATTCGAAGTTCTGGTTCTTGCACTTCTGGTAGCCTCAGCCATTGTTATTTGATGCTGCTGTGGAAGGCATTCTATTGAATATCAAAACCAATAGCTTACCCCTGATTATCATGGAGCATCATTATACTGCTTTTTTCCCCCTAATGGACAAGGCTTGGCATGTCCTAGAATGTGCTGTTTTCTCTACCCAACAACACCTTTTGTTTCAGCATTTTTCTTCCCCATCTTTTTAAAATCCTTCAGGCCTAATCAATATTCAAGTGGTTATGTGTTTCTAATGTTCCCAAGCAGGGATGCTAAACTGATTATACTTTTCACCTTTTATAGTCATCTAAATCAGAATTATTTTTTTAGTCAATGATTTGAGAACCCACATCCCAGAAGCGGGCAAGTCATTGAGCCACACAATACGCTGCCTTCAGTTTTGTTTATCAACTATTGTCATTAAGGCATGCCAGGCACGCAGAGACAAGAGAGACTTCCAGGGACAGGGAGACAGAGGGAGGGGCATTATTTTGCATAATGGAAATAAAGTATTAATATGTCATGTTGTAAACAAGAGTATGCAAGCTTGGCGAAGCTTCAAAATAGCCACTAAAGCACGGGGGATTGGGGACAAAAACCTCAAGCTGTTAACCAGAATTCACAAATCAATGAAGAAAAGAAATGAGTCTGCATATGAGGTCCACCATGGTTTTGCAAGCCATAATGCAATCGCCATTCCAGCAGCCTTAGGTGTGTTTTAACTTGTTTTCTCGTGTGATCTAATATATTGTTTGCCAGTCTTAATTTAGAGAATGTCTATGTGGAAGCATTACTTTTGTCACTTCTTCTGGAAGCCAATTTTACCATAAGCTATCAGACTTTTACTGGCCACTCTCCTGGCTGTTCAGTGTGGCAGGTGCTGCACCTAATGGAAAGGACAGGTGGGAGTCCTGATTGGAGTAGCACCCAGGGTCAAAAAAAGTCAACATTCTACTTTTCTCATGTTGACGTATGACCTTTACAAAGATTTGATTGAACCTGGCAACATGACCACATAATCCAAGCCCTGCCCTTTTTAAATTCAATTTTTAAAAAAGTAGTTTTAGCCATCCTGCAGGATTGATTCCTGGTCTGAATTATCGAGTGAGGACTGACACAATGTTCCATCTCAAAAGATCTCCTTTCATTTGAAGGAGAATGGTTGGAGATACATATGATAGAGGCCAGTGATGAACTGCACAATCCAGACTCAATTTAGCTGATTCACACATTGGGGGTGAGGATGGGGCTCCTTCACACCACTCATTTCCTAGTATACATTCAGAACATGCAATGACTTTGCTATGGAGAAATAAAATGACTTTTCTTGCAGCAGACTTTGTTTTCAAGGACGCTCAGTTTGAACATTGTCAATGGAGCAAGGAAGTGCAGACATAATAACAACAACAACAACAACAACAACAACAATAATAATAATAATAATAATAATAATAATAATAATAATAATAATAATAATAATAATAATAATAATAATAAAGTTGGAAGGGACCTTGGAGGTCATCGAGTCCAACCCCCTGCTCAGGCAGGAAACCCTATACCATTTCGGACAAATGGCTGTCCAGTCTCTTCTTAAAAACTTCCAGTGTTGGAGCATTCACCGCTTCTGGAAGCAAGTTGTTCCATTGGTTAATTGTTCTAACTGTCAGGAAGTTTCTCCTTAGTTCTAGGTTGCTTCTCTCCTAGATTAGTTATTTAGTTATATTCCTTTTCCTCTAATTTATTCACTGTGATACTTCTGAAGTCATCAGAAGATTCATCTTCACATGAGGAACATGGGCTGATGATAGATAAATGCAGGGCTTTTTTTTCTCATAGAACGCCCAGAATGGAGTTCCAGCACTTTTTTTGGATAGAACCTTGTAGGGTAGGCAAGGTGGGTTGTATGACGTGTATGAGTTCCGGCACCTTTTTTTTTTTTTTACAAAAAAAGCACTGGATAAATGATAGATAGATAGATAGATAGATAGATAGATAGATAGATAGATAGATAGATAGATAGATAGATAGATAGATAGATAGATAGATAGATAGATAGATAGATAGATAGATAGATAGATAGATAGATAGATGAAAATGCTACTGACTTTGTCTGATAATGAAAAAGCTGATAATGAAAAAGCTCAGTAATTTTTCAATGAATTATTATTTGGAGTTATTATTTGTCAGAAAATCCTAGAATTAGAAACTAGTCCGAGAACTTAAAAAAGAAAAGTGGAAAGGAAGCAAGGGGAAATTACTTCCACACTGTTGTTAAGAAAATTACAAGAACATGCGTAATGATATACTGGGAGTCCTTGGCTTATAAGCCCAAAATTTCTGTTGCTGAGTGAGACATTGAAGTGAGTTTTGCCCTATTTTACGACCCTTCTTGCCACAGTTGTTAAGTGAATCACTGCCGTTGCTAGGTGAGTTACGTGGTTGTTAAGTGAATCTAGCTTTGCTTGTCAGCAGGTCGCGAAAGGGGATCACATGACCTCTAACCATTATAAATGTGAACCAGTTGCCAAGTGTCCAAATTTTGATCATGTGACCATGGGGATGCTGCAACGGTCGTGCGAATAAATGGTCATAAGGATCTTTTTTCAGTGCCATTGTAACTTTCAACAGTCACTAAATGAACAGTTGTAAGTCAAGGACTACCTGTATGGGTATGACCTTGGGAGATAGGAGGAAGAGTCACAGCCTAAAAAACCTTCATGCAAAAGGTAACTCGGCCCACAAAAAAGAAAAGGGGTATGGGATGTATCCAGTGGTGGATTCAGCCGGTTCGCACCAGTTCAGCAGAAGCGGTAGCTAATTTTCTGTTGCCCAGGCCCAGAATGGACTTCCGGAAGTGGCATCTCCACAGAGAACTGGTTCTTCACATATTTGAATCCCCCCACCGCTGGATGCATCTCAGAAAGGGTCTCCCTAGTTTTCTACAGAGTAAAAGTAAAGCAGGTGAGAAATTCTTTCAGACTTGCAAGCTTCTGTTACTAAAGCCTTACAATACAAATAGTGTTAGTACTCATGGTTTGTGCTTCTTATCCAGACTAGCTCAAAGAGCTGACAATATGTCCATAAAACCACCAGAAGTTTTCTTTCTACCTAGGGAGTCTACAGAGCAGTTAAGAATCAAAACAATAAATAAAAACTAAAAATCCATTTTAAAAAAAAGGCTAAAATTATTATTATTTGAATTTCAAGGTCTTGGCTCAAGTGGAAATTTTGATTCCTTTCCTGAAAGTAAAAAAGAGCAAGGATAAAGTGCAATTCCAAAAGGATTTTTTTTTCAATGTTTTACTCAGCTTTGGATGACAAAGTCAAATAATTTTATGCTTGTCGTCGCACTGACATCCTAAATTGTAATTAATATTGATAGAATACCTTTTTTTTCTCTTTTCTTCTTTCAACAGTCTAGGTTATCCACATAATAGAATGTCAATAATCTTCAATTAATGTTGTATAAACATCACTGTACTAAAGCCATGCAATGTATCAAGATTTGGAACGATGTAATAAGAAGGAAAAAGGAAAGGACTCTACGCAGGAAGTGGAATATAGATGACAGCTCTCGCTCGTGTGCTTATAAAATGGGCCTCCTGAAAGAAGGGACAGCTTTGTCCAGCCCTGAACAATTGTAGGCCTTAAAAGTTCAAATGAACACCTTAAATTAAGAGCCGTGACATAGTGGTTAGTGAGTACTATTGCAAATCAACTGCCCATTGCCAAGAGTTCAGTCCTGACTGATCCAATTTGACTCAATCTTCCATCCTTCCGAGGTCGGATTGTTTGGGGAAATATGCAACTCTGTAAACTGCTTAAAGAGGACTGTAAAGCACTGTGAAGCGGTATATAAGTCTAGTGTCATTGCTATTGCTAAATTATGCTTGCAAAAGAACTGGCAACCAATGCTGGCTATTCAACTGGTATAATCTGACTGGTTATTATACTGGTTATTCACTCAGCTAACTTTCCACATCAACTGAAGTTCCAAGTTCTCTCCTGGAATAGCTCTGAGAGAATGAATGGCAGAAGTCAAACTGAAACGTTTCCAAGAGTTGAATCATCAGGCCACAGCCAAACAGCTTAGAAATGGCACGGGGAAGCAGAGCCAAACCCATCAGCAGCTACATCAGGAATTAAATCCCATGCCCAGGAATGCTCAGTGGAAGCAAGGAATTGTCGAAAGCCTGGGAAGGGATGAAAGAGGGAGAAGAAATAAGTAATTTGGAGTCAGAGGATGAGTTGGTGGCCAGTTTATCTGAGAGATGACAACCAAGACCAAGTGAAACAAAACCTGGAAAAAAGAATTTCAGTCATTCAAAAAGATGGTGCCTTAATTAACTCACTATACATGAGGCTGGAAAAGTCCTCTTAGGGCAGAGGTTGGGAACTGTGGCCTATTTATGACCTGCAGACTTCAAATCCCAGAATTCTTGAGCCAGCCATGCTTGGAATTCTGGGAGTTGAAGTCCATAGGTCACAAAGGAGCCATAGTTTCTCACCTCTGTTTTAGGGTTTCCAAGATTCTACTGTTATCTCAGATTAGCAGTGATAAAATCACCAAACTCCACGCAGTTGATGCTTCCTTGACTTTACCAAGCTGGACTGTGCTTGACAGTGACACCTGTAGCAAAGAATGGTATCATTAAAAAGATGCCACGTGCATGACGAAATCCCCTGCCACCATGAATGTCTGCAGAGGGGGTGGCCAGGGCAAATAACAGCATGCTTACTATAACATTATCATAGAAATGACATGATTGTGTATTCATTGCATAGAGGGTGCAATTATACTATGATGTGCATAACATCCTTATGGTTTCTCCTGTATGTCTATGGCAATTGAGATGTGGGGCCGGCTAAACCTGACTGATTGTGTTTGCAGACTCATGTTCAGATAGTAATCAACCACTACTTTCAAGATTCCTTTTGTAAGTATAGCTTCCAAAACAGATATCTCCAACTTTAGATGGAATTAAGAATTTTACATTATCACCAAGTCTGTGTTATGATTTTCAACCCGTTCCGTGCTGTAATGGCATCATTTTGAATTTAAATTCTGTTTGACATGGTACTAGGCAGCTGGACCATTTTGTGGCATCATCTGAACATTTGCTAAATATTCTTTCCATCTCCCCCATCCAAATCATTAATAAAAATGTTGAGGGCTCAGAACTGACATTAAAAATAACATTGTAACGTCCCAATTTGAAGGATGAGGCCTCAAAAATAAAAATAAAAAAAGAAATTTCCCAGGATCGTCACTTGATAGGTTGTGATACAAAACTAGAGAGCAAGGGCACCCTTCTTTCCTTTTTTAAAAGCAAACAAACTTGTAGAATCTTCTCCCTGGTTCAGCAACTAAAAGGCACTGCCTGAAACTATGGATGGATCGTTACTCTTAGATTTCTAAACTAACACATTAATTTTTTCACCCAATTTGCTCAGGACTTCAAGTTCTGGAATGCCTTGGGAGATAAATGAGACCGCTTCCTTTATATGTAACCTAGCCCTTTGAACCACTTCACCATTCTGAGTCCCATTATGTCTCATTAATAGGACATTGTGGAATCATGTGCTTGCATAAGCTATATGTAAATGAGCAGGACCTTAATGTGTCTGTTAATGAAAAAAGATACACTAGGAAATTAAAGAAGGGTTTGTTTAACTTAGTTTAATTTAAAGGCCACTTAACGCATAGCGCATTAGCAATGCCATGTGTTGTAAATGTATCTTCTCTGTTTTCCAACTTACTGATGCAGAGGAGGCAATTCACAGGCAGAATTTATTTAAACATCATCAGAATGGTAACCCCATTGAATGGTAACACTGTTAAAAATTAAAGTTGAGCTTCTTAAACAAGAAAGCTATTTGTTCGGAGAAAATTTCCAGGGAGCTGCAAGTTCTTCTATTATAGATCAGACATATAATTTTGATGTTTAATTCTCTTATTAAGGCTTGGGCATTGTTTTCTCTTCCAACATGTCAGCTTGTCTGAAGTCCATTACGTGTTTTGAAAAATCTATCTTAATCTTCCAGAGTAGATGCTGGTTCAATCACCTGACAAATAAGGACAATATTCAGATAGCTGTCCTGGTTGCAACATCTAATTGTTATATCTTAAACTTTTTTGCACTTGTATGCAATCTTTTTGGGGGGGAATGGAAAACATGTAATCAAAAGATCCAGTAGTTCAAGAAGAAAAAACAAGAATCATCTACAATAGGGGTCCCCAAACCCCAGGCCACAGGCCAGGACCAAATTGGGCTGTGCAAGCAATGGGCGAGAGAACAAAACTTCATCTGTAGGTGTGCGGGATTTAACTTGCACTCGAAAGCACCACCACGACTCTGGTGTGTGGGAAAATTGTCTTCCATGAAACCAGTCCCTAGTGCCAGAAAGTTGGGGACTGCTGATCCACAACATACAGTATAAAGACTGCAACAGCTACTATGTAGGTCAGACAGGCAGAAGACTAGCAGAGTGAACACCAACTAGCAGTCTAAAGACATTATGAAAACTCTTTAATCTTACAGCACATGAACAGTCTCAACCACGGTTTCAACTGGGAAACCATGAGCATCCTAGACTAAGCTAAATCAAAAAATGCTACAGAAATCCTGGAAGCTTGGCATTCAGGATAATCAGACATCAATAAACATACAGAAATAAACTGTATTTACATACTTACATTCAAACGTTCATTCAGTTTATTCAAAAATAAACTGTATTTACACACTTACATCCAAAAGAGGCAATAAAAAAGCTAAGGAACAAAAAAAGGCCAGAACACATCGTCTCCAGCAGCCAATACCCAAATAAGCAGGGGCTATCACGAGGATTAACAATCCTGGTGATTAACCAGGACAAACAATCAAGCAGAAAACAATTCCCTAAAAACAGCAAATCTGGCCACTATCAAAGAAAAAGCCACATACTCACCAACACTATAAAGGCAAGCTACCTATTATAAACAGGAAGGAAACCCCGCACTCACTAGCACTAATGATGTTACTTGGTTGGGTAATAAAATGTCTGCAAGAAAACAAGTAAGCTCAGAGAGCATCAAGAACTCCACATATTTTATCGCTCTCTATTCTTTAGTGATTTGGAATCTGTTTTTACTCCATGACAGCTAAATTTGTCCAGGAATCATTGATCAATTATTTTTCTTGAAGGCCTTTAGGAAGTCCAAGGATATTATCTGCCAAATCACATCCTACTCTGCCTATCAACACTTGATTTCAAAGACCTTCAAAAGATGAATAAAATTGGATTTAATTTTGCAAAAACTATGTTGATTTTTCTTCAATACACTTTATTCTTCTGTCTAGCCTCTCCTGCTATCTGGATATTATATGTTAGAAATTCTCTTTATATAAAGCACCACACAGAGCAAACAAAGAGTACAATCACCATGTGCTTTACTGCTCAACTATTTAACTGTAACAGGAAACTCTACTTAGAACAAAAGAGCATAGAATAGATCCAAACCTGTAAATACTACCATCTACTGGCTGAATACTACTGTACCTGTTCACAGATGTTGCAGGAAATCTAGAGGTCGAAAGATTTTTGAAACTGCACCAAAGCTGGAAACCACTCTGATGTCAGAAACTCTGACCTGATGGATGATTGTGCAACAACATTTCAGATGTTCCTCATGCCATTTTGAAGCAAAATTGCAGATTTATATTCCCATGGTTAAAGAAATTTGGTTATTATAGCTTTGCTATCAGCATCATCCACCTCCCACAGAAATGGTCATTTCCCCCCTCGGAATAGAGATCTCACATCAGAATGCTTGTGTGTATACTGAAAACCTATGCACTGGAGAAAAATTCCTTGTGTATCCAATCACACTTGGCCAATAAATAATATTCTATTCTATTCTATTCTATTCTATTCTATTCTATTCTATTCTATTCTATTCTATTCTATTCTATTCTATTCTATTCTATTCTATTTGATTCATCATCATCATCATCATCATCATCTTTTTCTCTTTCTCTCTCTCTCTCCTCTCTCTCTCTCTATCTGTGTGTTTTTGTATGTGTGTTTTGTGTGGTGCTGCAAACTCTAGTGCCAGCAACTGTTCTTGAATCTGGAGATTTTTTTGCCCTCCCCCTTTAGCAATATAGTATAACCTGTTAAAGAGATTGGTATTATGCTCAATAACAATTTTCTTACCCTTACTGTTTATAGCCATTCAGGGCATAACATGTGGCTCTGTCTCTTAGCATGCCTTTGGCAAGAATGAATTTTCCTGAAGAGATTGGACTTCTCCTTTAAAATGAATAGATGTGTTAGTATGCAGTCTGATCAATATGCATTTATTGGTTTATATACTCTACTGTACTATCAAGTAAATAAGCAAGAGACTAGACTCATTGCTAATATCAAAGGAATCTAAAAACGGACAGGCCATAGGTAGAGGTAATTACAGGGAAAACACACTAATGGACTAATTAACTCAAGAGATATCTATTATTCCCTGAAATATGAAAACGTAAATGGTGTATTGTCGCAGTAATGCAGATTACATCATTTGTGCAAATTACGTTATTTGCATAACATCATTATAAAGGTGACACCAACTACAATGGAATTTCACTCCTTGCATGGAAAGTCTGTTGCATCAAGAGCTGGAAAACCGAGATCTCATTCCAAGCTGTGAAAGGGCCACACTTCTTAATAAAGGTTTTTGAACTTCAACCCTATTCTATTTAAGGCAGATTCGGTATCAATTTATTGTAGTGAAAATAAGGACAGCTGCCATATATCGTATTATAAAGGCCTAGAATTAAAGTTTTGAATGCCTTTACAAAAACATTCTCCCAGCTGAAGAAGACTGGGAAGACATGAAGAGTTCAATTTTACTCAATGATATCAGTATATACAGAAAACAGAATGTTCTCTGTACTTGTGTATTTTTCCAAATAAGGCACAATCTAAGAAGACCTTCTGGGTCCTGTAAAAAACCAAATCAGTTTTGAAAATACATTTCAGAAAACTAGATATAACACCCAACAGTTCTTCAGCTGGGGCCTCTGAGTATTTTTTCTGAAGTCCCTCCAAAATGTCATGCAATAATAGACAACTGACCTTATGTTTCCTTCCCTTTTAAAATGGGAAACTAAAAGGCTTTACACATATTCAGAAAAGACTTTCCATCTACCATAAACTGGACAAACAAATGGAAAATCTCAGTCCTCAAGGGTATCCCTTATCCACATTAAAAATGAGTGCAGCTCTCAGCCACCAAAATGTCCAGGACTGAAATAGAAGACAGTTGAGATCTGCAATCTGCTTTTTGGTGTATTTCTTATTTTTATTAATACCTATTTTATGCTGATGAATACTCAGTGCAATGAGCAGTGTTTAAAAAAGAATCATTGTAAAATTAAAAATATGGATTCACATTAATACCAACACAAATTAAAAAATCAAGGCTACGCTAAATATATGAGATTCAATTGCAAAATTATCCTGTTCTGATTCTTATTGAGAGTAAAACACTTGGAAAGGCCACTTCATAAGGAATTTTAATACATCCTGGATGGAATATCACCAAATAGATTCTCTGCCACGATAAAATGAGATGATACTCTGCCCAGCTAAATAGTTTACCAACTTACTTGTATACGAAGGCTGAATTTATTCCTCCCTAGTGATTCGCATAGGCTTCAGTTGATGCATCATCTCTCCAGACTAATTTGTATCGATCCTGGATGTGATCTTGAAAAGCCAAGAGAGCAAACTGGATAGCACTGAGTCATAGCCAATTTATGGTCATAGGGAGTTTTCTGCACTTGGATAGATTTTTACCTTCCCTGAGCCAGACCATGATCAAGATCCACACTCCAGCTGTGATTCTAGTCTACTGAAATACAATGGCTTCTTTGCTGCAAAAGACAGTTTTGGTGCCAATCACTAGTCTAGAAAACATAGTAGTTTCTGAGGACCAATGATTTTACTTTACTTTACTTTACTTTATTTTGACTTATATGCCGCCCTTCTCCTCAGACTCAGGGCGGCTCACAGCAAATAATAGAAGTACAAAATATAAATTAGTTAAAATAATAATATACAATATAAAAAACAATAAAACTATACCCACTCATACAACATACAGTCCCAATCAAAGGCCCAGGGGCAGAGCGCAGCTCACAAGCCCCAAGCCTGTCTGCATAGATGTGTTTTTAAAAGTTTTCGGAAAGCTAGGAGGGAGGGAGCAGTACGAACCTCTGAGGGAAGTTGATTCCAGAGGGCTGGGGCAGCAACAGAGAAGGCCCTAGCCCTAGGTCCCGCCAAACGGCATTGTCCAACAGACGGGACCCGTAGGAGGCCAACCCTATGTGCCCTAACCCGTCGCTGGGATTCATGAGGCAGAAGACGGTCCCGCAAGTATCCTGGCCCATTGCCATTGACTTTGCATTGCTAAATTATTGGGCGTCTGTTTCTTCCAGAAGCAGAAGTATTTTCTAAGTGAAATCTTGACAACTTGGTATGAACGAATACATTATGTGCTGGGACTAATTTAAAGGCATCCCTAGGACCCCCAAAATGTACTAAACATCATGGTGAGGTCCAAATGTGTCAAATGTTTTGAGTTTGGCCTAAATAGACATGACCTCAAAATAAACCACACTTATTTTGTTCCAAGCCTGAGACAAAACAGATTTTGAGTATCAACGCTCAAAATTGATTGGCTTGTAGCTTTATAAGTTAGAAATTGCTGGGTTTTAAACATTTTAATTCCTGCATAGTCAGCAAGAGATGGACTGGAAGTAAAAGGGGGGGGGAGTTGGTTCACTCCTCAAAGACAAATACAGCTGATATCATTTGCTGATCTGCCTGGATCAGATGATAAGGCATTAAGAAGTGATTCTGTGCATGATTCTGAAAACTGGAGGTTTTCAATAAGAAATGGAGTAACATTTGTCCAAAATTGTATAGGGACTCCTGCTCAAGCAGGAGGCTAGACTATAAGACCTCCACGGTCCCTCCCAATCCTGTCATTCTATGTTCTATATCCATTTCTAAATCTATAATGAAAGCTGCTCTTAATTGCCTGCTAGATTAAAAACTTACCTTTTAAAAACAAATCCATTAGAATTTAACATCTACGAGATGTGTGGTTATATATTGTCCTTTCTTTTGCTAGCCGCAAAGGTGTGTTGCTGTGCCTGTGTGCATTAACCAAGTGGTGTGTGGAGGTTTTCAAATTTGATGTTGCAAAAGGCAAACTTTATGTTTCTTTTGTTAGTTGTGCTTTGATGTGTGCATGTCACTATCTCTTGTTAAAACTGAAATTTCAGGCTGGCTGCTTAAAGGTAAACATTATCTTGATTCCCCTTTTTGAGTGCAAACGGCATGCTCTTGTGTAAATACTGAGTGTTCAGACTGCATGCTAAATTCAAAGATTATGTTGCTTTTCATCTATTTGTTGAGCTGTAATGTGTGCATTCTGTGCATGCTTTTGTTGATATTGAGTTTTCAAGCTGCATGCGGTGTGCAAACACTAAATAGCTTTAGCTTGGTGACATATTATCAAATGGAGCAATAATCACTCCATCTGAGCATTTAAAAAAAGAGAGAAGCTTCAAGATGATCATTGAAGAAAAGTGTTTTTTTTTTTGCTCTTGTGATTTATACGTTACATTAAATCATGAGAATGTTTGTGTAGATAGGCTGCAAAAAATTGTTCCATTATTTGCTATGGGAATTTTTAAAAAATGCTTCCATTAAAAGTGATCCTTAAATCACCTTTTTTTTGGAGTTCCACAGATAATTGTTATCCTAGATTATCACCTCACTAATATTTGTGACACTGGAGGATAATTAAAGGCACAGATATAGATGTCCCAAGGTGAGATGACCTCAAAGCAATTTATGAAACATGTGACATTGTCATCACAACATTAATGCCAGCACTTGTATACTAGTGTGAGACATCGCATCCCAAATACAAAAGGGCAGAGGAAATAAGGCTTGTGTCATAAAGTTGTGATACACAACTCAGCATCAAATATGGACCATTACAAGCAAGAGATTTGTTTTGAGTTCTCGTTCATCTCAGGGTTGAACACTGGAGCTGTTTCAGGGTTATTCAGTAAGGAACACAAAATGCTTGAGCTTTTTCTTGTCGGTATGTAACCATCCTGGAATGATCTGTATAAGCCTATTTTGTCATGAGCTTAAAACATTTTATTTGTCTCTTTGTTTATTCAATGCATACCAATTCTCATTGCTATCCAGAATAATGTTGACAATTCTCAATTCTGAATGCAGGATAATTAGTGAAATCAGGATGTACCAGAAGATGAACACATTCACTATGAAGCCATGATTTTGAAAGTAGTGCAAACCTTTCTGTTTATCTCTGATTCTCACAAAAAAACCAAATTAGAACATCGTCCTGGAAGATGTGCTACCATAGGCATCAGGAACTTGGCAAAGATTCTTGGCTCCAAAGTAAAGCCCAACAGAAGCCGCTTTACTGAACACATAAGAAACAAATTGTCTGGAATGAATAGGCCTATAGGCGTATTTTTGAAAGCTTGGTGACAAAGAAGTTGTCCATGACTATTGAGGAAAGGATTAGATATGCCTCTTCTGCAAAACTTGTTTGTGTATTCCAGAATGACCTCTTCATCCCTTGGTGTTTTGTAGAGGTTATGAACACCAATCTTATCTAATAGTGTTTGTTGGAATTTCTGGATTTAGGAACAACAATAATGTTCTCAGGAAAATAAAGGCATAATTTAGGAAGCTTGACCTTGGAAGATAATCTCCCAGACTTTGACAAATTAAGTTGGTCTTTATCAAACTCTCTTGATCCAAGATGATATAAGATAGTTCAATGGATAGATAGATAATAGAAAAGATAGATAGATTTGATAGACGAGAGATACAGATACAGATACAGATACAGATACAGATATGAGAGAGAGAAAGAGAGATAAAAGATATATGTAGAGAGACAAACATGTAGATGTTTCATCTTCCCTGCATGCTTCATGCTAAGGAACAGCAGTAGGCACTGATACATATTATCTATAAATCCAGTGAAATAAAAAAAAATACCTGAGAGTCCTAATCAGTCAAGAAAAGTGATCTTTTGTTGAGTAACCAAAGGGAAAAGTCTATTACAAAATCCCTGTCTCTAAAATTTGGTGGGTAAAACAAATATAGAGGTGAAAGTCACTGGGGAAATGGGGCTTGGGAAAATTGCAAAGAGTTGAACAAAATAGAGGCATTACTGAAAGTTTAATGGCTATTTTCCAGGAGCTAAAAATACAGGGCTTGCAGAATCTGCATGGACTCTGCAGGTTGCCCATCCCTGCTTTAGGATAGAATGTGTTCATCTACTGGTACATCCTAAACTTTATAAAAAAGCAAAAAATATTCTCATTAAATTGATGAAACTTTAATAAGTATAATATGATCATGAGGACCACTTCCATAGCTGTATCCTCTCCTCTCTCAAGCAAAGTGTAGAGATTACACATAGTCCTTAACTTGTGGCCACATTTGGGACCAGAATTTACATTGCTAAGTAAGGCAATTATTGAGTAGTTCCTGATTTTATGAATATTTTTATCATGATTCTTAAGTAAATCAAATCAAACAGATCATGCCAGACCAGCCTGATCTCATTCTTCGATAAAGTGACTAAACTAGTAGATCAGCGAAATGCAGTGGACGTAGCATACTTAGACTTCAGTAAGGCATTTGACAAAGTAGACCACAATCTACTCCTTGGTCAGCTACAAAAAGGTGGAATAGACAACATCACCACCAGATGGATCTGTAGCTGGCTGACAAACCGTACTCAACAAGTAGTCCTCAGTGACACTACATCCACATGGAAAGAAGTAAGCAGAGGGGTACCACAAGGTTCCGTCTTAGGCCCAGTACTCTTCAATATCTTCATAAACGACTTAGATGAGGGAATTGAAGGGGAACTCATCAAATTTGCGGATGACACCAAACTGTCAGGAACAGCCAACACCCCAGAAGACAAACTCAGGATCCAGAAAGATCTTGACAAACTTGAACAATGGGCCCTATCCAACAAAATGAGTTTCAATGTGGAGAAAAGCAAAGTCTTACACTTAAGCAGGAAAAACCAAAGGAACAAATACAGATTGCGTGAGACCTGGCTTGGAGGCAGTAACTGTGAGAGGGACCTTGGAGTCCTGGTGGACAATCACTTAACTATGAGCAAGCAGTGTGCAGCAGCAATCAAAAAAGCTAATACAATCCTGGGTTGTATAAACAGAGGCATAGAATCAAGATCACGCGAAGTACTAGTACCACTTTATAAAGCCCTAGTAAGACCACAGCTCGAATACTGCACCCAATTTTGGTCACCATATCACAAAAAATATGTTGAGAGTCTGGAAAAAATTCAGAGAAGAACAACTAAGATGATCAAAGGCCTGGAGACCAAAATGTATGAAGAACGGCTGCAGAACTTGGGTTTGGCCAGTCTAAAGAAAAGAAACAGGGGAGACATGATAATATTCCAGCATTTGAGAGGCTGCCACAAAGAAGAGGGGGTCAGGTTGTTCACCAAAGCACCAGAGGGAAGGACGAGAAACAATGGTTGGAAGCTGGTCAAAGAGAAAAGCAACCTGGAATTAAGGAGAAACTTCCTGACAGTGAGGACAATCAACCAGTGGAACACTTGCCCCCATAAATCATGGGAGCTCCATCACTGGAAGTTTTTAAAAAGAGACAGGACAATCACCTGTCTGAGATAGTATAGGTCCTCCTGCTTGAGCAGGGGGCTGGACTAGAAGACCTCCAAGATCCCTTACTATTCTATTCTATTCTGTTCTGTTCTGTTCTGTTCTGTTCTGTTCTGTTCTGTTCTATTCTATTCATATAGTTGTTAAGTGATCTGACTTTCCCCATTGACTTTGCATCGGAAGATAGTTGGGAAGGTTGCAAATAGTGATCACATGACCCCGGAATGCTGCAACCATCATACCTAAATGCCAGTTGCCGAGTACGCAAATTTTGATCATGGGAATTCTGCGATGGTCGTAAGCACAACAACCAGTTGTAAGTCACTTTTCAAAGGGTTGTTTTAACTTTGAGTGGTTGCTAAATGAATGGTTGTAAGTTGAGAACTACTTGTAACCATCCACTCCTATCACTACCATCATGGAAAAGTGCTGTCATGCCCAGAGGCATAATAAATTAAATATTTCACTCGGTAGCTCTGTAAAATGAAGAAGAGAGCATCTATCCATTGCCAGCTGCTACAGTGGACCAGAACAAAGAACAATCAAACAGAACCTGTAGTAAGGCGTTGCCAATGTTGTTCTTAACCCACGGGGCTTGAAAATGCAGTTTCAAGCCATGCTTATTTGAAAAAGTACTTCACTTGAATTTGGGGGGGGGAGGAAACATTCTTTTATGTTGCTTTTAATTATAGAATCTCCTGGAGAACAAATATTCCTTTCTTTTCTGCAGTTCTACATTTACGTAAAGTTTGAATGACAGCATGGAGGCGGCATGCTAGGCACTGCCTGTTTGTACAGAAACTTCCATTAAAGAGAGATTTGCGTCTTTCAAGGACTTCCATTGCTGAATGGAGCGACATGAGATTTAACACCTAAAGAGAAGAAAATAGTCTTTGCACTTCAGGCAGGAACATTATTGGGATTGTAATCGGATATGTTACTTCCAACAGCTGTAAAAGGCAATTGAGAGAGGAATTGAAAAAAAAAATAATAAAGAGAGGAAATAGGTTAAATATAGCAAAATAAATGCAGATCACTCGTAAAAGACTTACGGCCGATTTTAACACTTATCACCATTGCAAGCATCTCCACAGTCACCTCATCAAAATTTGGGCAACAGGCAAGTATTTACAGTCGTTGCCCTGTCCCAAGGTCCTGTGATTACCTTCCAAGACGGCTTCAGTCAGTGGAGGGAGCCAGATTCCCATGACAATTGCAGTGATTCGCTTAACAACTGTGGCCAAAAAAGTCATAAAATAGGGCACATCTCACTTAACAACTGCCTTGCTTAGCAACAAAAATTTTGGGCTCAATTGTGGTTGGAAGTGGAGGACTACCCGTAGTTGATGTGGTTAGATTACACAAAAATGTGTTTAAGTTAACATTTTTATTGTGTAGTGGGTTTCAGTAGGCAAGGAGCAGACCAGCATAGTTACAACATCATTTATTGACTCAAACTAGAACTAGAGAACTGCAGGCAACTGCCTGTAATTTATAGTCTGAGCTCACAGGGCCTTAACCAATCACAATACTTGAAAAAGCCCACCCAAATATGAATGTTCAAAATTTCCCTCCAAAACAGTTGGAGTTAAAGGTTCATCTAAGCAGGGGTTCTCAACCTTGGCAACTTTAAGACTTGTGGACTTCAACTCCCAGAAAATATATATATATTCTGACTGAAGAGTTCTGACTGAAGAGAGTTAAATAACTCGAAATAGCTATCTCAGAAATCCCTTATTTCTTTGTCAACAATTTTAAAAAACATATATATATTTGTGCTTGCAGATGGCTCTGAGTTGAGCTGAAACAGGCAAAGGAAAGAATGATTTCTTCCTCCCATATTTGGGTTTACAGGGTGCTATCTAAAAAAGAAACACTATATACACATCTTCCCTCCCTGATTACTGACAAAGCGGGAGAGAGCCTGTGGCTTAGAGGTTTAAGCATCTGCCTAGTGTGCAGACTGCCCAGGTTCGAATCCCGGAAGGGTGAGTTCTGACTGAAGAGAGTTAAATAACTCGAAATAGCTATCTCAGAAATCCCTTATTTCTTTGTCAACAATTTTAAAAAACATATATATATATATATATATATATATATATATATATATATATATATATATATATATATATATATATATATATATATATATATATATATATATATATATATATATATATATATATATATATATATATATATATATATATATATATTCAACATTTTGGAATTCAAAGCACTTTGCTGGAAAGCATGCTGGGAGTGCAACAGCATCATTGAAAGACCAAAGGATTACCTCTGCTTGATTTTCTTCATGGCGGTCAGATTGGAGAGAAAACGATGCCAGAAAAATGCATTGCTTTCTCTGTGATGTTAGTCGATGGATAAATTGCAACCAAAGTATTGTCAGATGCACTTTTTATAAATAAGTATAAAGCTTGATCCATGATCCATATAGTTAATGTATTAGCCAAGGAGTGGCTGTTCTATTGTTTCATTTTGCTCTCAGAACAGCTAATGCCAATGCTAGTCTTTGGGGTAAAAAGTCATGCGTAATATCACTTTTCCCCTTACTTCTAGACCAGGGGTTCTCAACCTTGGCAACTTTAAGACTTGTGGACTTGTGGACAGCTTTGCTGGCTGAGGAATTCTGGGAGTTGAAGTCCACAAGTCTTAAAGTTGCCAAGGTTGAGAACCCCTGTTCTAGACACTCTGTTTTAAATAATCCAATAGTTCATAATTCAGCGAGAATAAATAATTAAACACTCGTTACAATTTTATATAAGAGCATCCTCTTTATATTAAGGCCGATTTCATTTTATGAATCACCGATTTGGCCAGTGGGATTTCTTGAACACTTCACTTTCCAGTGGATTGGAGAAAGTGTTCTCTTTCAGATCCTATTTAATTTACTTGTTCCTCATAAAAAGTCTGTGGAGTCAAGAAGCTTTCAGGAGATGGCTAAAACATGGAGAAATGTTTCAAATGAACTAGTTTTCAACAGAGCCATTCCCCATCCACTGATGAAGGAGAAATCTGAAAGTCAAGACAGAAACCATAAATGTGGAATTGATGCCCCTCTCTAAGGGGGGGATTTAGCCCCACAGTCATAGCATCATCTTAATTTTTGGGGGGTGAGGTTTTGATCTCGGTTGTGGACAGCACCTTGAGTTTTTAAATGGCCTCCCCTGTAGATATGCAAAGTGGTTCATCAAGAGTTCAGGAAAACCATTCTTTGTCTTATTTTGATGGTTTTGTTTCCCAAAGTGGCTTTAAATTCAACAGAGTTGGCTTTTGGAGGCAGTTGGTTCTACTGGGCCAATCACATGCACTTGATACTCTCAAATTAAAAGAATGATAGAACCTCTGAACTTAAAAAATTACTTTTATTTTTGGAACCAATAAAATTATGGTAAATATTTACAAATAATTATCTCACATAAAGGTTACATAAAATCAAAATGTCCACAAGTAACAGTCACTCTCATGAAGACACACTGATATCGAAACTACGCCAATCTTATTGCATGTTTCTTCAACTAATCTAAAATAAAATGTTTGCAGTCAACCATTTAACTTAGAATAAAAATCACAAAGTCCAGTATTGACAAGAAAATTCAGAATCAAAGCAAAACAAATGAATTCCTTTCCCAAATGCCCCTCCCTTTAACCCACCTTTTAAAATACCCACCCAGCTCTTAAAAAATAAAGCCCCCAAATAAAGCCCCAAAACAAATTTAAACAAACAAAAAAGTTTGACATCTTTGGCAAATTGGCACTGCTGTCATTACATTCAAATATTATTACACACAAAAGCAACGCACGGCACTAAGAAAAAAACACCAAGTTTTCAAGTCAGTTCTTTTCCTACTAGAAAAAAGGATACAAAAACATACACATTTTTAAGAAGCAATTTTATCTTGTGGAGATTCGTCTCCTACTTCAAAGGCAATTCAATTGTATTTTTATGGTTATTTTCTTTATTTTCCTTTGTCTGTTTTGTTGGTATTTAAAAGTAAGCTTCTAAATGGCCATCAGAGACTTTGGTGAATACAATCAAAATTTATTTCTTTGATGCTAGATATTTTTTAATAGCGAGAAGTCTGTCCTTGTTAATTCTACTTGCAGGGCAATGAGTCTGTAATTCAAAGGCCACTAGAAAGTGACAATTCAGGTTGATTTCAATATGACACTGAGCAAAACAAAAGAAGTATCTGAGGTTTAATTGTGCATTGTATTTTGGTAGGAATAATTCCAGAAGAAATGTTTACCATGGTTTACACTGGACGAGTCCAAAGTATAAGTCAGCAAGTTCCACCTTCTCACTTTGGGACTTGATTTTTAAGGACAATTCCCAATGCATCAATGATAAACTATTTTTGAAATGAAGGAAGGAAATGAAATAATCTTAAAAAGCAAATTGTTACTGAGTATAGGATGTTCATCGAAAAAGAATCAGCTCAGAACATGCCTGAGATCTCAGATGTATCTATGGTAACTCTTTGGATCCTGGGCATTACAGCTAAACCTCTATGATAGATTGTTTTAGTTACAAATGAAGTCCCTATATTTACTTGTTCTGAGTAGCAATAATTTAGACTACCACTAAATGGCAGCAGAAATACAAAAAATGTAGCCACCTAGTGGTTGTGTGCAGCCCACTCAGGAAGCATATTTTCCATAGATTGTTTAAAGATTGGCAAAAAATGTATTGAGAGGTAATACAACAGTTGCCCCCTGATACAAGCAATACAAACTGTGAGTGTGCAAAACCCACATTCAAGGGACTGGTCTGATTTTAGTGTGAGCATTCCAAAGATTGGCAGCATAGTTGCAGACTTGACAAAGTAACTGGGACAACATTGACTCATTCAGCAATTCTGTTTTTACTCATTCCCAAAGAAATGCATATACACACATACCATACAAGGGGCCTAAAATGCCCTATAATCTATATTGCCTTGGGTTTTATACTTGAAACGCAGTATACACAAAAGTATTCATGGAGAAAAAAAATAACCACATTAAGTGCAATTGTAAAGGTATTTCTGGTATTGTCTCATATATTACAGCTGGCATTGTCATGTGACTCATGCTCATAGTCTAATTATTTTAGGTAGATTTTGATCCTGTTAAAACTCCCCACTCTTTTAATTCAGGGGTCTTCAAACTTGGCCCTTTTATGATGTGGACTTCAACTCCCAGAATTCCTCAGCCAGCATGCCTGGCTGAGGAATTCTGGAAATTGAAGTCCACAAGTTATAAAAGGCCCAGGTTTGAAGAGCCCTGCTTTAATTAATCTTGATGGCATGCAGCAATTAACAATTAGCTATTGATTTCTTTTACTATCTTCATAATCATATTCATATTTGCTTGCAGCCCAGACAGAAAGCGTATATTCATTCATGAGCTTCCTCTCCAAGAACATTTGAGTAAACCAAATGTAAAAATCAATGAATTTGTAAAAAAAAAAAAAGAATCATCTGAAATTAAATTGGTTTGAATGCTATTAGCTGTATGTAAAAGAGACCTATATCAGGTAAACAATTCTGGAAATATATACTCTTAGTCTTATTTAAACGAGAGTTGTTGGAATCAGCTAACCTTAAATTAGTTATAGCTATTCAAAACATGGCAAAGACATGATCCTTCCTCTTATAATTAATCTTGCTCCACTGGAAGAAGCTTTAAGATCCAGAAAAACATTGGAAATATTAAACCTCAAAAGAACTGGAGATGCTTCAGATAAGCATCCACTCTTTTTAGGGCTTATCAAAAGAGAGTCACACCTCCAAATCTTTTGAGAGCAACCGATCAGGATTTAACAGATATAAATGCTTACTGTCGTCATCAAACCATGCACTTCCCAGTTAAAGCTGGAGAGAAAAAGTCTCAAAGTGCTTGAGGACTGGAACTATACACTAATACTTTTCCTTTTATTAGCTGTAGTTCTGTATTTAGTAGTAGTCTATGTTTAGGACAACTTTTATCTTTTATCCAGTAGCAATGGAAGAGCATTGTGTGGCTAAATTTTTTAAAGAATTGTTTTCACTACCACATTGTTAAGGCAGAGGCTGTGAGACTTATATTAAAACCCCATATAGGCACATTATCTGGATTTTCCATTGATACATATTAAGCTACTGTACTTTCACGGATAGGAATACAGAACTTCTAGATAAACAACCAACTCTTGGGTCATGAAAAATCTAGCACAATATCGTGGTTTGGTTTCTTTTCCCCTTGACTGTCAGGGTTTTTACTGCAACAGAGTAATGAGGATGGCTCTCTTAAAAACACATGGATGAAAAAAAGTTCCCTACATTTTTTAACAGTGGAAGAGGCTAGTTCAGATATTGCCTTTCTCATGATCTGAATCGTGATGCTGCCTAGCCAAGTACAATAAGCATATGGGAAGCAGCCATGTTTGTCTCATCTCCCAGGTGGTGCTCAGCTGAACCTCTGAGCAAAGCATGACTGTGTAGATACAGTTTGAATTGGATTTGAATGTATTTACTCAAACTCGTAATTAGCAAAAAATAATATCACTTTTCAGTCTTTCATGGAAAATATCTGGGGTGACCTCTTGTCAAGGAACTGGATCCATTGAGAAAGGAGATGGTTACAGACTAAAACGAAGCTTCTTTCAAGAGTAGTGATTTTTGGATAGTGGGCAAGATGCCTACTTCCTATTCAATCCTTCCATGTCTGGGGAAACTGAAAGGCAGAGAGTGGTATTCTATGTGGGTGGGTAATTGGTGGGCTCTCTAGTTCTGCTACAACAGAGGTCTTCAAACTTGGCCCTTTTATGACTTGTGGACTTAAACTCCCAGAATTCTTCAGCCAGACACACTGGCTGAGGAATTCTAGGAGTTGAAGTCCACCAAGTTCATAAAAGGGCCAAGTTTGAAGACCCCTGTGCTAGAACAAAAGCAGTAGTAAAACTTGTATTAAGTAAAGATTCCATCTCCTGTTGGGGGAGAAAATGATTACTAGGAGGACATTCCCTTTCTTAAAGAAAAAAAGAGCATCAGGAGAATCATCTTTCCTCCCACTAGCACTTCTGAAGTAATTCAGTAAATTTGTCTCTATGATTCTTACTTTCTTATCCCCACAAGTTGACACAACTCCTTTCTCCAGTTTATCCCTGCAAGAGAGTTATTTTATACTAGCCCCAGTTTGTTTGGATTGACAAAATAGTAAACTTGATGGGGGAGATGCAACACCCTTACTTACTGTGCGGACAATGAGTATATGCACTAATTATCAGATGAATGTTTTCTCTCTCATTTTATCAGTATACGTATATAGATAACATCAAAGTCCTAATGTTTTTCTCTTTCAAAAAAAAAAAAGAGGAATCCTGAATCCCAATAGTCAGATTCATTCTTGCTTCATGTTCTATCACCTGTTTCACTAAATGTATATATTTGCTGCTGTACTGTGTTTTGGAGATTCCCAGATAAGTGAATGGCCCATTAGCCTTTAATATAGTGATGGATCTCTTGTCATCATTTGATGTGACTAACTGGTTGCATATGAATCACCATAAAATAATGATGTTACCTAAATGCAGCTTATGAAATGTGTGGGACAGAAAAATGGTGACATCACATCAACACTTCCAATAGTCCAATATTTGACAGATTAGCATAAGAATAGGTACTTTCCCCACTTATGGAACTTTCAGGAATGGTAAAGTAGAATGGAATGCAGAGAACACGTAGGTTCTTTTTCTGTTTACAATATTCTCTTCACCCTCTTCCTGAGCTTCTCTCCTATTCATACCTTGCATAAATAATCAATGTGTATATATGCACAAGTAGAGATATACATTATTGAATATTTATGCAAGAATTGACTCTGTGTGTATGATGACCAAGAAAGTAAAAGTTTATTCAGGTGGTACCAAGAAAAAACCCCTCAAAATAATATAAAGGTAGGGCTCACCGTACGTTGCCCCTATAAATCACACCAGTGACATGTCAATTGACAAAGACTGCAATTTACAAGATAGGTTCCCTGCCTTTTTGTATCACATGCATGCAATCCAGGGGTAGGCAACCTTGGCTCTTTTATGACTCGTGGACTTCAACTCCCAGAATTCCTGAGCCAGCCATGCTGGCTCAGGAATTCTGGGAGTTGAAGTCCACAGGTCATAAAAGAGCCAAGGTTGCCTACTCCTGTGAATAGGCCAAGTGAAGCAGAGTCACCTTGTGGCTATTCTTAATTCGTCAGGCTTTGTTAGATACCGGTATCACCTTTTCTTTTGTACAAGCTGTTGAAAATTGCTTGCTTAAGTACAAAATGTACTAAGATTTCTTAGCTCCTAGCTTTCCTGGTCACATACACACTATGTAGTACCATAGTAATGGGGATGCAGTGATTTAATATTGTCAAATATGATAGAAGCCTGCTGATGGAAGAGGACTGTCTGAAGCTCTTTTTCAGAAACTGAAACACTTGGGGCTGGGGGGAACTATTCTTGGATGGTTTTCAGAGAGGTTTTCTGCAGAAACTCTGAGTCTTGAATTGGTTTGGCATTAAACAGGAGAGGATAGCATTAGGATAGTGTCTGATCACAGGAATCTTTTACTGTTTGTCCATAATTAGAAATTAGGGATTACTAGGATTAGACAATATTGCTTTTTATTTCGTTGAAAAGGCGACAGACTTTTAGTAAAAATGGTCACTCCAACTTAATGTTGAAACATTTGCTATACATCCTCCAATTAACATCAACTTTTCCCTCTCTGTGCATAGTTATGATTTAGATCTGCTGGGAAAGGATCCACAAGAATTTATGGACATATTTTCAGCTCTTTGAGCTAGTCCAGGCAAGAAGCATAAACCGTGAGTACTTAACTACTGTATTGTAAGGCGATAGTAACAGAATCTGAAAGAATTTTTCACCCGCTTTACTTTTATTCTGTGGAAAACTAGGGAGACCCTTTCTTAGATACATCCCATGCCCCCTTTTTTTGTGGGCTGAAGGTTTTTTTAGGCTGTGACTCTTCCTCCTGTCTCCCAAGGTAATACCCACACAGGTAGTCCTCGACTTACAAGAGTTTATTTAGTGACTGTTCAAAGTTACAATGGCACTGAAACAATTGTCATTCACTTAACAACTGTGTTAGTAACTTAACAACTGCAGTGATTCACTTAACAGTGGCAGGTAAGGTCGTAAAATGAGGCAAAACTCATTTAACAAATGTCTCACTTTGCAATATAAATTTGGGGGGGAGGGTCAATTGGGGTCATGAGTCAAGGACTACCCGTACATCGAAACTGAGCATAAGGGCTGCTTAGAGCAGTCTTTTTAGAACGAAATCAATAGTTTATGGGTGAAACAGGAGTTATTCCACCTACACAAAGGAGAATGGCACCACCTCGTGATGGCTACAACTAACCAAGAATTTATTTTGTGCAAGTCTCCTTTATTTACAGACTTCCAGAGAAAGCCCCAGCAAATAGTGATTAGAAAACTGTTTTCTTACAGCTTCAAATAACATATTTACTCTACAGATAACCTCATAATGATTCCTTGCTGGTTATGCAGTTTGAATTAGTTGGTTCAGGCAGTTCTCTGTTTAGTATCCATATAAAACTTCATGCTAAAAAAACAGCAACTAAAGTATTCATGTGTTAAAATTCTATATGGGATGGCAATTTCTTTTTAATTAAAAAAAACAGAAGCTGAGAACATGTTTAATGTAATGAACACTCATTAACTTATTTGTTGGCCAGATGAAAGCTATTTTTATTAATAAGGAATGATCTTTGTTGATGCTTATTGATTAACTGGCATCTGGAAATCCCTTTTATCTGGTTTTGCAACTCTTCTATGAACCTTGAGGGGGAGGGTCTTAAGTTAATATGCTGGTTATCTTTGCAATTTATATTGACTCCATATTCCTATAGTTTCCTATTTCCTATTTCTATAATTTAAATCTTAAACTCTCAATCTGATGCCCTTCAGGTATATTAAGCAAACAATATGTAGCTCAGACCTTCTTGAGGGCACTAATTGGGGAAAAGCCAGTCTTAAATTATGTTCTCTGATATGATCTAAATCATTTTTTTAAATTAAATATGCAAAAAGATCCCTGGGGTTCTATGAATCATCCAATGACCTGTGATGGAAGTATCTGATTTGAAGGGGACATATAAATGCATTTTGGCTTGGAAAAAACAGAATTCAAGATAGACGGGCAAAGTGTAAAGATAATTTCATATGAACTCCATTTTAAAGTAACCCATTCATCTGAGCTTTCTTAAATTTTCAACAAAGATTTGGGGTTCCCTGTCATGCATATTTTACCTAAAAAAAAAATTAAAGCAGGGCACAAGATTTTTTCCCCTGTGCCTGAGAAGTACTATGAAAAGCACTCATCATTGAATATCTCTCAATATAAAAACCAAACAAGACTTAAGGAGCATTTTTCTATATGCAGGATATCAATTTGGGAAGGCCAGCTTCTGTTCCACTGATTTTGTATAAGAAAAGAGAGCTTCTTTTAAGCATATCCTTTTGTTCAACTAGATCATCACTGGTCATAAGTTTAAAAAAAAATGGATAAAATGAGTAGTTCTTGGAGTGAAGAGAATTTTATGACAACATAAACGATTAAAATCAATTTCCCCTAACATTTATAAACTTCATCCTATATATAGGGGAGTGTATATACCATAGAAAAAAAATGTTAAAGCATAGAAATACTAATCCTTTCTTTGTATATCAGGATGAAAATCCACACTATTAATACACTAATTCTTAGTGAAATTTTGTAGTTCCAGTTGGGGACATTTAGGAGAGTCTTGACATGATGTAACCCTGATCTTTTTCAACCTCTCATCTTGAAACTTTATGAAAACTGCTTTATAAAGATTTGAGAAACCCAAGTTACTCTTTTTTGAAGAGGGAAAAAAAAAACCAAATTCTACCATAGGGAGAGAATACCTTTACTTCATTGTGTATAAGCATTTCTTTCCCATGTACAGTGGTACTTTGGTACTCAGCATTAATTGATTCCAGGAAGCATGTCAAAAATTAAAAACGACAAGTGCCAAACAAACCACATGACTTACCATGTGACCCTTTGTTTTAGCTTAAAAGGACTTTGTGCCTGTCCCTTTTCATATGTCAGTGACCTTCTCAGCACTGCTGACTTCCCGTCCACCCTATGTGGCCATCCACCTCTTCCTTTTGTAGCTTCCTTCCTGGCATGGCCAACTTTCTGTCCATTCCCCGTGGATGTCCCCTTTTTCCTATCACAGCACATTAAGTACCAAACAAACAACAAATACTGGGATAACATTTTTGGGTCAAAATGTGTTGAGTGCCAAACTTGACAAGTTTTGAAGCAGTCGAATACTAAGGTACCACTGTATATAAGATTTTGGTTATTTGGAATTTCTTCTTTTATATTGAAATGAACTTAAAGTCAAAAACCATATAGTTGTTTATGATTAGAAATAAACATAATATTCAACAGTAAAAATGGTGATAATTCTTGCTATCATTTGCTCATAGGTTCATTACCAAATGCTCACCTGACTGTCAGAATAGTTTTTCTAGAAAGAACATCAGCCCCAGAAATGGCCAGTTAATGTTAACCTGGTTTAGAGTTGTTTTAAAGCTTACTGAAGTTTTAGAATCAGTGCACCATTATCAGAACACATTTTCCAATGTATTTTAAGATCATCCTTTGTTCCATGTATTTGACTTATGCTAAACCACTCTATAGTAACACAAAGAAGTTATTTACATTGGTGCTTTGCTGTTTGAGTAGAACGTTGTTTTTCTTTTGTCTTTAATACCTACTCTCTGAATTAAGACCCAATTTGTGCTGTCCAAGCTGGAACTTACAATGCACACATTAAAGAGATACCCCATAGGGAACTGTTCAACATTAGAAATGTTCCTATTCCCCAACATGGCTAGAGGAACCAGACAGAGCTTGTCAGTCCAAAGCAAGAAGCTACTGCATTTCACAAACTGCAGGAAATGTTAGCAAAACTAATTCTTTGTTTGCCCTGTTTTTTAATGGGAAATTCAATTGAGATCTCTAAAAAAATCCATTAATTAAAAACAGTGAAGTAATAAGCTGTTCACCTAGCTGAAAGGATAATATTCTAATCATTGCATGGGTTGGTTGGACAATTTCTCTTATCGTTCCATATAGCTTGATTTCAGTAGTTGCACTCTAGATGATTCCAGTGGTGTCATCTGGCGTGATGTGGTGAATGTGCTTCTTGGTTTGTTTTGTCAGTGACGATCATAAGCAGCAGCTGCTGCTGGGGGCGCGGCTCCACGGGCTGCAGCACTGTAATAGTAAGGAGAACCTAGAAAAAGGAAAGATACCATTGTGTAAAGATGTTACATGTGTAATTTTTTATCAAGCAAGTGAAACTATTTGAAAACAGAAACAGAAAAGGTGATCTGAAACCTTCACTGGGTCTTATGCAGACTCCTAAAATGAGGCAGAAAATTTAGCAAGTCTTACACAGTTGACGGGCATCTCTAGTTGAACCATACCAGGTTACTAAGAGAACCCATGCAACTATTATTTTTCCCTTTTTATAACCTTGTATTCCCTATTTAGGATAAAGTTGGGGCAACTGGATGGAGCTGAGTATTTACTGGTAGGATGCCCTTCCTGAAACGAGAAGTTCCCAGCAGATTTTTTTTTCTTTGTGCCCTAGTTGAGAAACATCTGCTACTACCTAAGATTGAGCTCTCAACCTTCTGAGTGGGAGGCAGGGGTCTACTCCACTAGGCCACCATGTCAGTCTTGGACCCATGCAACTAAAATTATGAGGCAGTAATGCCTCCTTCTTCAAACCATACACAGTTAGAAATGATTGATTTAGCTACATATCCAGATTGGATATCTCAGTTTCAGAGAAATTTAATTACAAAAAAAAAATCAAATTTAGGCCAGTATTTTAAATCATTAATTTCCTTTGCTATTGTCTAAACCAGTGGTTCTCAATCTTTTCTTCATCACAGACCCCCTTTAAATACCATTTGGGGCCATGGCTTAACTCAAGTCTTAACTCAAGATTTAAATCATAACATTTATTCAAGCCTTCGTGGACCACCTGTGACAACATCACGGACCACTGGTTGAGAACCACTGGTCTAAAGAAAAGTATACTTGATTTTGTACTTTAAAATGATGCTTTCTAAATAAAGTTGTTACTTTGACTTTACAAACAAATTACAGCAATATGTAAGGTAAGATATACATTGAAGTGTATATAGGTCCTTTTGAATGCATAGGTAGATTACAAGTTCACCTTGGTTTTTGAGCAACCAGAGGCTGACTATGAGATTATATCTGATGGATAACTTAACTACATTTCCTGTAGGAATTACTTATGAAAGGGGAAGAGAAATGGTGATCTTCAAAGCCCTCCAAACTCCAAGCAATTCCTTAATATTCATGTTCTATTTGCTCCATTGGAGACTCTACTCATGGAACTCATTCCATGGAAGTAAGCTCACCAACTGGGAAGAGGCACATCCATGGTAAGTAAACTTGAAGGAATTTGGAAAAGAATGGAATCCCTTGACTGGAGGGAGGAGTCCAGTATAGTTGCTTGGAAAGCCCCATGGATAAATCAGTACAGCACGTTCTCCAAATCTAGTTGCTGGCATACAGCCTTATAGATTCTATGGTGATGGAAAGGTTGCAATCCTTGATGTTAAGGCATTAAATTTTGTTACTTTGTCTCCTGATAAAACTGTGGACTTTCAAGAATTGAATCTAAGATCCAGAAAGATCTGGGGCTACAAAAAATACTGACTAACTTCAGTCTCAGATCTTGGACATTGGAATAGAACAATTGGAAAATATTGGTAATGGACAGATAAGATGTCCCAAAGGTGCTTTTCAAAAGGCAACTGGATTTTCTTATTTTTTTTCTTGAAAATGTTTAGCTTCTCATCCAAGAAACTTCTTCAGTTCTGTCAGATGCTAAAATGTGACCATTTGAAAGTGTTGTGATGTATCATATTCCTAAAGTCCACCATAAATTATGTGAGTGCGCTGTCATATTTGCAAACTGTCATCTCTTATTGGGATGAAGTAAATTGTATTGTTTCTTTAGCTAACACAATCTACATAGTTAATATTATTTCTGCCCTCCCAAATTACATGATTTCCTTCTTCCATATACAGCCCTTTCAATCAGTAAATCCAGAGATCTCCAGTTCATTTTTATCAATTTTCAGCAAAAAAAATATTAGTTCCCAAGTTTGTTTTTTAATAAAAAGTATTCATTGCTCCTTCCCTATTCAAGCAAGCCAATTTGGCCATTTCTGCAAATTCTACTTTCTTCATGATCCACTCTTCCATTATGGGTAATTTACATGTGTCAAAATGGCTATGTTGCTAATGTTGGCATGTAAAAAAAGAAAATCCAAGGCTAAAATTTCTGAGCATTTTGCTAAAAAGTTCTGATAGGCATCCAGCACAGAAACTAGCTATAAAAAAACTAATTGATGAAACACAACAGGAAAGAATTTAGGAGCCAGGAAATAAGATTTAAGATGGTTCTATTTATGAAAACAGTATCTGAGAAGGTTTTAGTAGAACCCTTATATTCCTCTTTCCACATACTATGAGATTTTACTGTGAGATAAAATTCAAATATAACATCTATTTGTCAAATAGCAGCCCTAACTAGGTTATACCTCTTCGAACTACGAATTGTTTCTCGGGAACAGATAATCCATACCCGAGATAGATCATCCACAGTGTATTAAATTCTTTTTTTAAAAAAAAAACCCACTCAAACTCTTTCAAAGCCTTGTTTTCACATAAAATTGAATACAATTTCTCCATGCTGGAAAAGTAATGAAATTCCTTAACAGCAAAACCATTCCTGTCATAGAAAACGCTGCTGACAGCATTAAAGGAGAAGAAACAGGGAGAAATCAATAGAGTAGTGACAGATATCATGAAGAAGTCACAAAGTTCAAGACATGTGTAAGGGCCAATATTTCAAACAGATGTGCACGTGAAAATAGACTAGCAGTATTGCACAATACTAATGGAAAAGTTTTTCTACATCCTGTTTCAAGAGATCCTACTGGTATTTTGGGAAGATGGAGGAGAAAGGGGGAAGGGGCCAGCTTGGCTTTCCTTAGATGTCTTTCTTGACACAAGGGCAAGGAGAAAGTCTGTAACAAACAGATCTTAACTCATATTCTGAGGTTTGTTTGGATGAGCTGTAATCTTAGCAAGCAACACAGTAGCAGCTTTAACCAAGTGCTTCCCATATGTGTTGAATTGCAGCTCCTGTAATTGGCTTATGCTGAATGAGGGATTATGAAAGATGGTTTAAGATAACATTGGGGTAGGGAACCATACAGCAGTAGAATAACCTTGCTATTGTTGATGCAGGGCAAGCAACACAGTTCCTATGGCAACTTAAATTTAAAAATGCATTGCAAGTTTTTATTACTAGTGCACACTCTAATGTTATCCATTTCACAGTTGCATTGAAATTGGTTGCTTATTCTTAGCACATGTGCCTATATAAAAGAGCCAGTGTGGTAAAATGGTTAAGATGCTGGACTAGGAGAAAGAAGACCAAGTTGTAATCCTCCCTTAGCCATAGAACCTGACTGGGTGACTTTGAGCCGGTCATTCTCTTCTAAGAAGAGAATGGGAAGACTGGGAAGTTGAAAAAAAAACACATTAAAGTGAAACTGAAGCATCATAGATCCATAATCTTCAATGAAGAACCTTCATCCTGCAGTCATGTGTATGTGTGTGTATTGTACACACATGTACACACAAATTCACAGATATAAACATTTACATATGTCTCTGTTGTATTTATCTCTACACAGAAATAAGTTTAATCTGTGGAGTATGAGCTGTGGTGGTGCAGTGGTTAGAATGTAATATTGCAGGCTAACTTACTGCTCACTCCAGGAGTTCGATTCTAAGTGGCTCAAGGCTATTTCTGACAGTTGTTGCATCAATGCAATATCTAATTCTTCTTTGCTCATATTTTAAAAAATATTTGGAAATTTAAATCCACATTTCAAGGTTGGTTTAAGACATAAGACATCAGTTCCAAGCTACCAGAAATATGATGAGTTGACTCAGGCCATTCCTACTGCACCTATTCTTAAGTCAGCAACAAAAAAACAATAGTGCAATGGAATTTGGTGTTCCTGCTGCTGATCTTTATTGCATTTGTTTCCAATCATTGTTAATAACTCCTTCAATGGACAGCAAACAACAGCCTTTGCACAACTTGAGGCTGTTCTGGAAGAGTGTTTCGATAACAGGGAAAACATTACCTTAGCACCTGCATAGTTAAGGATGATTTAAACCTACCTCATTCATATCTGGAAACAAGAAAAAGGCAATGTCAATGAGGACAAGGGAGAAAAAAGCTATAATTAGATGCAACTAGGAAAAGTCCTCAGATTACCTGCTGCAATGTATTGGGTGTTATTGCTACTGCTGCCATTATCTAACTACTATTTCAAAATGGGTGTATCACCAAAACTACAAGAAAAAAAAGCAAGATTGCTTTAAAGAATGAGCATTCGCTAAATGATATTATTAAGTTTATCGAATACATGCCAATCTTCTATTAACTACTAAGGCGAGGTGATTACAGCCATGAAAGAATTGCTTCTGAATTCCAAAATTGCAAAGAATCCTGTTCTACATGCAGGGTGGGGAAGTCAAATTTACCAATTAAAGATCCACATATGTAATTCCCAACTGTTTTTTTGTGCATGCATACAGACCTTGGTTTTAGTTTTTGATTCCTGGCAACTGCCCAGACAAGTTTTCTTGGCAAAGTTTTTCAGATGTAGCTTGCCATTGCCTCCTTTCTAGGGCTGAGAGAGAGAGAGTGACTGGTCCAAAGTCACCCCTCTGGTTTTGTGCCTAAATCAGAATTAGAACCCAGGACCAGAACTGAGGTCTTAACCATTGTACCAAACTGGCTCTCAACTTTTGAGATGGGAACACAAAAGCTGCAGGGAAATCTATGCATTCCCTGTGGTATGCAATTTTTCAATGCACCGTCCATCTTATCTTGACATTTATGCATTCATTCATTAACCAAAGAATGTAATAGAGCAGTGGTGACGAACTTATGGCACGGGTGCCAAAGGTGGCACTCGGAGCCTTCTCTGTGGGCACACGTGCCGTTGCCCCACCCTCACCTCCCCTGTGACCCCATCCTCTTCAGTAGCCCCCCTGAAGGAGAGTCGCCCCTGAGCGTGGCCCACGTGGAACAGCACAGCCAAGGACATGGCAGCCAGTCAACGTAGACAAGACTCTGCCCTCACACCCCATCATGCACAATTGATGCTGCAGGGCACGGGCAGAGGGTGGGACCGCCATAGTGCTGCTGGGCTGCCTGGGCAATCAGCGGGCCCTGGAGGCGGTGAGTGGCCCTGAAGGCAGGCGGGGCGGAGGATGGGGGTGGGGGGGCAGGGCAAGGGGTGGAGCAGGGGCAGGGGCAGTTTTTGGGCACTCGGTCTCTAAAAGGTTCGCCATCATTGTAATAGAGTAACCATCAGAGATTAGTTCAATTTCCACTCTCCAATTTTTAAACAATGCTCACATTCAATGGAAGGTCATCAGTTGATAAGAGATCAAATGCACAATGGTAAACCCGTTCTCAGAAATACATAGATATTTCCCCAATCACTGGAATGTATTTGATTGTATCTAACATTTGCCTTCCTACTTGACTTCCTCAGCTTCTATACCCATAATTATTGATATGAACCCATATTAACCAAATTACTTTAGACCTAACCCTATATTAAACAAAGAAAATTATTAAAGATCTAATTATATTGACCACATTAAAAACTTGGTTTTAAAAAGTAGAACTTCCTTCAAGAGATTACAACTTTTGTCTTCTTCAAGCTGACCTTCTGATCCATTTTTACTATATGATGCTTTTAAAATAATCTGACTGTTAACATATAATTTTTCTCTGTAGCTCCCTGGCAGCATTTTATATATCTGCTGAGTTGGACTTTCCCCCCCCCCCCCCGTTCACATTTCTGTGCTGAAATCAAAAAGGTCTGTATTTAAAGTGAAAAATGAAAACATCACATTCCAAAACATTCACTCTTTTGCCCTGTCATTACACTCTCCTCTAGAATAAATTTGTCCATTCTTCTGTCATTTTTCCTTTCCAATTCATATTATCATCAATTTATTTCTTGACACAATCATTTCTGACTTCTGCTTGTTCCCTAATCCTTTCATAGAAGCCCATAGAAGTGCTGATTCTAATCCTAACTGACTGATTCCATACCTTTTCGCCTCATGCTGAAATCATGCCAATATTGTCAGCCTTATGACAATGTCCTCTATAACGACAACTCTCTCTATAAGTATATCTATAGCTCAGGTGTAGCCAAAAGGGAGCCCTGTCAGCCTTGCTTACAATTCACAATGTGCACAAATCACATCAGCACAGAAGAGAGAACAGTGCATCAAATGAGATCAACATCAAGTCGAAAGTAATGAGTTAAAATGTTAAAGAAGTTATTACAACAAACCAGCATGAAATTGAATCATTTTTCTTCATTAGACTGGGTTGCTATTATCCACTTTTAACATGTTTGTATTAAGTAGACTTTAAACATGTAAGCACGCTAGGCTTCAGTGGCTGAAACCTCTTGGGGTGGAGAGTGTGTGTGTTCATACAAACTAGGGCAGCCATTACGACTTCAGTGCTTGAGCTCCAAACACAGTTTTCATAAAGATTTCTAAATGAACGTTGTGTCCGCGTTCAATTACACAAGCTAGAAATACAAAAACTCCAAAGTGATATATTCTCTCACTCTTTGCCTCCTCTTTCAGACGAGACCATGTATTGTGCAGAGGAAGCAAAGCACAGAAAGGAGAAAAAAATCTAAAAGACCTACCGGTATATGGTTTCAGTAACAACATGTTTTTAAGCTACATTCATTTCTTCGTCTAGGAACAATAGATCTGATTATTTCCATCAGAGTTACAACAGAAGTCCTACTAGAGGCAGTGTCAACTGAGTCTCACTTTACTGGAATCTAAAGGGTATGAGCCTTTAAGTTATGACACATGGCAGATGTCAGTCAGGTCATTTAAGAAACCACAGGAAGGCGCTCATATACCACTTTGATAAGTTACTGCAGTACCTGAATATTACAAAAAAAAAAAAACGGTCCTAGGCCAAGATTACTGGCATCAGCACAATGATTTATGTTAGATTTTCTTATAATTAATGTGATCATCAGATGAACTTTCAAATAGTGTGAAAAGCAAATCCATCTCAAAATTCTGATTAGACTGCTTGGTTTGATCTATCCTTCAACTTACTATAGGGTTTTATGCAGGCTGGGAAATAAAGTGTGTTCTTAGAATCTATCATAAAAACTGATTGGAACATAGAAAGAAAGATCTATTAAAGGACCTCTAAGCACCCTAAAAACAAATGTTCCTTAGGAAAGGAAAAGCAGAATACCTCATAATGGAAGAGGTCACAAAGTACTGATACAGCAAGGATGATCAGGAAATAAAAAATATATTACTATAACATTTGCATTAAAATATATCTTGTTAAAGAAAGACATTTCATTAAACAAAATCAAATGAAATTGAATTCTTTAATCAATAATCATTGTTAACAAAGATTGCAAAGAACTTCTAAAATATTTGTCCTGATTTGTTTTTCTTTATATTATTGTTAATACTTGATATCTAACATTGATTAAATCTTGCTTGCTTTATCATAATATGGTAAAATAAAAACGAGCAGAAGTCATTATTCATATGAAGTATGAAAAAATATTTTAGTCTACCTCCATCCCGCCATTTCTACTCCTCCATCTCTTTTTTGTTTGTCTTCTAATTTATTCCTGATTTGCCAATTTCTTCAATTCCTGATCTCAAAACCATCTGGAAACTTACTGATGGTTTCTCCAAGTCAACAACAGACAGGTTCAAATGGCTGTATTCAATCCATGCCCTATTCAAGTTATTGGTGGTCCTTTAAAGAATACAAGCTAGAATGAATGCTAAATGATTCACCTTATGAATATACAGGTAGTTCTTGAGTTATGACCACAGAATTTACACTGCTAAATGAGACACAGTTTTGTTAAATGAGTTTTGCTCCATTTTACAACCTTCCTTGACACAGCTGTTAAGTAAATCACTTAAGTTATGTTAGTAACACGGTTGTTAAGTGAATCTGGCTTCCCCATTGACTTTGCTTGTCAGAAGGTTGCAAAAGGGGATCACATGACCCCAGCACATTGCCAGTGTCATGAGTCAGTTGTCAATCATCAGAATTTGGGGGGGGGGATGCTGCAACGGTTGTAGGTGTTAAAAACAGTCATAAGTCAGGTTTTTCCAGTGCCATTGTAACTTTGAACAATCGCTAAACAAAGTGTTGTAAGTTGAGGACTACCTATAGTCAAAATCATGAGTGGTCCTAGATTCAGAAGCTGAGCCAACTGGAAACTGATTCTTGAATTGTCCTAAACAATAAGATTTCTTTACCAACTGAATATATTTGTCTATTCTATTTGTATAACTCCAGCGCTCCAACAAGATTCCGTTGAGAAGTATATATTCTGCTTTTTTACCACCCTTGTAAAACAGATTAGGTTTCTGGCATATAATTCTGTATAGCATGCATTTTTGTAAAATTAAGCAATACTCATCTCCCCAATTTCTCATTCCCAATCACTTCTTTTAAGCTGGGATGCATTTCGCTATAAGAACAGATCCAGGTCCTCCCAATTTGATCCTATGTACTCTATGCTGTCAGGGACCAGGATTCCACTGGCATCATGTTGGGACACTAGTTGAACTCTGTTCCCTAGTCCTAAACATTTTCCATGAAGGAGGCTATAAGAAATCCTCACTTATCCTCCTTCAAAGAGAAATATGTTTTGCCTAACCCAAAGTGCTTTTCCAAAAGGCAACTGGACTTTCTTGGGTTTTATCTTGAAAATGTTTCACTTCTCATCCAAGAACTTTCTTCAGTTCTGAGTAAGAAGAAGCTTCTTGGATGAGAAGTGAAATGTCTTCAAGGAAAAACAACAACAAGAAAGTCAGTTGCCTTTTGGAAAAGCACCTTTGGGATGACTGAGAATCTCCATAGACACATTTTGCCTGACACCAGCAAGCTGACACCTTCTCCACTTTGTCCATAAGGTGCTTCCCCAAATCATTCAATAATAAAATAGCAAATTTTAAATATTAACAGTTGAATTTGAACATTGATTTGCTTATAAAGGTTCATTGTAAAGGTAAATAAGCTAAAAATTTATCAATGAATGTAATAAATATGTTCTTACTTAGCGGCAATAAAAAAAATTACTAGCTTAAATATGAGATGGTAGATATTAAGAGAAGAAGAGAAGAAGTATTAAATGTTGAAATAAGAGAAATTTTGGTTATTAAATTTAAGATATTTGGAAATTATCAGAAAATAAGAATAGTATATTGTATTATTAATTGGTTGATGTAAGATGATGAGAATTTAAATACATAAGACGTGTATCCTGAACATTAAATCTTGTGATGAATTGTGATAAAGGGAATTGGGATTATTTAAAACTTGGAAATTACAAATACTAAACATTAAATTTAAATATGAATGGGAAACTAAAAATTGGGAAAAACTAACCAGGACATTGATTGTCTAAAAAGATTGAATGTTAAAACAGCTAGGATATGTATAAACAAAAATTATTGATAAATATAAGAAAGGGGCAATCTTTGAAGAATGTCCGGAGACTGCAGGTTGTCCAGAATGCGGCCGTGCGTGCTGTCTTGGGTCTTCCAAGACATGCTCATATTACTCCAGCCCTCCGTGAGCTGCACTGGCTGCCAATTGGTCTCCGAACACAATTCAAAGTGTTGGTTATGACCTATAAAGCCCTTTATGGCAATGGGCCAGGTTACTTGCGGGACCGTCTTCAGCCTCATGAATCCCAGCGACTGGTTAGGGCGCATAGGGCTGGCCTCCTACAGGTCCTGTCCATCAGGCAATGCCATCTGATGGATCCTAGGGCTAGGGCCTTCTCCGTTGCTGCCCCAGCCCTCTGGAACCAACTTCCCATGGAGGTCCATACTGCTTCCTCCCTCCTAGCTTTCTGAAAACTATTGAAGACCTATTTATGCCGACAGGCTTGGAGGGTATGAACTATGTTCTGCCCCCGGGCCTAAGATTGTGCTTCCATCATTGATTGTGTATTTGATTGTGTTTGCATGTTGTATGTATGGATTTTTCTTTGGATGTTGATCATTATTATTAAATTTTTATATGTAGTTGTATTGTTGTTGTGAGCCGCCCCGAGTCTTAGGAGAGGGTCGGCATAGAAATTTGATAAAATAAATAAATAATAAATAAATATTTAATCGATATAATAAGAATTGTATTAATTTAAATATGAGACAGTAAATAACAAGGGAAAAGAAAGGAAATATTTAATGTAATAGTTTGAGATCTGTACTAAAGATATTGAATTATTGAATTATTGACCAACTCAGCCGCCACGTTGCTTTTCAAATATTTAAATGTGAAATTAGAAAATCAATAAAATAAATTCAAAAAAATAGCAAATTTTACTAACAAACATCCAACTCAGAGAAAACCTATGTCTTATCCAATATCCAGCTGCAGCTGAAAATCAAGAAAAGCCCAGGAAAAGTTTTCCTAAGAGCTTATAATATTGAAGCTTGAAACCATCAATTTCCACCCTATTTCAAACATGAGACAAGGGAATCCTATTACATTTGTATAGCTCATATTGAGTTACCACTGCTTTCCCAAATCAATGTAAATAATAATTTATCATTGTATTATATCATAATAATCTGCAATAATATATTTCCTTATTTCTGACAATCCAAAGTGGTGCGTACAGGGATTGTCTTCTAATATTATCCCAAAAACAATCTGATTAAATCTAATAACTAATCTTCCACATTAGCTCGCTTGGTTCAACAGTGATAAACTCAAGTGTTTTAAAAATATGATATATATTTTTTCTTTCCTTGCATCAGTGGCTATTCAGTGGCTTGCAGGGTAGATCAAAATAGATCAGTTATGGATGACTGTAACTAATCATGATTTCAGTGTACTGATGTTTGTAAATACTATATAAATCTTGTATGCTTTGGTGGGGTGTTCAACTTTTTTTCTTCTTTTATAATTTTGTGTATTAATTTTTTTTGTTGTTTTAGTTAACTAATTTTAAAAGCTCTTCAAAATATTGCACAGAACAAACTGCAATATTAATAACTGATTATTTCATTTACTACTCTCTCAGACATACTGCATTTCAGGACAAAAGACCCTATGAAATAGATGGCTTCAGGAGAAAGTTTTAAACATTTCTTGTTATATTATCTTTTGTCCAAAAATTGATCATTTCCAATAAAACTGGGAAATGTGCAATAGATATAATAAATCCCACAGACATAGCCAAAAACAAAAAAACCCCTTATATTTCCTGAACAAATAGCAAGGAAACGTATGAAGGATATCTGGCTAGAGAAGCTGATTTGTTCAGATAAGATAAGTTGTTGAATGTATTTCAATTATCGCATTCAATTAAATACTATTGAAGGTTTTTTTTCTTTAAAAAAAACCCCTCATATTGTGGTTAACTTATTATAAACATGGCTAGCACAGGACAAGCTATGATATGAGCTACTTGCAGACAGGTTTATATCAGATTAGGGGTGATAAAAATGATACCTATACTAGGATCCAAATTGAGTCAGTTTAATCTACCACCTCAGGAAGCTACTACTGTACTGTATTTCATGCATTGCATATGTAGCAAATCACATATTGGCAATCAGCAAGGAGTAACAAGCAAGTAACAAACAAGGAAATAAGTACTTGTATGTGTGGGAACCAGTCCCAAGAGCTAACCATCATGTCCTTTTGTAAGTAGCTATAGTCCGTTTTATGTCAAACTAGTTAGCCTTGAGTTGAGTATGTGCTGAAACAGTATTAGAAAACAGCTTCTGATCTGAGCTGCGAGCAACACCAGACTCTTACTTACAGCACAGTAAATGGCAATTTTGTACTGTAAAAAGCAGTGTGACACAGAATGCTATAACCCATCAATTCCTCCCAAAGGATTTGTTTAAGGGCAAGAAATGTGATGGGTAGATCTTAGGTGGCTCAATTACTTAGGGACTCAATTACTTAAAACAAAGAAACTGAATTTTAAAAAATGACAAAAATTCTAAATTATTTCTCTGCTAGAGGTCACACATAACAACCTTGCCATCCATAAATCTGAAAGTCTCCAAGGCACCATATCTTTCTGCTACAGAAGTGACAATTAATTGGTATTTTACTTACCTCATTCACATAGATTATGCAGAAGAATTCTAATCACCATGTGCTACACACATGTAAGGTCAAGTTGGGCCAGATTTTGACAGTGGCGTAAAATGGATGTTGCTTATCCTCCTTATTAAAGTGAGGGTGAGGGTGAGTTACTTAGGGATTTCCAAGGGTCTGTAAGGAGGTGTTTTTTTTCCAGAACCATTTGGATTCTGTCTTATTGCAAAATTACATGCCCTAAAATCTCCCCTATGTGTCTGGATACTAAACATGTAATAAAAAACAAAATAAAAAAACAGTTTAAAGAGGAAAGAAGAGATCCTGAAGAAAGGCTGTTTATTTGTAAATATAAGTTGTACTGCTCTCTTCTACCAAAACAGAATCATCTTTACTGAATCCCAAAAGATTGAAGGAGTATTCAGCCAGCAGTATGATGAAACATATGCAAAAGAAATATGTTTTCCCCCATAATTTCTTCTACATTAAATTAAAAATTGGGACGTGAATTCAGAAAACTATTTAAAAAACACTAAGGGGATGCAATGCCTTGGATTTGATTTGTAAGGGGTGCTTAGTGCATGCAGTTAGAAGTGGTCTGTCCCCTCATGGAAAAGACATGGCTGCTTTAATGAGTTGCAGACAAGTTCAGCATTCACACTCCCAAACATTTTAATGCATTTCTTCAAATTAATTCCAAATCACAGTGGAGCCTCAATAAAGTCTGCAGGCATAGCATGAAAAAGCCAGTAGCTTGGGGGAGTTAAATGTAATATGGGAATGGATTCAACATCCCATAGGCTACATTTCTTTTATACCCCTGCCAGTTGTGGCTAAATTTATTACAGGGGGATTTGCGCTATTTTTGTATCCTATGGGCCAAAAGCAAAAGGGAAACAATTATATACAGCGGGAATAGAGATCGCTTTTTCAAACTTCTTTCATCTCTGAATAACCATGGCAGATTGAAAGTGAGCCACAGAAAATCTTGGCAAATGCCATCTGAGATGATTGTTGTGATGTCGGAATATGAATATCTTAATTATGGTTTGTTAAAAGAAGGCAATTATACACAGTTGTAGTCCGTTCCTATCTCTCACATTTACATTAAACAACAAGAATTACTTGAAATGAATTCAACTGAAAACAAAGAGATTTTCGAGTTTAAGCACGAAGGGGTTGTAAATTAACCAGTTCGGGTCTATGTAGTTTGGTGATTAAATGTTACACATACTGTTAGATATTGATGTTTAGCTATAGAGAAGGCACTCCAGAATGTTTCAAAGCAATTGAACTTATTATTATATCCATCGCTGTGATTCTCTATTCTATTATTATTCATGTCAGAAGCATCATTATTAAAATTTTATGCATAAATATAAGTACAGGCATAAGAACATAAAATTTAAAATATATAGCGATAGCAACAGTACTTAGACTTATATACTGTTTCACAATACTTTACAGCCCTCTCTAAGTGGTTTACAGGGTCAGCATGTAGCCTCCAACAATCTGGGTCCTCATTTTATCAACCTCGGAAGAATGGAAGGCTGAGTCAACCTTAAGCTGGTCAGGATTGAACTCCTGGCAGTGGGGAGAGTTAGCCTGCAATACTGTATTCTAATGGCTCTTCTCTTATAAAGTGGCACAGTGGTTAGAATGCAGAATTGCAGGCTACTTCTGCCGACTGCTGGTTGCCATTCTCACTGTCTCAAGGTTGGCTTGAGGACCCAGATTGTTGGGGGCAATATGCTGACTCTGTAAACAACTTAGAGAAGGCTGTAAAGCACTGTGAAGTGGTATATAAGTCTAAGTGCTATTGCTATTGCTATAAAAGCCTAATTTAGGTGGTGCTTGTCCAGAAACGTACAACATGGATTGCATACAGTTGCCCTATCATAAGGTCCTCAAGAATATATTGGGCAGGGCACATGGGGACAAGTGTACATGTGCATGGCAGTCTGCAAGTCTCCACATTCACAGTGAGCAGAAGTCACCAGGTATCCCCATTTATCCAAAGTATCTCTTGATCTTGCTGTGCACAGTCTACTTAGCAATTTCCAAACTTGTCAAATGAAGTTAGCATCAAATAAACTTAAGATCATGTCCTCGGTACTGCATTTCCATTAATGCTAGCATAGGGTTATTTGTGTTGTTTGCTCTCAGCCTTAAATTGTTCAGTTTCAGTGCTGATTTGATGGCAGTACTGATATTCCTTCTTTTAGGAAAGCTAGAGACTTTATTTGCTCTTTTCTACGAAAAAAAAAGAGCAAATTCTAGCCATTGTTTGTCAGTTACAGCCATTATATATAACCACCCACATTGCTGGTCTCCTGAATTTTGGATTAGGCTATGGCTTTAATGGTATGATAACAAACTTACCTAACAATCCAGGGTTAGGAAATCTCCAGGAATCGTTGTATGTTGAATATTGTGGGTGACTGTACGGACTTCCAGAAAACTCACTCCCTGAAATAAAGAAAAAAGAAAAGGTTTCAATGAAGATCAAGTAAAATAGCAGAGATGGTTAAAAAGCCATCTGAATTCTAACAGATGACTTAATACAGTGAATGAAAAGAAAGTCGGTTCTTGGTTGTGACATGTTGTCTGCTATTACAATCTGGATGCTGCTTGTTTTGTGCTGCAGTTGTGCTTAGAATCTTTATTCGTGTTACTATATCTTTATTCTTGTTATAGTTCTTCGCATTTTAAATCATTTTATTGTTGTTATACTCCTAATAATATTGAAATTGGAAGGCAGGATTAAATAATGAATTATTGTTATTATGGTTGGTCACACAGTCAGCCAGGTGGTCAGACTAGATTTGGCATTTTTATCCACCTATCAAATCTTTCCCAAAGACCTGGGAGAGGCAGATGTTGTTTGATATGTTAAGACATCACTGCAGAATGTAAGCTGTTCCAAATAAAGCTGCCTTTTGCAATTGACTGATTTTGTCAATGCCAATGGTGTTCAAGTGGTGCTCCAGATGTTTTGGGATTACACCAAGGGATCTATTGCTATTAGTACTATCTTTGCTATTTAGATGGTGATTTTGAATCAAATTCAACCACATTTAGTTTCAGTTGTGCTGCATTGATTCTGAACTGGCTGAATTCTTTTTTCATTATCCACATACTTTTGGGAAGGAGGATACTTTTATCAACCAATTTAAAGAAAATACATTTTAAAAGTTCCAAAAATAAAAGAATAAAATACATTTGAATAAACTAGGGGTTTAGAAAATCAGGTTATAGGTTATAGGTCTCTAATATATAACAGAATAACAGAGTTGGAAGGGATCTTGGAGGTCTTCTAGTCTAACCCCCTGCTCAAGCATTTCCTGCCCTATACCACTTCAGACAAATGGCTGCCCAATCTCTTCTTAAAAATCTCTAGTGTTGGAGTACCGACAACTATTATTGATTAGCTTTAAAAAATCAATAGATTATTTACTGTATCACTTTAAAGGACTAAGAATCATTACTAAACTGTAAGTATGACTGAATATCAGGCATTATGGTCATTACAGCACAAATCATCAAATAAAATTATGAGTTGTAATAAATTGTAATAAATTCAATAATTCAGTCTATATTACTATGCAAAGAGAACTATAGAGGTGGTATTAGTCTAGGTTTAAATTATAGTCTAAAATGATTTCCAGTTAGAGTTTATTTAATAGCAGGAGGCTTACAATTTAAAAAACAATAAACAACTTTGAGGGGAATCAAACAAACTTTTAAAAAGAAAACATATATCCTTACCATATACAAGTTAATTCAGTATACTTTGAAGGGTAAGTATGAGTATGAGTAAGTAAAGTGAGTTGAATAAGAATGTTGCAGACTATGTGGATTCTCTTTTAAAATGTGTTCATCCCAGCATCAATCATTTCCCAGAATTATTGGCACCAAATGCAAAAAAGTGATTCAACCTACTCATTACATCTCCAGTTTTTTTGAAGAATAAATGGTCCATTTTAACAGGCAAGACTGGAGTCATATATTAATATCTTATACAATTTGTTCTGAGTATAATATTCCAGGTGAACTTAATGTTCTTTCATTGAAATTCCCAGCATTGTATCTCTATTACTGCATTCAAATGTTATATATCTATTTAATCATGCAGTCTTTGTCTTGTTGGGATTCTGAATGATATTTCACTACTAGTTTATAAACAAGGCCCAGCAAATATTCTGAATTGCAGTCAAATCTTTTAATATTCCCGCTTGTTCCTGCAATTATTTTAATACTATGCTACATATTTGAAGATACTGGAAGAAATTACCTAAAGTGGACCATTACGAATTTTAGAGTTTCAAAAGATTTTATTTTATTAATCATTAAATTATGCAATCTGAACAGTTAGCTTTCCGCTGAGCAAATTTATTGCTACCTTCCTTTTCATAAAAATAAACATTTAATAGCAACATAAAAGAGTAGGGTTCTGAATTGATTCTTTTCTTGTATTTATCCAGGCATTCAATATTTCAATGCAGCTCAAAATTACTTATTGTTGAATAATCTCTTATAAATTATTAGGTTCCATTTTGCTAACCGAGATATATTTATGCAGACTGTTTAGAAGTCCTGCCCCTTTTGTAGATGTAACCAGGCTGTAAGGAGATATAATACACTCCAAATTTTCTGAATTCATCTTTTGATGCACACTCCATTCCCAAGTGACCTCTTTCATTATCCTGGGCAATGGGAAAGTAAAGTTATACTCTTCTTGGTCTCAGTCTCAATTTTGGTGATTTCAAGGTATTTCACAATTTCATGTATGCTAGTTGAGGAATTCCAAAGACAGATATGTAGCAACTTGGATACTGCAGATACAAAACCCCTTGCTTCTCCCTGAATTATTTTTTTTAAAGTCATCTTAATATCAGCATAATTAGTTTATTGATCAGAGGGAAAATAATAATAACAATAACAATAATAACAACAACAACAACAACAACAACAACAAAGTAGCAACTATGCTGCACTGGAAGATCTGCAAGAAATATCATTTGCCTGAGGGATCATAAAATAGAGAAAGTCATAGAAAATGATAAAGTTAAACTGATCTGGGACTTCAGAATTCAAACAGACAAGCACCTGCAACATAACACCCCAGACTTAACAACTGTCGATAAGTAAGACAAAAAAGTCTGGATAGTAGATGTGGCAGTGCCTAGAGACAGCAGGATAGACGAGAAAGAACTGGAGAAGATAACAAAATGCAAAGACCTACAAATAGAAATAGAAAGACTGTGGCAAAGGCAAGCAAGGGTAGTACTAACAGTAATAGGCGCCTTGGGTGCAATCCCAAAACAACTGGAGAACCACTTGAACACCATTGGCATTGACAAATTCGTCATTAGTCAATTGCAAAAGGCGGCCTTACTAGGAACTGCTTCCATCCTGCAACGATATCTGTAATACCATCAAACATCCACATCTGCCTATCCCAGGTCCTTGGTAAGGGCTCGATAGGTAGACAAAAATGCCAAATCCAGTCTGAACATCTGGCTGACTGTGCGATGATCAATAATAATAATAATAAAAAGTTGGAAGGGACCTTGGAGGTCATCTAGTCCAACCCCCTGTTTAGGCAGGAAACCCTATACCATGTCAAGACAAAATATTTTTAAATCTACTAATAAAAAGAGCTTTATAGCTACATCTCTACTTTGGCATCTACCAGCAGAAAAGATTTGGGAAATCGAAGCTTATTTACCTATACCATGTTTGTTTGTTTTGCACTATAGTTCTTTTGGGAAAGAACTTTACGGATTAAACTTCAATGTTGTTTAATAAAGGTTCCTGGAACAAGGTGACATACAGTTCCTATTGTTTTGGTGTGTGCCACACTCTGTATGGGGGAAATTGTTAGATAATAATCAAGGGAAGACATGGTCTTCCCTCTATCTGACGATTTTTCTGTTTGTTAGAAAAGGCACTAAAAATATTCTGACCCTGTTTAGGTAACATATCGCTATGAAAATAAATCTTGTAAAGAGAAGAATACCTTGCACAAACTTAAAACATGATGCCTGTGATGTTTAAATCTATTAGAGCATCTACATTATGAGGGTCCTATCTTCAGCTTACATGTTTATTTTAGTGTGGTATCACACAACTGGACTTCTGGAAGACAAAAAAATCAAGACAAATGCCATAGAAAGGCCTGGTTGCCATATTTTTACTATTTCTTGTCTGCTTTCTGTGGTGTTTGACAGTGAATCAATGTTACTCCCCCACTGTGGAAACTAAAGTAATGAAGTTCATGTAGGCTAGCTTTCAAATAAACATTTCTCTGTCCCCTCCTGAAAATTTAATTGGTACAGACCCACCAGGAGACTGGATCATTTTGTGAAGAGAATGTGAGCCTTTTCACACTTTATCTTGTGGCATGATTTCTACTGGACATGAAGATTATGTAGGCTCTTAATAAACTGACTGATTTTAACTACTCTACAATATCAGCTACCCCTGGAGGTAGTAGTGAGAGGGAAATTAGAAATCAAGTGTTTAAATTGACCTGCCCTCTTTATGAGTTACTTCACACATAGAAAACAACCATCATACTCTTTATCTTTTTCACTGCTAAAATTGCACTGTCGATATAATGAGAAAAAAATAGGCCTTTTAATCAAGTCTTACTTTCCTTTAAATAGAAAATAACACCTGGATGAACGATCTTGGAGTATAACCTTAAACAGAATCATATTAAGCTTTTTATTTTATTTACTTTTTATTTTTATTTTATGTATGGTTCGCTTCACACAAATATTCATCTGAATCTTCTTTGTTATAGGTGAGCCTGTTAACCCAAAACAAACTCTCTGCTTTTGATTTTGTTTTAGTTTAAGAATAGATGCATTTAATAGTTTCACTGTGTATAATTACCAACAGCTTATGATTAATATTATTTCAATTATTTGGGTTTTTTTATAACAGTTCCAATAATACCATACAATACAGATGTTATACTACCGAAACATCATACACAAACTCATAGAGGTAGTAAGACCTATCTCCATCAATTTACTACATCTTGGAGCATCTGTATTTGTAGACCAGGTCTTCTCAACCAGTATATACATTGTCCAGAAGTAATTGAAATACTAACATTAAATCCAAGTTAATGTAACAAAATGTCTGTAAATATCTAAATGCTCTTCTTGGAAAAAGTAGGATCTTGTTTATATCATGTTGTAAACCAGATTTTTCCAGTGATTACCAGGGCATAAGATACTAAAGACTGAGGATCATAGGTTAGACAGTGATACATTCACCTATTTTGCTATCATACCCTCTTCATATGTGGTTAGATTGGATATCACGTTTTCATATTATTGAACAGATATTGAACACATGCATGTTGACGCAACCAAACCTTTGTATCCAAAATCCACTGGATTGATGGGGAAATCATGGCTTTACTACAAATAATTCAATAGTACAGGCATGCTATGGGTCCCAGTGATTAAAAACAGTCACCTGCTAGCAGGACCTAGAAAGAAAGGATCCTTTTCTCTTGCAACACCTGCCCCTAGAACATCATATTCTCAAGATGCAACTTTCACCAATCCTGTCAACTCTTAGGAAAGCTATAAAGACCTAGTTGTGTATTTCCTGGCATGGAGATCAGAAAGTTAATAGTTTCAGCCATGAGATATTATGGGTTTTAACTTTTCCTTTGTGTATTGCTTGTGGTGCTTGTTGTGTCCTGGGCCTGCAAAAGCAGGCTCGGGATGTTGCATTGGTCCCGGGCGTTCCAAGGCTGCCCGGGACCAGACTGGTCGGCGCCAGCCTTCCGCACATGCACAAGGCAAGAAATGCTTAGTTACATTGTTTGCCGTAGTCCGGGTCCCTCGTCTTTAAAAGAAGCCTGTTTTACTTTTGTTGTTGTTGGTTGTAAGAGAGTCAGAGAGGAATAAAGAACTCTTCAAGGTTGCCATGTGTCTTCATCATTGCACTTGAACCCAGAACTTAACACTGGCGACAAAAGTGGGATTTCTGCAAACAAAAAAGGAAGTTTTGAGGATTTATCTAAGAAGTCCTGAAGAAGGAAGACAGCGTCTGAATCAGCGTCCCAGCCTGCCAGTACAGTGTCGCTGGAGGGTTCAGCTACAGGACCCTTTCCCTTAGAAAAGTTTGCAGAAGAGCAAGTGGTGAAGTTTGCAACTAAGAATGGCAAAAATTGGGTGTTTGTCTGATTTTGATGTCTCACACCCAGAGAGATGGAATTCTTATGTAGCAAGGGTGGAGAATTACTTCAGAGTAAATCAAATTAGAGAAGATGGCTTGAAGGCTGCAACTCTGTTGTGTGTGTGTGGACAGGAAGCTTTTGAAATTGCAGAAAACCTGGTGGCCCCTGCACCTCAGGAGTCAGTGGCATATACTGACTTGAAGAAGCTGTTGAAGGAACACTTCCAGCCAAAGTTGTCTGTTATTGCTTGGAGGCGCGCATTTGAACAGAGAGACCAGAAGCAGAGTGAATCTGCTACAGACTTTATTGCGGCTTTAAGGAGAGCAGCCAGGCCTTTTGAGTTCAAAGATCTGGAAGAGAGGCTGCAAGATAGATTTGTTTGTGGGCTAAGGAACAGAGACTTGCAGCAGAAGATTTTTGCTAAGGAAGAAGTCTCATTCCAAGATGCACTACGAGAGGTAACAGCTGAGGAAGCAACAGGTGGGACTGTGAAGACATTACGGCTCACCAGAAGCGCTCCAGAGACAGCCACAGTCCATCAAGAGGATGTTTGAGAAGGATCGGACAAGGATCCTGAAGAAGAGGTGAATAGGCTTTACCAGCCAGCTGAAAGGAGGCAGAAGGAATGTCAGGAAAAGGCCCCAGCATCTCTTCAATGCTTTGGGTGTGGAGGTCACCACAAGCGAGCTAACTGCAAGTTTTGTTTCGCCATCTGCAGAGCATGTGGCAGGCAAGGCCACATAGCATCCGACTGTTTGGGTCACCCGAAGGTCCAACCTCGTGAAGAATTGCATCTGAAAGGTACCAGGGTCCCCAGCCAACATAGGGTGGGCTTCTGTACACTGCGCAGGAGTATTTTGAGAACAGGAACACATAAGCCCCTTAAGAAGAAACTGTCCATTAACTTAAAGTTGCAAAGGGTTCCCTTATCAATGGAGTTGCACACTGGGTCCACTCTCTCCATTATTTCCATTAATACCTTCAAAAGGATATGCAGCAGCAGTGGCCTTTGAGTTAAACTCAGGCCATCCAATCTAATACTTACAGATTTTCAGAATTCTATGGTGTGTGTTAAGGGGGAGGCCACCCTTAGAGTACAGCATAAGGATTTTGAGGGTCCCCTAGATGTGGTGGTTGTTGGGGGTGAACATACGAGTCTTATTGGACTCGATTGGTTTGAGACTCTAGGAATCCAGGTAACTGGGCTGCACCATTTGCAAACATTGAGCCTTGCAGAAGTCTGCAGGGAGTTTGCATATGTGTTTAGTTCAGAGTTAGGATCCTATAAGGGGCCTCCCATTTCGCTACGGTTAGACCCAAACATCATGCCAATCAGGGTTAAACCTAGGAGGGTACCTTTTGCCCTCAAGGGTAAAATTGATGCTCAACTGGACAAATTGTTCCAGCAGGGCATTCTGGAACCTGTGGACTCAAGTTCATGGGAAACCCCCATAGCAACGCCTCTACTGGGGACATACGTATATGTGCAGATTACAAATGCACACTGAATAAGGCGCTGCAACAGCACACTTATCCAGTACCTATGGTAAGTCACATTCTGGCCTCCCTCAAGGGGGGGCGTATTTTTGCAAGGCTGGACCTGGCACAAGCCTATCAGCAGCTACCTGTTGATGAGGCAACTGCAGAGGCCCAGACTATTGTAACTCACAGAGGGGCATTTAAGGTCAAGAGACTGCAATTTGGGGTAAATGTAGCCCCTGGCATATTCCAAAGTGTCACGGAAAGCACACTTTGAGGTATTCCTGGGGTCTGTCCATACTTTGATGATGTCCTCATTGCTGGGGAGTCATCTCAAAATTTAGCAGAGAGGTTAAGGGCTGTCTTGCTTCATTTTCGAAAAGCAGGCCTTAAACTAAAGAAAGATAAATGTAAGATAGGAGTCACTACTACTGACTTCTTAGGATTCAGGATAGATGCTCAAGGCATTCACCTTGCTGAAACTAAATTGCAAGCTATCTAGCAGGCCCCAAGCCCTAAGTCTAAGAGTGAGCTGCAAGCTTTTTTGGGACTATTAAATTTTTACCATGCATTCCTTCCACATAAAGCTGCAGTAGCAGAGCCACTACTTCTTAGATAAGCAGGCTCCTTGGCAGTGGACTAAAGTCCATGAAAAGAGTTTCAATGAGGTTAAAGCCTTGCTCACTTCTAACACTGTTTTAGCACATTTCAATGAGCAACTGCCTGTTTGCATCGCATGCAATGCATCTCCTTATGGGGTGGGAGCTGTACTTAAGCCATCTGAAGGCTGATGGGACAGAGGTCCCTGTGGCCTATTATTCAAGGACTCTGTCTTCTGCAGAGCGAAATTATGCTCAAATTGACAGAGAAACCTTGGCCATAGTGGCTGGCATTAAGAAATTTCATGATTTCTTATATGACCGCCACTTCACAGTCTTTACTGACCATAAGCCTCTGCTGAGTTTGTTTACCACTAATAAACAGACCCCACATATCATTTCTCCTCATATGCTGAGATGGTCCATTTTCCTGTCAGTATATGACTACACATTAGTTCACAAACCAGGAAAAGAAATGGGTCATGCAGATGGCCTGAGTAGACTACCCCTGAACCAAGTAGAGCCAGATCCTGCTCCAGCCATTAATATTCTGTCCATCCAGGAGTTGCCTGAGTCTCCCCTCAATGCTAGGGATGTGGCTGCAGAAACTGCCACTGATCACACGCTTACATGCGTGATGACATGGGTGCTGTCAGGATGGCCTGACAAGTGCCCTGATACTGAGTTCCAAAGCTTCTGGCTCAAGAAGCATGAGTTGTCCACCTTTAAGGGTTAATATTAACTGAATCCATAAATATTAGGAATTCTGCCCTTTTTTCATCTATGTTCTGTGCCCATTCATGGACTCAGGAAGAGGATCCTGGAACAATTGCTCTATAATCATATAGTCTAGAAGAAGAAATCTCATAAACTTCATTTCCTTTGCTCAAGTAAATCTTACTCCGTGCTGTTGCAGCCAGCTGTGCTATTTCCCTGCCTCTATGTTGTGCTATTTCCTTGCCTCTATGGAGAAAGATGTTCTGTTTCCAAGAATAATCAGCATTCCTGCACAAGTATCAGGAGAGAGAGAGAGAGAGAGAGAGAGAGAGAGAGAGAGAGAGAGAGAGAGAGAGAGAGAGAGAGAGAGAGAGAGAGAATCCAAGATTTCCAGGCCTCTCTGGGGGATGCTCTATTGCCTGACAGGCTGAGCCTTCCAATTCTCTGTTTTTTATGCCTCAGTGGTCAGGGTGTCAGGCTCCTGCAGTACAGACTAGCCAGGAGCTAGAGGAGTCACTGAATACCATCAGTTTGGTGACAGTAGTGCTCGCTTCATCCCACATACTCTGCATATCCATCAGCCATGCAAAAAGGTTGGGGGGGAAGGAAAAAGAAAAACCAGCAAGCAACAGAGCGGGTGGGAAGAGAGTAAACGGAGAGCGACCAGCCCTACCATTAACATCCCAGGCCTTGGACAGATAAATGGAGCAGGAGTGCTGCGAAAGTAAGCGAGATGAATGAACACTGCATGAGTGCCTCTTGATTTCCACCAGCTACTTCTGCACCCATCAGATAGACTTCTTGACAGGCCTGTTTAATGATCAGTCCAGTCCAGAGCAATACTATGCATCAGCTACCCAGGGGAATTGCGTGCTCTTGTCTGGGAGAAGAAGGCGGGAGGCAAATGATTAGGAAGATGAAATATTTCATAAAATGATAGTTCAATACATTGTTTTTTAATGATTACATGGCAAAGCCCTTAATTAAGACTGCTGCTTTTTACAAATGATCCCATCACCTAATTGCATTGCAGAAAGATGCTTCTTCAGCCAACAAGACACTAAGAAGCCGGACAATGATTGCATTGGTTGATACTAGATGTTATCTAGCAAAAGGAAAATAAAAAAAGAAACTATTATTTGATAATAAGAAATATTTATTCCAATCTAAGGAGGATTGGATAGCACAGCTTTGTGTATACATGTTTAGCTAGTAGCAGGTCTGGTTGGCTGATGGTATGTTGATAATACTTTTCTCTATTTCTTACTTCCTGGAATTTAAAGAAACCATTATAATTTGAATATGCATGCATGTGGGTCAACTAAAAAAAATAACATCACAGAACCTTGAAAGTTGGCTCCTTTGTTTGTTGCATTTTGATTGTTTGATTTGTTTTGCATCATATATTTGATAAATGTCTTTGGAACTGAATAATGATAACTTTGAATATTTACCGTATGAATCTATAGGTGGAACAAGACAAAAGCTGTTCTGACATTGAATACTTTTTAATAGATATAATCTACTAGGTAGTGAAATATCCATGCACAGACATACACATCCTGCTAATATGGGAAATTATTGCTATTTTTACGGATGAAATTTCATTCATGGCTGCTAATAATGGGTTCTAAGCATATCTCTGAGGCTGAAGACACCTCCACCATATACTGCAAAATACGTACTAAGCAAAGGCAAATACATATATTTTGGAATATATGGATCAGGAACTGAAAAGCAGTTCTCTATGAAAAAGAAGAATATCAGTGAAGATTGCAATTGCTGCATTCATTATCAGCTTCCATTACCCAATTTTTTTTATTTTATCTTGATTATACCATGCACTCATCACAGAACCCAATCCTTTCAGTTTAGAAAAGACTTGAGTTATTACAGTAACTAAAAGTGAAAAAAGGAATTCACGGTTATAAAGGAGAGAGAAGGAACTAAAAGAACAAAACTGGATCTAGAAGAAGCTAAACTCTAACCTTTTCTTCCATCACACTGGTCACATAACTACCCCAGATTTGGTGTTATTCTCCTACAATAAATAAATATTAACTGGACCAGATCACTTTCTTAGCCTCATTTATATACTTACAGAATTTCTACACTACTTCAAGTGAAAGATCGTACATTAGTTTTATTAGAGGTGGGTACCACCAAAATCTATTTTTCCTTATCAATGCTTTGATGAATAAGGGGACAATACATAAATTATTTTAATTTGGGGAGAGGTATTATCAGTAGTCTAAATTTAAGACTTCTGGTCAACATCTCACTCAAGCTGGAGAGGTTAGTTTGTTCCAGCATCCTCTGATATTTCTTATTCACAAATTATTTAAATGTTATTTTTGGAACTCAAAACAGATAATATTTATTTATTTATTTATTTGGATTTTCAGTTTCTTTTGATCGCTTGGAATATTACTCAAGGCAGTTCTATCAGTTTCTTCCCATTCCTATATATATATATATATAAAGGATGTGATTTTTGTTCTTTTGGGAGGAGATAAAAGTTTCAAAATGATTATTGATTGTATAAACGCCTGATTGGATTCATCTGAGAAAAGAGCATCTCTGTTCAAACACATTAACATGTGTACAATTAATTTATTGAAGAGTAACAACTTCCTTCAAGCTTAAGTAATATCTTTAACATCTCAGTTTTGCTGGTCCAGTTTGCAGAGCCCTAATACATAAAGCATTAGCTCTGTTAGAAGGTTATCAAGTAGCTACTGAGATGACTAATTGTGTTCCAGATTTTCTTTTTTGATTACTGGTAAGTGGTAGCCATGAGAAATTTCTTATCTTTGGCATGAATAGATAAGTTATTCCAAATACTGCAGTCCACTCAAACAATTGAACAGGGGGAAAATAACCTTGATTATGTTCTTTCAAGATTATACTGATGAAGTCCAATAATTTAGAAAGATGTTCATTGGTGTAAGAATGATGACTCATGAGAAGTGTTTTATTAGTTGCTATACATCTTAAAGCTTTGGATGGAGACCAGATATTATTTGACTGTCCTAAATTTTTTTTAAAAAAATCTGTACTGAAGTTTGGCTGAAGTTTCTGTGGATGATTGAAAACCTTCCATGTTCTGCTGCTGCGCCTACTTGAAGCTGTCCACCCCCCAATTTTATATCATTTGCTCTAATTAGATATTTTCTGATTTTACTTAGTTCCAGGGCTTTTTTTCTCATAGAACGCCCAGAATGGAGTTCCAGCACCTTTTTTGGATGGAACCTTGTAGGGTAGGCAAGGCGAGTTGTATGACGTGTGTGAGTTCCGGCGCCTTTTTTTTTCTCAAAAAAAAGCACTGCTTAGTTCATTTTGTTGATAGAACAAAAATATTTTTAAATTGTATTTCTTTCAGAATATAACTTGTTTCCTCTTGTTCCCCTCCCATCTGCTTTTTTTCCTTCTTATATATGGTTTTGTTTAAAATACAGATAAGTCAACTAGCAAAATAAAAAAAAACCTTTCCCTTTTTTTCTAAGTTGCTTCATATAATTTAAAAAAATGAAAAAAGAGAATAAGGAGTATCAAGGAAGCTTAAGGTAAGTTTGATTGCCATCCGTCCACAAAATGATTTTATTTTTGCATGTATCACTCAATTTTCTTCCTATTCCTTTTTTATTCTTCACTGACTTGAAAGTTACTTCAGCATAGTGATTAACGTACCAGACTAGAAACCAGGTGATTGTGAGATCTAGATCTGCCTTAGTAATGAAGCTTACTGGGTGATCCTGGTCTAGCACTTTCTGTCTGGCCTAGGAAGAAGGCAATGGCAAACCATTGAAATCTTGCCAAGAAAACTACAAGGAATTGTCCAGACAGTTGTCAGGAGTCAAAAACAAAAACAAAAAAATTACTTCTATATTAGACTGGACTAGAAATCTTGTAAATGTAACACATATCAAGGGTACGCTTCTTTTGTTATTCTCTGCTTCAACTATAATGCATTTCTTATGGTAGTTTCCCCTGTACCATATAGAATGCTAAGGAGCAAGGGATCATCTTCAAACAAATTTTTAACTTTGTTTTTAACTATGGCTTTTATATGATTGCGTGGATTCGTTTGTAAACCACCCAGAGTCACACAGATCAAATGGACGGTAAAGAAATACAATAGATAAATAAATAAATTGGTTCTTTGCTTATTCCACAGTTGAACTGTACTAAGGCTAAGATAACTAGTGATAACCACTGAAATAAAAAGAGGCTATAATGAAGCAGCGAAAGACTGAATATTCTCCCGTTTTTCCACTAGCCTGCTCTAGTTTTTGGAAGGGCATATTTTTGCCTTTTTTCATCCAGTGTCAAAATTCTTCAACCAACTAGGCCATACAGAACATATGAGAACTGTCTTGATTTCTCAAAACTGTTTGGGGGGAGGGGGGAAGATTCCCTGATTTGTCTTAGAAAAAATGGTGGTAGCTAATACATTAGATTAGTTTTTTTGGGGGAAAATGCAATTACACTAGACTTCAACTTATAACAGTTTGTTAGTGACCATTAGAAGTTAGAACGGCACTGAAAATTTAACAAAGATTCATAACTGAACATTTTGAAAAAAAATCATTTTTATATTCATTCTATAACGTCTCATTTTCTGAAGAGGATGGTTCATAAATTTCTTCCAATAACTATCATTAGTTAGAGTGTTCAGCTCTGCTTCACTATACGAAGAGCAGGGCTAAACAGTACATTTAGCAAACAAAGTGAACTGAAGCAATTTGCATTTTACGTATTCTCATTTCAAAACAGCAGTTAAAGCAAAAATCTATTACTAAAAAGTACTATTTGCAAAAGGGCTGAGATGCAAAGAAAGTCTGTTTTTCAGGTCAAGAAGAACCTAATTTAATGCAATTAATAATACGAACTCCTGGAGTTTAAACTAGGTCCGTTTATTCCACAGAAAATGCTAGGATAATGAACATGCTTTTTTGTAAAATTATATTTTCTTCTCATTTTGATTAATATTTTTATTTTGCTATGCTTATTTTATTCTATTGCTGTAGGGCACTTAGAGTTCAGTCAGGCAGCTTTCAAATTGAATTTAAAAAATAAAATAGATCACAAGAATAATGATTAAGAACATTAATAAATGGTAAATAAAGCAAAATCACAGTGTTGAATATTATGAATACATTTTTGATGCAAGCTGTAGCCAATGTCCAAGTGGAAATTGGAGGACAAGCAGGCAGACCCTAGTCACCTCTGAACATCATACTATGAATTTCAACTTTGAACAGACTCCAACTATGATTAGTTAGAACAAACTGAGTTCATTCTTTACCCAATTCTCAAGTTTTCTCTTTCTGCTATATGTTCAAAATAACAGTGATTAATATGTATGGATGTAGATATGTATACGTGTGTGTGTGCGTGTGTGTGTGTACATCATGTTTATGTACATGTGTGTTATGTATTTGTATGGGCAGATATATACTTTTGAGAGCAGGCAATAGAATTTCAGTTTTAATGTAGGCCAGTGCGCTCACAGTAAAAAAGTGACAATAAAGGTTGCCTTGCCTTGCCTTGCCTTGCCTTGCCTTGCCTTGCCTTGCCTTGCCTTGCCTTGCCTTGCCTTGCCTTGCCCTGCCCTGCCCTGCCCTGCCCTGCCTTGCCTTATCATCCTAATACCAAACAGACAACAGAAATTTATTTTCTGAATTGTTTCCACTGGTAGAAGGAACCAAACAGAAGTATAACACAACAGTTTTGTTTCACATGCAGAACTCTTTAGAATTTAGGCATGCAAATGTGACCTATATAAGCCATGGGATCCTACCATTCATTTTACCAATTGAGTTCTCATTCTGAGTGTGCCAATTTTGTTGTTATTTATAAAATTTATCTTATGCCAGACATCATCAGGGCCTCAAAACATTTTACCATTAAAACAGATAACTACAGCTATAATATTTTTCTCCATAAATCTCCTCAATAAAACATCCTTTAAAGAATATCATTCTAAATGCTGGCTTTGTCTTGGGTTTTTGTTTTTGTTTTGGATTTGGTGGGATGCCCAGTAACATCAAATTCAATCAATATATCTATTTCACCAAGCCTAAAGTCATTAAAATGTCTTTTAAAAATATATTACTAAAATCTCTATACAAATAATAATAATAAATAAGCCTCTATGGCAGTTCAGATTTCATTCCAAAAACATGTTTCATACACAACATTGGAGCATCTCTCTAAATTTTCTAGATCTGAACTACAACCTAAAGCTTTTGAATAGTATTAATTTCTAATAAGAAAAATAGCAAACATATTGTCCATTGTCCATTCTCTTCTTTGAACATTATAGTAACAATATTTGATTTTGTGATTTTTATTTAACCAAGCAGTCTATCAAAAGAACATTGTCAATATTAAAAAAATGTTTTAAAAGCAATAAATTTCTTTCATTGTATCAGTTTATAATTTAGTCTACATTTATTACCAAAAGTTGTTAAGTAATTTAACAAGTCTCTTCAATATTTTCAGTCAAAAAAAGCTATAATGGGCAATGGGCATCATTATCAGCTCCAGTAATTATGCTCTAATTTTCTTACAGTCCCTCTGACATAGACTAGAAAAAAATCTTTAATAAATATAGTCCAATTTTAAGGAAATAATTATTTATCATGATTAAGTGAACCATGATGATCCACTCAATGAGTCTCCTATACTTTTCAAGGCCTCATTTTACCACACATTTTTCAGCTGCTGAGATGAACCTGGTTAGGCCTTCTAAACAAAAAATACTCAGTTCAACTCAACAACTGAAAAATTGCACAACTAGTCTTATCTCTGTCATACTTATCCAAATTCAGGAGCTTTATCCAGGAAATTTACAGCCCTGCCCTGCCATTATCCAACCATAAATAAATGGTTATACCTTTTTGTATTTTTGTATTTACTTTAATGGAATATTACTAATTTTAGAATATTGTAAGTGGAAGAAGGGGCACATTTCATGGAAATTTCTACAGTACTGGGCCTTTTTGAGCTATAACACCTGGTTCCTTGGAAATTCAAAATCTATATGTTAAACCTATATGAATCTCTATATGTTATTTAGAGAATAGAGCATAGGAATAGGTTGCAAATTAAACTGTGCCATCATATGTTGAAGAAAGTCTGGGAAAAATATTTATTTATTAATCCAATTTATATCAGTCTTTCCTTCTGAAATGGCATTCAATCCTTTAATTTCTTTTTATTTATTTCCATTTTTTATTCTGCCCAAATAGTTTTAGGTGGAAAATGTTCAAAGGAAAAAAGAAAAGAAAAATCCAATGACACTCATTCATGAAAACAAAACCTATGGATGCATCATGAGAACAATTGCTATCTACAAATGCTAGAAATGGAAAAGTATAAAAGATTGACTCATTCCTTGTTTTTATAAAAGAAAAGATAGTCCTTTAGTCAGTCAGGTAGAGAGTCACAAAACATCTTATAAATTTTTAGCAACAGGGGACAGGCAGTCAGCAAACGCTTTAACTTTCTCAACTTATGTTTTATTCAGTCCCACCCTGAACCCAACAGCTGTGATTAAATAAAAAATAAGAGTCTGGTCATAAGAATCACTTGGATTTTACTGTACAGTGGAACTATTAGTCACTGAGTCCACCAATCCCATTTATTCCCCATGCAACATACTCAGAAATTGTTTTTTAGGAGCACTTTTCTCGTTCATCTGAAACACTGAGTTCTCAACCAGATATTGCAGGCAGAGCCTAATCTTGAATCAAACATAAGGCAAGTTAGAGAGATCTATCTTAATGGAGATCTATCTTAACTTGTAGCAAGAGAGTTCAGGGGCTTATTTAGTGTAGCATTAAACAAGCAGATAAATAATGGTAATTTTTTGCCAATCTTTAACAAACTCACTACCATCATTAATATAATGTTGAGGTATAATCAAGAGGATAACTAAGAGAAGGTCTAATCTTTGGGTAAAGATTAGACCAGGGGTTCTCAACCTTGGCAACTTTAAGACTTGTGGACTTCAACTGCCACAAGTCTTAAAGTTGCCAAGGTTGAGAACCCCTGGATTAGACCCTGCACAAGATAAAATGTTGTAGTGTTTGTATCAATTAGTGTTGACTCCTTGAAGTTGTCTGGACACTGCCTATAATTCTCTTGGCAAGATTTTTGGAAGTGTTTGCCATTACCTATTTCCTATGGCTGAACAGAGGGACTGGCCTAGCTGGCTTGGTGCCCAAAGCAAGACTAAGACTCATTTCTAGCCTTGTGCCTTAACCACTATACAAGACTGGCACTCCAGGTAAATGAATAATGATATAATGATAACAATGATAATAATAATGAATATTCAGTGTTTGGTGAAAACTCCCCCACTGATCTTCATTATTTTTCTTAGACTGAAACCTTTCTGCTGTTGGAAAATGAATGCAAAAGCAATAGATTATTATAAAATCTGATGCAGCAGTGCTTAATTACAGGGCACAATATAGGTTAGATTTCAAAATCAAGAGAGGCTGAGAAATCTTCAGTAAACAAATCCATTTTTGTAAAAAAAAAACCCATAAAAATAGTAAGTACATTTTTTTAAAAAAAAAATTGCAACAAAAATCTATTAATTCTATATGCAGCCTATATCTTTCCTGCTAGCCACTATGATCATATATAGTTACTATATCATTATTCAGTCATCAACATCATTATTCATCATTACTCAAATATAAAGGATTGATATAATGATATTTCATATCTGTAAAGTACTTGACAATATTCAGACAACTTTTACATCTTTACCATATTGCAATTAATTTCCATTGCAAACATTTTTTTATATTGCAAACTAGGCTGATGCTGTATTGTTCCCATATTTTCAACTTGCAGAATTCCTCAGGTGCAATCCATTGACCAACCATTCACTCATATACATATCTACTCAGATATAAGCCAGCTGTTCTTCCAACAGATACCAAATTTATGCTTAATTTTAGAACAAATTCATTAATCATATCATACTTTAAAGAGGAGGCATGCACATTTGATAAAATCAGTCAATCAATCTGTCAAGTGCTAGGTTTCCGGAAGTTTTCTTTAGGAGAAACTAATGGTGTTTTTTGTTTTTTTTTAATGCACAAAGGTTTGATGAATAGAACATGTGGAGAAAGTAAATCATCACAGTTTAGCATGCATTCACAGTAAACTTTATGGTAGGCATTATTTCATCATTGTGTTAATTATTTCAATTTACATATTTAATGAGCTACAGTCTATCTTTCTAGACAGTCAGTTTGGTGTAATGGTTCAAAGCACTAGACTAGAAACCAGGAAACTATGAGACTTGAAGCCAGCTAAGTGACCATGAATCAGTCACTTTCTCTTAACTTTAGGGAGGAGGCTAAATGGTGAACCACTTCCAAAAAACCTTTGCCAAGAAAACTGCAGGGACTGGTCTAGGCAAGTGTCAGGAGGAAGCCACCTGCAACCGCCCAAAAAAAAGGTATAAACCTATTAGCTGAGAGTGAAACTGGCCAATACGTAGCTAACACCATTTCTCCTCACTCCTGTAAATAAATAGCTAATTGCCTTCCAGAGCTATTAGAGGGCAACAAATTTGCTATGGTAAGAAATGTGGATTGTTCACTCCTGCTAGAACAAATATTGATGGAAGACGTTCAATATAACAGCATATAGTACCAGTACAAACCAGCTCGGTTTCTGTCAGTGATGGAAAGTATGAAAATTAAGAGCCATAGTGGCCCAGTGGTTAGAATGCAGTATTGCAGGCTGTCTCTGCTCTGCTTGTCATTTTCAGTTTTAATTGTCTGAAAGATATTTATGAGCCCCGGGGGTGCAGTGGTTAAAGTGCAGTATCACAGGCAAACTGCCAGGAGTTCGATCCTGACCGACTCATCCTTCTGAGGTCAGTAAAGTAAGGACCCAGATTGTTGGGAGCAATACACTGACTCTGTAAACTGCTTTGAGAGGGCTGTAAAGTACTATGAAATGGTATATAAATGTAAGTGCTATTGCTATTGCAGGAAAAAAGAAAAAAAGGAGTGTGTATATAGTTCTTTTTCCATTTTTGTATGTGTCTGTGGAGTTGAAAGCCTTACTGGTTCTTTCCATCGCCATCACTACTATATCCACTCCAATCTTACTCTGGCATTGGGGTTTTGGTGGACAGCTCGATGAAGATGTCAACCCAATGCGCAGCAGCAGTAAAAAAAAAGCAAATTCCATGCTTGGCATGATTAGCAAGGGAATCGAAAATAAGTCAGCAAGTGTTGTATTGCCTCTGTACAAATCGATGGTGAGACCACACTTGGAGTACTGTGTACAGTTCTGGTCACCGCACCTCAAGAAGGATATAATGGAACTGGAAAAGGTGCAAAAAAGGGCAACAAGAATGATCAAGGAAATGGAGCGCCTCCCTTATGAAACCAGATTGCAACGCCTTGGTCTCTTCAGCCTTGAAAGACGGCGTTTAAGGGGTGACTTGATCAAAGTGTATAAAATCATGCATGGGATAGAAAAGGTGGATAGAGAAAAATTCTTTTCTCTATCACACAATACCAGGACAAGGGGGCACTCCCTAAAGCTCATACGGTAGCTAAGAAAATGAGGACAAATAAAGGGAAATATTTCTTCACCCAGAGGGTCGTTGATTTATGGAATTCACTTCCTGAAGGGGTCGTGACAGCTGTCAGCCTTGACAGCTTCAAGGCAGGGCTAGATAGATTCATGGATACAAAGTGTATCGATGGTTATTAAAACAGATGTCCATGTGCCGCCTCTATGTTGGTTGAGGCAGGCAGGATTCCCTTGGGTACCATTTGTTGGGGGTCAAGGGAAAGGGAGGGTTTTGCCTTCTCTTTCTGCTCAAGATCCCCATGTACAATTGGTGGGCCACTCTGTGACACAGAATGCTGGACTCGATGGGCTTTGGCCTGATTCAGCATGGCTCTTCTTATGTTCAGAATTTCTTTGACTTTCTTTTCTTCTAATGTAGGGCTTATATTACTCAGATGCCAGATCAAGAAAGTACGAGGACAGCAGATGAAACTTTGCTTTCTGGAATGACCCTCTACCTTGCACCAAGAACTGGAAGCTCAACTTGCCTCGCAGCTTGAGATGGTTCCCAACAGTGCTGGCACGATTATACAAGGAAGCCCAGTTGCAGAATTGCTGATACATAACCAGCCTTAGGAGGCCATAAAGGTTTGCAACCACACTGCGAGTTCAGTTACTGCCTGGCAAGTGAACATTGGTAGGGTTACAAATTTCAGTGCCCAGCTACTGGAGAGAAAGTAAAGGTTGATTAGCTGGATGGTGGGAGGTTTTTTTTTGGCAAGCCCCAGATTTGCAAACAAAAAAAGAAATCCATGGTTGCTGTGTCCTCATAACAGAATACATCCAAAAATAGTTTAAATACTTGGATCAAGCATAGGTATCCTTGAAACTGAAATTGCTTATTCATTTGTTTTTATTTATAGGATTTTTAAAGCTACCTAACTGACACATAACTCAAGCAAAACAGCACAGCATTAAAAAAAAAAGTCCAAAAAAACAAAAACAAACCTCACATACTAATGAGTTCACAAAACTCCAACAGCTGCTAGAAGATCCAGATCTTTATGATTTTGCTAAAGGACAGCAGAATAAGGACCATGCACACCTTCAGGGGAATGTTTTTCCAGAGGCCAGGGGTGGGAACAGAAAAGACATGTTTCCAGGGTCCACAAGAAGACATTTCTTTAGTGAGTTAACTTGGAATGTGCCAACCCAACTGGATCTAATGGGTCAGGTAGGGAAAATTGGAGAGAGATGGCCCTACAAATAATTCAAGTGCACTAGGAGATGAAAGCTGCATAATCTGAGGGGAAAAAACTTTCTCCTAACTGTTCTGTAGTTTCCAGATTCTCTTTTTCTATTTTTTTTGAAGACAAGGACAACACTCACATTCCTCAAGAAGTCTAGCATTTTACCTGTTCTCCAGTATTTCTCAAACATAGTATGTAGCAAGACTATCAATAAATTTCATGACTATAAGCTGTCCAAAGTTACCTTGAATTAAGAAGGGAGGCCTATGAATTTGACAGAGAGAGAGAAAGAGAGAGCTTTAAATGCTCTGGGACAGTGGTCCCCAGTCCATGGACGGCATTGGTATGCAGCATGCCAGAAAATGGGCGGTGGAAACAAGCAGAATGCAGGCAGCACACAAAGCCACAACCCCTCCAGTCCATAGAAAAATATCTCTCTCCACGGAACCAGAACTGGTCCTTGGTGCCCAAAAGGTTGGGGGCTGCTGTTCTGGGATGCTGTTTACTCAGAATTTCCTTAGGTAATTGAATAAATATTTAAGTGCATGAGTTGTAACTGAAGTTTTTGAAACCAGCTTGGGGGGGGAGTTGGAAGAGAAGATTAGTCTAAAATGGTGATCAGATATTGTGTAAGTGGCAACTTTACACTTCACAAAAAATTCATCATAGTGGGTTCTTGGGATATCACCTCCTCAAAGTTGCTTAGCCTGTATGGATGGGGACAAGCCAGTGTACCAATATATCTTTCATTTAGAAACTCATCTGTGTGCTGGTATAAGGAAAAAAGTTTGAAAAACAGCTTAACAGCTGAATGCAATAAAAGGAGCCAGGGATCTTCAATATGGTTTTAAAAAAAGTGTCCCTAATTTAGCCTTGAGCACCTGTGAAGTCCTTTTGTAATGAATGCAGTGGATTTACTCTATTTCAGTGGTTCTCAACCTTCCTAATGCCGTGACCCTTTAATACAGTTCCTCATGTTGTGGTGACCCCCAACCCCCCATCCAGCTGGCTGGGGGGTATCAAAAACTTGACCCAAAAAAAAGAAAAAATGGGAAAGTATAGGTAGTCCTCGACTTACAACAATTCGCTTAGTGACTGTTTGAAATTACAACAGCACTGAAAAAGCGAATTATGATCATTTTTCACACTTATGATTGTTGCAGCATCCCCAGGGTCATGTGATTTACATTCGGATACTTGACAACTGATTCATACTTATGATATTCACAGTGTCCCAGGGTCACATGATCAATGGCCAGGGGGCATGGCCAGCCGATCACTCAGGTTGCAGAGTGCCTGTGGGGGGGAAATCTGTGGGGCTCTGGGATGGGACTGAGGTGGGTGCCTGCCTTCCTTCCCTCCCTTCTCTCCCCTTGTCCCTTCCTTCCTTCCTTTTTTCCTTCCTTTCCTTCACCTCCTTCTTAGTCTCTTCCTCCTTCCCTCCCTCTCTCCCCTTGTCCCTTCCTTCCTTTCTTTCCTTCACCTCCTTCTTAGTCTCTTCCTCCTTCCCTCCCTCTTTCCCATTGTCCCTTCCTTCTTTCCTTTCTTTCCTTCCCCTCCCTCTTAGTCCCTTCCTTCCTTCCTTCCCTCTTTGTCCCTTCCTTCCTTCCTTCCCTCTCTCATTGTCCCTTCCTTCCCTCCCTCTTCGTCCCTTCCTTCCTCCCCCCCCTCTGTGCCCAGGAAGGGACAAGGGGAGGGGGACAGGCTGCCAGCGGTGGCCATGGCGACATGCCAAACCTGCCTATGCACAGGCAGAGGCAGAGGAGAGCTCCGCCCAGCTCACTTGCTCAGCTTCGCCAGAAAACATGCCGCTTGCTAAGTTAGCAGAAGCTAGGATCAGCGCCGGGCTACAACTGATTCATGCTTCTGCTAAATTAGCAAGCGGCATGTTTTCTAGCAAAGCTCGAGCAAGTTTGCTGGGCAGGAGCCAAGGAGAGCTGCTACAGCTGATCTGCTTCTGGGCTACTCTGCAGAAGGAATAGACGGATGAAAGGCTGCCAAGGAACAGAGGAGCGCAAAGCCAAGGAGAAGAAGGTGCCAGTTTCCTCCAAAGGGGGCTCCTTTTCTCCACCCCTTCCCTGGGTTTGTGGGGAAATTCTCTTTACCAACGCTGACAGGTGCTCCTTTGAGCCCGCTGCGAGCTTTCTCGCCCCCTTTGCTTCTCCCCCCTGCTTTTGTGAGGGTTGTGGCGCCCTTGGGAAGCCGATCGTGCTCTGAAGCTTAGGAGAGGAGAAGGAGTCCCTTCCTCCTTCCCTCCCTCTCTCCCTGTCAAGCCCCGGCGGACTCAACATGAACGGGCGGAGGAGGAGATGAGGACGGGCGGGGTGGTAAAGGAGACCAGCAGCTGTCACCAGACCTCCCAGCTGACAAGCGCAAGTTCGGGGGTCGCCAGCTGACGGGCGCAGGAGTTGGGTGCTGCGGCGGCCTCACCTTCGTTGACCTACGTGCACGAGAAGAAGTCAATCCAGTTGCTGCACAATGAGTCTCTGGGGAGGGTGGGGCCTTGCTCTGCGCCTGCGCTCTTCATGTGCCCCCTGCAGGGCACATTTGGTAGAGTTCGTGCAGACTGCCTCCAAGCAGCATATTTTCCACAAACAAGTGAGGTGGAGCGGAGGGGGGGAGGGAGAGAAGGCGGTTGACAAGCCCTGCCTAAGACCATCGGAAATATGTGTTTTCCAATGGTCTTAGGCGACCCCTGTGAAAGGCTCGTGTGATCCCCAAAAGGGTTGCGACTCACAGATTGAAAAGCGCTGCTCTATTTGAATGTAAAAATTCTTGATTCCCTCTCTCGTCTCCCTCCCTCCAGGTAATGTCTCACACTCCTAGCTTAGGTTTCTGATGGACTATGGAAAGTTGGGGTATTGGGGTCTGCTGGGAAAAAAATGGGCCTGCTGGCCTTTCCTCTCCCTTCCCCACCAATGTAGCTTCCTCGCTGCTGCTAGTTGACACAACTGATTTATTTGACTGAAGCTGGCCAAACTGTCACTCAGAAAGTGCCCCCTTGGTGCCTCCTCTAGCTGGAATTACTAGGAGGTGGGATTGCATCAACTGCTCCTGTCAGGGATTTCAAATGGAAACAAGCCACTGAATATGAAACTGACAGCTCCAGTACTGAATTAGGGCTATTTGCATGCTAATTTTCACCATGCTTAACTCACTGGCAGTCCTAGAGAGAGGAGCAGTCTCTGCATGTTTGGAACAATGCTTGACTGATCTAGCCGCGTTAACGAGCAAATTATGGTAATTTTGTTATTACAAATGCATAGAAATTTCCAAAAGAGTGGAGCAATACAATATGTTTTTCTCTCCTCCTCCCCATTTCTAAATATGGAGCCTTTTGTTTATACACACTTTGCCTTGCTTACTTATGTTTAGATATGCATAATGTTTCACTTTAAAAAGGGAGGAGGAGAAAATGAAAATATTGAGGGAAGAAAAGAAGATGCTTCTGTACATGTTGCCAAGCCACTGAGTGGTGTAAATCAACACAGGTCTGCAGAAATGAAAACAGAATTACACCAGGCTATACTAGCTAAGAATCCATCTCATTAAAAGTAATCTTGTAGAGTTGCCCTGCTTATTTCTATCAAAAACATTTTAAACCCATTAAAATGCAGGAGAATTAATACTAAAGGCACAGGTGTATTAATGATATATCCAGGTCTTAAAAATCACAATATCAAGGAAATTTTCTCACAATAATTTTTAATAACCACAATCGTGTAGTTAAGTTATATAGACTACCAAGAGAGAAATGCTGACATCCACATAATAATGAGCAAAGGAAGTTGCCATAAGAGTTAATTAAGGAGTTTATAGCTATGAGTTAATAATATCGCCTATAAGTCTTCCATTTTTCATTTAAAATACCTATACTTTTATTCCTGACCTAGTTCACAACTTTCATTGGAAGCATCATCAACATGAACATCAACAGAAAATTAAAATGGAAAATATGAACTGCAAATTTAATTTAAATATCTATCAAATAAAAATAATGCAATATTATATTAGGATGTAAGTTTCATTTAACACAAGGTGATATATTTCAAAGTAAATGGGTATAGGACAGCAGTATGAATCCCATTTAATGCCTTGGAAAATAACAATGGCTTCAATTAACATGGGAATGTCATCAAAGGCAGTGTCAGAAATTGGAGCTGGGGGTGGGCTGTATAATTCTATAGGCCAAATAGGGCAATTGAAAATCACTTGTCTCTAACAGTCATCCACCTTATTTCAAAAGGCTGGGCTACTCTGCGTATGTCATAAGTCTATGATTTTTTTTTAGATTCAGGTAGATGCTTATGGCTGTGTGCCTTATTTAAAAGCCAGTGTGACCTTCACTATTGCTTCAGAGTGGGGGAATATTCCTCTCACGTCCAACCAAAAGTACCCTTTAAAAAGGAGCTTTTCATCAGAAGCAGTGAGAGAGAAAATAGAGATCACTTTTCAAGCCCAGTCAAAGTCTGGAAATTAGTTTCATCATTCCAGCTAATGCAATTTTCCATTTTTAACAAACATATTAAAATCAAGTATGTCACCAGGAAACAAGAAAAGAAACAATGGTTGGAAAGTAATCAAGGAGAGAAGCAACCTCGGATTAAGGAGAAACCTCCTAACACCGAGGACAATTAACCAGTGGAACGGCTTCAGAGGTTATGGGTGCTCCATCACTGGAGACTTTTAAGAAGAGACTGGACAGCCATTTGTCTGGAATGGTATATAGCAGGGGTAGGCAACCTTGACTCTTTTATGACTCATGGACTTCAACTCCCAGAATTCCTGAGCCAGCATGGCTCAGCTTGGAAACCTCTCCCTTTCCCCTCAGCATGGCTGGCTCAGGAATTCTGGGAGTTGAAGTCCACGAGTCATAAAAGAGCCAAGGTTGTCTACCCCTGCTATATAGGATCTCCCGTTTGAGCAGGGGGTTGGATTAGAAGACCTCCAAGGTCCCTTCCAACTCTGATCTTCTGTTATTACTTTTATTCTGGCCCTTGTTTATAAAAAAAATTCCCCATACTGTTTGGGAAAAAAAATATTCCAATATACATTTGTGACCAAAAGTGGAGGGAGGGAGGGAGAGGGATTATTTATTTATTTATTTATTACATTTCTGAACCGCCCTTCTCCCTCGGATATATATAGATACGGATGTAGATATGCATATAAATATACATATTCATGTTGAGTGAAACCTGAAAGAGGTTTCATCAATGTCTGCCTGCACCTCTGACCCTGGAAGGAGATGCCAAGGGGATCGACAAAATATTAGCATATATGGTAAGGATCTTTGACACCCACAGCTAGTCTGCTCTCATCTTGGCTGGGCTGTAGTGTGAATCAGGAGAAAAATACTATCTGTGTTTCCTCGAAAATGAGACCCGGTCTTATATTTTTTTTGCCTCCAAAAGAGGCACCAGGTCTTATGTTCAGGGGGTGTCTTACCCACTTACCTTAGGACCGCTGCAGCCAGGCCTCCCACACCCCGACACCTGTCATGCCACTGCCCAAGTTCTTTTGTGGCTGCTTGTGGCCACATGCCATGTGGCACATCACGCCAGTGCTGCCGCTCACAGCAGGAGGCCATCTGGCTCATTGCACCAACGATGCTGCAACTCAGGGCAGGAGACCACATGACTCCTCATGCTTGCACTGATGCCACTGCTCACAGCTGGAGGCTGCGTGGCAGCACCAATGAGAGCAGCGCAACGAGCCATGCGGCCCCTTGCCGTGAGTGGTGGCACCAGCACAATCTGCCACACGGCATGCAGCCGCAGAAGAACACAAGCAGCAGGGCGACAGGTGTCAGGGTGTGGAAGGCCTGGCTGCAGCGGTCCTAAGGCAAGCGGGTATGGGGTGTGTGGGGCAGCTCCACGCCCCTACCCCCACCCTAGCTACCCCCCCCACTAGGGCTTATTTTGGGGGTAGGGCTTATATTAGGCACGTAAAAATCAAGCTGGTGCTTATTTTCAGGATAGGGCTTATTTTTGGGGAACACGGTATTCACAAAATCCTTACCAGTGGCTTTTCCAGCCACTCCCAGGCTCATTCTTTCAAGGATTCAAGAATTGAGCATCAAACAGCACATTACTAACCTGCTAGAATCTTTCTAAATGAGAGAAGCTTGTATGAACAACTACAACTTTTGGCATAAGCATATTTTCCATCATGGAGTATGGCATAGTATAAGATGAATGTTTACAATAAAACATTAACAAAACAGGAGCTTTGCTCCGGACACCACTTGATAAATTTGAGAGACGGAGTTGATAGAGTATCAGGGAGAAGGCAATTAAGATCTAGGATCCAATCTGGATTGTTCACCAGGACCAGAGATTTAGTCTTCCAAGCTCTTTAGTCTTCCAAGCTGGAGCTCCATCCTCGGGGAACATCTCTCTAGCAGAACGTGCTAGACATTCTAGGCACATTCTGCTAGAGTGATGTTCTCTGAGGATGAGCTCCAGCACAAATCCGAAAGCTCAGAAGACTAAGTCTCTGGTTCCAGTGGCCGACCCAGAATCCTGCAACATTATCCTAGGACACATATATATGCCTTCATTCGTGAATTAAGATCTAGGATGGGAGACAGCAAAATAACTTTGACCGAACAACTGGGGTCTGTTGGAGGGCAAATTTTGCCCAGGGACTTCTCAAATTTGGCAGCGCTGCAGATGCCAGTATTCAAAGCGACATTTCCAGAAGGACTACAAATGATGCTAAGTATTCCAGCTATCAGTTCAAAGACAGGTAGCATACCTACCTGTGCCTCTTGCATCTAACTGCTACTTATACCTCCAAGAGAAAACAAAAGTCAAACATCATACCGAGGTAGTGTGTATTGACTGAAATTCTCACTAATGCTACATCATATTTTGATCTAGGTTTCTGGTACATTAGAATGGCCACCATTAATTTCAGAATGCTTGATGTACTCAGAATTTAGGGTCATGCAATCACATCACAAGTTCAAAAACTTGGAGCAAATCCCAGACTTTTGGCATGAAATCCCAATTCACTGCTATACTAACCAAGTGTAGCAAAATGCAGAGCTTAAAATCTATATTAGATATATAGCTCACTAATGTGCATGCCTGTTTTTGTACATTATTTCCTTTTCAGTGTTAGTGTTCCTAGGTTCATTAGGGCATCCTATTCATTTAGGTCTCAGGACATCCCATTTTTTTGCCTCCATCCTAGCAATTTTCAAAGAACCATACATTATTGTTTTCTTTTCATGTTCTTTTTTTTTCCTTTTAAATTGTTCAATTAAAAAAATGTTGAATGAATGCAGAAGAGGGTATGCATGTTCAACTGGAATTCTGTTGGGACTTGGCTGCCCTGAATTCTTTTCCCCAATCCCCAATTCCCCAAGTAGGAGAGGAACTAAGAATAGATTATAACCTGTTTCTGCCAAGCCAGAAGAAATTATTAGTATGGTGGGGGGAAAAAACACACAAAATGCAGGAGGTCTAGTATGAGAACGCCATCTTGGTAAGAAAATGTAGTCTTACATTTTTCTCAAAAAAAAATGCAACATAAATGATTCTTTTCCCCTGAGACATTGTGCGGTATGAAATACATTCGATAATAACAGAATGACAGAGTTGGAAGGGACCTTGGAGGTCATCTAGTCCAACCTCCTGCTCAAGCAGGAGACCCGATACTATTTCAGACAAAAGGTTGTCCAATTTCTTCTTTTAAAAATTCTCCAGTGATGGAGCCCACGAGATAACTATGATTGCTATATGCCACCCAGAATCACTTTCTGTGAGATGGGTAGCTGTAGAAATGTGACTAATAAATTAACTAAATAGATAACTACTGCGCAAGTGTCTTTTTAGGCAGTTCACTTATACATTAACATCACCTACCTATAGCATCTAACAAACTGTAACACATTTTAACTGCTAGCAGCATAATGTTTTTAGAAAGCAGGGATATGAAAAACATATTCGAAGACTACAGAACCTTATGTGAGAACTTCTTGTGACAAAAAAATAATAATAATTCTCCCACTGATTTTGCTTGGTTTTACATCAGGTTTGAGTTTGCTGGCATTACCCCAATTTTTAAATGAGCGGGGGGGGGAATGGTGAGTGATGGCCATGGGATCCTTATCATTTTCTAGAGTCTTGTACTGAACTATTTGGAGCTGAAGGCTAAACCTAGGCATGATCCAAGAAGATATGTCCCAAGCTTCTATCTGAATGCACTCCAAAGACTAATAGCCTTAGGTCACTTAAAGCAACAGATACACCTGGACCATGAATCTTTTAGCCTTAATAGAAAATCTTTCTAGAGCAAATAAGAACGAGAGGGATACAGCTTACCCAGTTACTGTTCAGAGCCTGTACAGTAAATGTTGCCTTGGTGGAACACAAAATTAGCTTCCCACCATAAGTGTTGAAAAACCATTTGTCACACTATCAGTTTATGAAACAGATCTGAAAGAGTGAACAGGTAGATTGAAAAAAAAAAGCATGTATCTTATTCCACTTGTGTCTGTGTAATTCTAAATTCAATAACACCTGTGTAAAATCTCTGTAAGTCAGGAGGAAAATTTTTAAACGGCGTCCAAATCTGTTTCATCAGAAGCTAAGTGACTGTTCTGCAATCCTGCAGCTGAAAAGCATGTCCTGGTTTTAATTCTGAGATCTCTGAGTAGCTTTAAAGGTGATTTTAATACCAAATAGGACTAGGACTTTGGATTCAAGCTCCAAAAGATCTTTAGAACATAGCAACATCTTTTTTCACGATAATGCTGAATCACTGATTTCATTTATCTGGTTTGGTCCTGTTCGTGCAAACTGGTTGCAATTTTTTTTTCTTTTTCTAATTATCAAATGAGGAGAGGGGGGACAGTATAATCCAGCATTTTAATGGCACGCAAATGGAAATGAGGTGCACCTAGACTCAGGCTCCCTTCAATAGACTGGGTGATTTTCCACTTGGCCTTTAGAGTGACATGGTGGATAGCATGCTTAGAAGAATGAAGGTGGAGCAACATAGCCTTGCAATGATGCCAGCCCAGAATTATGTCCAAGGCAAGATGCTGTCCTCGCTGTCAAAAAGATCAAATGAGAGGAGGGGCTATATCAGTGGTGGGATTCAGCCAGTTCACTCCATTTTGGCAGAACTGGTAGCTAATTTTTTTTGTTGCCCAGGCCCAGAATGGACTTCCGGAAGTGGCATCCACACAGAGAACCAGTTCACATATTTGAATCCTACCACTGGGCTATATCCACCCCACCCCACCCCCACTTCAGGAAACTGTCTTGAAGTGGGTGAGTCCTACTGGCCCCACCTTGTACTGATTGGCTTGCCCAACACTTGACTGTTCACTTTGTAATAATTTGTTGCTTCATTTTGATGCTTCTTTCTAGTTTCAGTTTTTGTTTTCACATTTATGTATGTAGAACTGCTCCCTTGTTTTCCTGCCATAGCTTAGGTACAGGTAGTCCTCGACTTACAGGCACAATTGATCCCCAAATTTCTGTTGTTAAGTGAGGCTTAGGCCAGATCCTAATTTTGACCGATTTTATGACCTTGCTTGTTAAATGTAATTGTTAAATGTAATTCTTAAGTTGTGACACCATTGTTAAGTGAATCTGGCTTCCCCATTGACTTTGCTGGTCAAAAAGGTACAAAAAAGGACCACATGATCCCGGGACCCTGCAATCATCATAATATGAATCAGCTGCCAAGTGTCTGAATTTTGATCACATAACCACAGGGATTCTCCAACAGTCATAAGTGTGAAAAATGGTCATAAGTCACTTTTTTCAGCGCTGTTGTAACTATTGTCAATAAATGAACTATTGTAAGTTGGGGACTATCTGTATATGTTTCTTTGCAGGGTTCATGGTGTTGTTCCTTCAAATAATTTCTTTTAACAAACATTTTCATCACCAATAATGATGAAAAGAGGCATTTGTAATTTCAACGTGCTTTCTGGTTAAAGGGACTTTCTGTTTAAAGCTTTAACACAAGAACTGTTTTTAAGATTTACAGACAAACCTCTGAGTTCCACAAGAGAACAATAAAGCTAACAGAGCAACATTCTTAAGGACATACGTTGTTCTTCCTTAAATCATCAGCTTTGTACATTTTATTAATGTGGCCTTCTGAATGTTTTTTTGACCCAGCAACTTGCACAAAACTGGACAGTATCTACTGTATTTTTAAAAGTGAACCCTGAGTTTGAATTTCATCATTTTCAGATCCTTTTAGTTGGGTAATTGCACACATAGACTTCATATAAAGGAAATTCATTTGTTCAGGGTCACTGCATGGTTTTTCATTAAAAACAAATTACCAATGTTCAGAAAGGACATCTGGGTTTCCAGAGTCCCATTAATGACTATATTTTCAGCATTACGATCCCGGACAGTCTATCCTTTCCTGTCACCCTCCGTTAAGCCCCAAGAGGACAATGAGAATGACAGTCAAGTGAAAGGCAAACCATGAGGGATGAGGCCAGCACCTCAGCCTCCAGGGAAAGGAAGTGATATGTGAATGTTCTCATGCACACACACCCATAGACACAAATAAATATGACCTGTACCTTTTTCTTGTCCCTAAGGCTTTGCACCCAACTGATATTTTGCTTTTATATCTCCAGAAACTTGGAGGACATAATCTGACATTATCTGATGTAAGATTCCCACAATCTCGTTGCCCATCAGATACATTGGGACCGTACTCCCCACATTCCTTCTAGCATGGGAATTCTTGGAGTTGAATCAGAGGCTACCAAGTAAGAAAACTGGTAAGAACTGCAGAGCAAATGTTTATATGAACAAGAGTGACTGCATCAGCTTATTCCACTTTGAAGCCTTCTGGACAAATAATAAGGTTGATGTTTAGAAAGTTGCCAAAATGTTGTTGGAAGCCAGCTATTTTTGCTTTGTGTAATTTGTTTGAGAAAAAAAAACACGTAGAAAACAAACTGAACCATGTGGTCTGATGAAGCTAGACTGAAAAGTAACAGTAGAGACTGCTGTGTGAAAATATGAATTCACTGCATCCATATAGAAACAGAACAACCTTAGTGGGCCCCAGTCTTTCTCTGAGTGGGAAATATTGATTTGTCGGGATGAAGCAGCACGTTGCTTTATATAACATCAATAAATTAAACCCAAACAATGCACATCCACTTAAATCTGCTCTATGTTAAATCAGACAACATGATAATTTAGTCATGCATTAAATTTTTGTATAATTCTAAAATTTAAAAAATTCACATAATTGTAGAACATCTTAGATGCACACTGTAAGTATCTTTTGTGGGAGAGTTCTTATTTTTACACCTAGCCTTAAATATAATAAAGTTGAATTGAGCTGAATCAGGCTGGTACCGCCTTTCCCCCAAAATAAGACCCAACCGGAAAATAAGCCCCAGCATGATTTTTCAGGACGCTCATAATATAAGTCCCACTCCCCTCCAAAGAAACCCCAGTTAAGATCATTAGCCAGACAGATGCATTTAGCACCGTATTTCCCCGAATATAACCCCTAACCAGAAAATAAGCTCTAATGTGTCTTTTGGAACAAAAATTAATATAAGACCTGGTCTTATTTTGGGGAAAACATAGTACATTCTTCCACTCAATAATTATTACTTTGTAAAAGGCAAAACACTCTGAAGTTCAGTATGACTTGAACTTTCGGTTACTGCTTCAAATGTTGCAATCATGAAACAACATATGTGCCAACATAATCAAGCAGTACTGTTTCCCTGCTATCATATTTGAATTATTTTATTGTGTCTTAGTTAAATTGTTGTGAAATAATGTAGATCTGGTCTTAGGAAGGGGGAAAGAGAAAAGAGAAACAGTAATTCACTGAAAAAGGGAGAAAACATAAGAGAGAAGCCACATTACTGCAAAGTTTTGCGCAGAAACTCCACTTTTTCCTTAAGGAACCTTTTCCTGATTGGTTTGTTAAGTTCCTTTCTTTTTGAGAGTATTTTCTAAAATTAAACCTCATTGCATTAAAATATGCATGGCCTTTCCCAAGATAAAACAATCATTTGGTCTATGAAATTTCCAGACAACCACCATATCACTCACAGTTCATGTTGAAACTAAGTCAGAATGTTTACAAATAATCTTGACTTTTTCAGCTTTGTGTACTGATCACTGCTCAGCCTTGTTTATTGCATGCTATCCAACAACTGAACATACTATACTAGGTAAATTGAAAAATACCCCCTCATCTTCCTGCCAGAAACATATCCACAAAAACCTTACTAACATTCTCTCTTACATGTGTGCAATCCATATTTTAATCTGCATGTACTTTTGTATATTCATTTGGTGGTTTGCAAAATAAAAAAAAAATCTTTCCCAAGAACCACTATAAAATAATGATCAGAGAAGATCAACTACAAAAAAAAAATGTAAACAGACATATTGAAGAGCTGCTGTTTTTGCTGTTTGGGGACACCTGAGTTCAAATCCTAAATCAGAGGTCCCCAATCTTTTGGGCACCAGCGACCAGTTCTATGGAGAGAGGTTTTTCCATGGACCAGAGGGTGTGTGGTTTTGTGAGCTGCCTGCATCCCGTGGATGGGGCTTTGCTTGTTTGTGTGGACCAGTTGCTGGCATGCTATGGCCCGGTACCGGTCCTTGGACTGGGGGTTGGGAACCCCTGTCCTAAATCATCTGATTTGTGCAGATGGTATGCTTGCAAAATTTCATTCTAAAGCTTTGCTACCTGAATAGGAAAAATGGAATCATCTTATCACACATAAGGAAGCTCAGTTTAAACTCAGTATATACTGATTTTCTTCTATAGTTCCGTAATGGAAACCAAATTCTTAAACAGCGTAAGAAGTGGGAGATGATAAGAATTTTCTCTCCAGTGAACAACAGGTGGCTATTGTTGGCTACTAACGCATGGCTAAACTTCCTAATATACTTATGTGGCAGTTAATTGTGGATTTTAAAGGTACAAATTACTCTTTGCGCTGCAGAATTTGAAGAGAGATACATTTATTTAATTAGAGGCCGAAGAGATACATGTAATGAAAACTCCCTTACAGGTGACATGTTCTATTGGCAGATTGAAAAACAAATCTGGAACTCCCCATAGATTGATTTCAAGTGCCTAATTTTTTACTGTCAGGGCACTGCAACATAAGATCAGTGACTGCAAGAAAACTTTGTGGAAAATAGATTTTCTAACATCAATTTATAAACTTTGTGTGTTTGTGTGTCTTTGAGTCAGTGTCACTCCTGGCAATTGCCTGGACAAGTCAGATTTGCAGATTTCTTGACAAGGTTTTTTAGAAGTGGTTTGCCATTGCCTGCTTCCTAGGACCAAGAGAGAGTGACTGGCCCAAGGTCCCCCAGCTAGCTTTGTGCCTGAGGCAGGACTAGAACTCACCGTGTCTGGGCTTTATAGCATGATGCTTTAACCACTACACCAACCTGGCTCTCTGTAAACAAATAATGTGGATAATATTATCATCTGCAGCATTTCTATCCTTTTTATCACTTCTTCTACACAGCCTATATTTTAAAGACAACTTATTCCATCTGTGTATTTTGATTGAACTACTAGCATAACTGATGCGCAGAAGCAAATCTATTGCTTTGTTCTTTATGGTTCATTGAATTAATCTCTTTGACCATTCTTGCCTTCTGTGTTCACAGTAAAATACAAAAAGCATACAAAATGTGGAACATTTCTGTGGGACATATTCAGTGATTCCATAAAAAAAAAATGCATCCTCAAACCTTGTTAACCTGTAATAGAACTCATGCTTTTACATATCCACCCATGAAATGGCTTGACAGTTTCACTGTCAAAATAGACATCATAGACAATAGAATACTAAGAGTGAAAAAGATATGAAGATTAGCTAAATCTATCCTCTAGCTTCAAGGAAGGGTCATCTACAAATTAACCCTGATTATCACCATACAGATCAATATATAACTTCACTGCAGGATAGAACAGAAGCAAAAAGATTTTAAAAAGCACTACCACATAATCATTTCTTGGCTATATAAATAATTGGTCCAGATTTTTTTTCCTGAATGAACATAGGAAAAAGCCAGTTTCCAATCAGAGATAAACATATAGTAATAGCAATAGCACTTAGCCTTATATACCACTTCACAGTGCATTACAAACCTCTCTACGCGGTTTACAGTTTTGCATATTGCCCTCAACAATCTGGGTCCTCATATGGCCTATACATTATTGTAATTTCTTTAATAAACTGTAATTGAAAGTGCCATGTATATTATGCTAAAGAAGTCATTAAAAAACGGATGTACTGCTTGATATACTGGGTCATATTGCATATTTTATATTCTTTCCTAGATATATAACTCAAAGAACAGGGCTAAACATAATGGTCCTGAATGGAGGGCTCTCTATCTAAGGCAACGGTATATATTAGAGCAGAGTTTTTCAACTATGGCTTCTTTAAGACAGGTGGACTTCAACTCCCAGAATCCCAGCATGGGTCCACCTGTCTTAAAGTTTCTAAGCTTAAAAAATTCTACATTAGAGGGGAAATTTTTTTTAAAGCAGTATAGTCTGGGGACTCAGTATGAGTTATCCTATGGAGTAATCCATCATTGCTGTGAGGAGAATACATTTCACACTGGTGATTACACACCACACATTCTTCAATTGTCCTGGCTTTATGATGATTTAGGAATGCCAATAAATTCAATGCAATTCTCATTTTCAACACTAAGGAGGATTATGACAAATATTAGCCAAATTGATCTTGGTTCAGATTTTCTGCTTATAATATATCTTATTCCAAGATACCTGCCTCCAGATCTGATCTTTATGGAACAAATCCTACATAATATTTAACAGATGTTCTACGTACTGAAAAGCGACAATGTTCATTTCTATATATTTCCTTTTAGTAGTGCTTTAGAACAAGATTCTGCAAGAGAGTAAACTAATGGCAGAAGACAAGGAGGAAGAGGAAAAGGAACTGTTCCTTTACACTTCCTTTATTTTATAGTTTTTCCTTACTATGTTCATTAATTATAGCCCTCCCTTATGGCTAATTATTAAAAGATTTATCACAGCCACTTTTTTTGCATGTTTTGAAAATTATTACAAGAGATCAATATGTCTAGAAGTGAATGTCTGAGAATTGGTAAAATGAATTCTCCCTGTATAAATGTCAGCACAGAATAATTCAGTCATATCACACTGAAGTGTGTAATAAAGCTGATCTGTCGTCTGTTGCACAGCCAAATGATAAAAGACTGCAATGCATCCATAAGAGATTTCTGAAATGGGCCCTCCAAATGATAAGTGACAAAGAGAGGATCAGTAAGTTATTTTGGATGCTTGTTAGCCTAGGTTGAACGAAGAAAAGGGATTGAGAAAAATTACAAACAATTTTCACTTTTTAGATCAGAATATTATCATTAAAAAAAGATTTGAGGGAAACATGCAAATTAATCTACATGGCTGCTTCTTTCTTTCTTTCTTTCTACACACACACACACACACATATACACATATGTGTGTATGTATGTGTGTGTATATATATATATATGTATGTATGTATGTATGTATGTGTATGTGTGTATATATGTATATAATGTTTTGTCTACTTGGCCACTTCTAGTATAAATTGAATATATTCAGTAAATTAGTTGTATCTGTAATATTACACCTCATGTATAATGACTGTAAGATGACGCAGCTTGTTCTCTTTATGAGAGTGAGGAAATATTTCAGAAAGCCACTACACTTTTGTAATGACACTTCTTTTTGTTTGTTCCAAACACATGTGTGGTGGGCTGGTAGTTTTCAATTTTCAGGTTACATGATAAACTGGGAATGCAAAAGAATGTATTGATTCCATTAACTATGTTAAGAAAAAAATGATTTTGCAAGAGGTAGATCTATTACTATTGAATCAATTTGTGTATTTTCTGAATAAAGAATTGGTGAGAAAGTACTTGACTGACCAGTCAGAATCATTTTTGTTTATACAGATAACGCTTAATTGGCTAAATAGTAAGAGAAATTCAGATATATTTGCATAGTCAGTAAGATCAGCTCAGTTTTCAGCTCTGCTTTTATTATTAGGGTCTGATAAACACAATATCTTTTTAAGTAGTGGTAAATGCTAGGACTGTGCAAGTTTGAAGGAGCAAAGCTACAACTGAAGCTCTCCTCAAAGTCAAGTACTGAATAACAGGCAGTGCTCCAAAAAGAAGAATTAGAAAAAGCTGAGATCAAGGTAGCTAATTAACCTTTCAATCTGAAATAACAAAAAAGAGAGATTCACTTTTCTAAGCATGGGGCGGGCTTTCTGAGGGACCGCCTCTCCTTGATAACATCTGCCTATCCCACCATATCCATGAGAGGGGGAGATGCTGCATGTCCCATCAGCTAGGGAGCTACATCTGATGGAATCTAGTTGGCAGGCCTTTTCTGCTGTAGCATCTGCTTTGTGGAATATTCTCTCCCCAAAGCAAGGCTAGCCTCGTCCCTCTTCACGTTCCGGAAGTCCCTCTAAAACTCTTGTTACATCTGACTTGGGGACCCTAGGAAACTGGTGAAATAGTAACATGTTATGTATTGTCATTAACATGTCTTCTTCACCCAATATTCTTCTCTTTTTAGCTTTGTGCTTTGTCAGAGTTTAAACGTTTTAACAACAATAATAATTGTTTTATATATATATATATATATATATATATATATATATATATATATATATATATATATATATATATATATATATATATATATATATATATACACACACACACACACACACACACACACACACATACATACATACTGTTATGTCTGGCCACTCCCAGCTCATTAAAATCCACATAAAGATGTCTTTAATAGTTTTTAATTAACACATTTCAAACGAAGTCATTTCAAAGCAAACTGCTGGCATTATTTTGGCTGGAACGGCCAACACTGAGTTATTTACATTTAGGATAAATATGCTATCCTCCCACCTTCCAATTTAAAACACTCTTTCTTTATCACATTGTCCAAGACCTCATTATTTTTCGGGAGGTTTCAAAAACACCAGAAAACTCCGTTTCAACTCACTGCGAAAGTTTCCATGCCAATCTCTAATTAACGTTGCTCGTGACAAAGGCTTAATTTCTCTCTCCTCCTCTAATACAGTTTCCGATACGTCACTTCCTTTTTCTACTTAACTGAACCCTCCTCCTATTAACCCTTCGAACTCTCGGATCCAGCCATACATTCTCCTGTTCCAAGTCTGATTCTGCACCTTGAGACTCCGATGCAGACTGCATCTCAATCTCCTCCCTGTCTGCCTCGGCTGCCGGGAGGGGAAAGCACCCAGAGGGGCCTGGCTCGGCTGCCGGGAGGGGCAAACACTCAGAGGGGCCTGGCTCGGCTGCCGGGAGGGGCAAACACTCAGAGGGGCCCGGCTCCCCCTCCTCATCCTCCGACACCTCCCCAGCTGGTCCAGAGACACCCACAACACATACATACATACATACATACATACATACATACATACATACATACATACATACATACTGTTGTGGGTGTCTCTAGACCGGCTGGGGACATATCAGAGGATGACGAAGCACAACCAGGCCCCTCTGGGTATTTTCCCCTCCCGGCAGCTGAGTCAGACAGTGAGGAGATTTGTATGCAGTCTGAGTCAGACTCTCAAAGTGATGAGTCAGATTTGGAACAGGACAATATATGGCTTGATCCGAGATTCCGAAGGTTTGATAGGCGGAGGTGTCAGTTACGTGGAAAAAGGAAGTAATGGGGGAAGTGACGTATCGGAAACTATATTAGAAGGTGAAGAAGGGACTAATTCTTTGTCACGAGCAACGTTAATCAAGGAGTAGCCTGATACCTTGAGCAGTTCGTTTGAACTCAGTTTTCTGGTGTTTTTGGAATGTACGGAAGATTAATGAGATCTTTGACAACATGAGAGATAAAGAGTGAGTTAATTGGAAGGGGGAAGAGCATGTTTAATCTGAATGTAAATAAATCAGACTTGGCCGTTCCGGCCAACAAAATGCCAGCAGCTTGCTTTGAAGTGAATCTCTTGAAATGTGTTAAATAAAACTCTTAAAGAAATATTTATGTGGAGTTTACTGAGCTGAGAAGGGCCAGATACAACACATACATACATACATACATACATACATACATACATATATATATATATATGTTTTTAAAATTGTTAACAAAGAAATATATATATTATTTAAATTGCTAACAAAGAATTAGGGAGATCTGATATAGCTATTTCGAGTTCTTTAACTCTCTTCAGTCAGAACTTACCCTTCCGAGATTCGAACCTGGGCTGTCTGCATGTTAGGCAGATGTATATATATATATTTCTTGTTGAGAGGTCATTGGTGCTCTCTGAGCTTGGCTGTTTTCTTGCAGACGTTTCATTACCCAAACTAGGTAACATCATCCATGCTAGTGGTGGTGATGATGATGCATAGTTTGAGTAATGAAATGTCTGTGAGAAAACAGCCAAGCTCAGAGAGCACCAAAAACCCCTCATTTCAATCCTGCTTGACAAATATTGTCTGTTACTAATATTTATTGTTTTTAGCTCTGTTGTATGCCAGTCAGAGTCACTTGTTTGTGAGAAGGGCAGCCATATAAATTTGACGAATAAACATACTACAACATTTCAAATTGTACTGCAGGGGATCTCTATGCCAGTAGTAAAAACTTGCCCGATTTTCTCCAACATCAGAGAAATTTGGAAGCCCTGTTCTGTCTGAGGGCACTCTCAATAACCTTAACTGGTCTGAGAGTTTATAAAAACATCCCCCAAAAGAGTTGACATCTTTTAAAGAAGTTGTAATAAATACCAAAGGGGAACTTCTGGGAACAGGAAATGATTCATTGGGGACATGAATGGCTAAGATCTAATAATTAGGTCATTTGAATAACATTGGTAAGCATATAGGTAGTCCTTGACCTACGGCCACATTGGGACCAGGATTTCCAGTACTGAACATAGTGGTTGTTAAGTGAGTTGCACCCAATTTTCAGACCTTTTTGACCTGGTTGTTAGCGAATCACTGTGTTTGTTAGGTACAACCGTACAACCGTTAACCACATGACCATTAAGCATGGCTTTCTCCATTGCCTGCTTGTTGGAAGCTGTCTGCACAAATGGCAATCGCATGACCTAGGATGTTGTAACCACTGTAAGAATATGCCAGTTGCTAAGCGTCAAATTTTGATCATGTGACCAAGGGGATGTCCCAAAGGTGCTTTTTCAGGAGGCAACTGAGATTTCTTGTTTTTCTTTGAAGACCTTGCAGTTCTCATTCAAGAAGCTTCTTCAGCTCTCTTCTTGGATAAGAAGCGAAACGTCTTCAAAGAAAAACAAAAAAGTAAAGTTGCCTCTTGAAGAAGCACCTTTGGTACAATCATGACCTGGATGACTGAGACTCTCCATAGACCAGTGTTTCTCAGCCTTGACAATTGAAAAGTCCACATGCCTTAAAATTGTCAAGGCTGAGAAACACTGCCATAGACATTGATCAAGGGGGATGTTGTCATAAGAGTGAAGACAGTCATAACTCACTTTTTTTTAGTGGCATTGTAACTTTGAGTGGTCATTAAACAATAGTTGTAAATTGAGGACTACCTGCATAGATTAAGCATATCATTTCCAAGATGAGAGCCCACAGATACAATTGTGAGAAATGTTTATAACCATCTTAATTTAAATGATTCACCCGCTAAAAATGCAACTAGAGCAAAGCAATTCCAAAATTAATCTTACCTATCTCTTATCATATGCATTCAACAGGAAGAAAGCTTCCTTCTAGACATATTTTGACTGAATAACTTCTCTTAGTACCCATTCTACTAGTACTTTTAAATCAGTCTCCCTCCCATCAGCTTGAAGTCAAGGTCTAAGTTTCCAGGAGTTATACATCACTGTCATAATACAATTACAGAGACAAAGGCAGTTACTTAATTTGTGTGTTTAACATCTCTACCTCACCTTCAGGTTTGTAAATTTGGATGCAGCTGGCATGTAAAAGGAACGTAAAGGAAATCCTTGGCTTTGCGGCTGAAAGTCATTGCTTTCATTCGTACTTCCCACGCCCCCTCCCTTTTCTTTTTTTTAATGAAAACTCACCAGGCACCATCCCTGTCAGCGTTGGAGCAGAGTAGCTGCCCTGTCCAGCAGGGGGGACGTGTGGAGGGTATCCGGGGAGGGTTGTGCTTGCCAAATCACGACCTGAAGAATCAAACCAACAAATCGCCATGTGAGCATTCACAAGATCTAGACATATTTTTACATTTCCCTTAACACTCAAAACACAGGCCATGCGTTTGTCAAAAATCAACTGCAAATACCAAAGTGGGATGCCCCCCTCCACCAAAGCTTAGCCTTGGTGGGCATAAGAAAGATTTTCCTTTATTTATAAGCACCACAAATAAGAGACCAGGAGCAAATGCACACAGGGCTACAAACAAATTAGAAGCAAAGCACTTTTGAACCCAACTTGTCCCCCCTTCTTTTTAAATATATAATTTAGTAACAGAAAAAGGGAAGTGAGTAATTTAAAAAATAAAACAGGCCACAATCTGCTCTTTTCAATCCAAATGCAGTGTGGTTAAACAACAATAGAAGTACTGAAAGATGAACTGAATATGGCCTGTAAGTAACAGGATGATTATCCCAATAGCGCCAACAAGACTAATGAATAGATGGTGGATGTACATTGTTTAAGAAACATTACCACTGATCTGTTTAATAGTATTAGATAGTATATATTATGATGTATTGCTTCAGCTTCCCTACAAACAGATACTCTCAATTTGGGAAATGCCAGAACATCTGGAGGACACCAGTTGCAGAAATCTGGTCTGAGCTGATGCGTTAACTTTTCCGACAGGGCTGTTTGCCTCTCTCTTTAGTATGTTCAACATGACTTGGTGAGAACGCTACACCTTTTGGCTATTTCCACTCAAACTGTCAGTAACAAAAATGTGACAAGCTCATTGTGAATCAGATCCTTACATGAATGATCAAGTAACAACAACAATACTAATTTTGGGTCAGGACAGGCGGCAAAGTCTGTTTTATAATTTTTGACATTTTACATCAAAGTAAGGTTTTCCTTGATAGTTTTTCTAAGATCCCTGTTTGAATAAGTGATTAATACAAGACATTCTCAGTAGGATGAGCTACTACCGTAACACTGCAAGAATTTCAGTGCGATTTTCCCCAAATGGTGAAAAAACAGGATTTCAAGAACAGGTAATATACAAAGAGTTATCTAATATTAATGAATTAATATAGAAAAGTAATTTATACTGTGTCTATAGAGAGTTATAAAATATCTGTTTATATTTATTGTTTGTGCTCCACTAATTTGATGATTTGGGGTTGATGAGTGGTATATGCATTACTGGATACTATTTTTTGATTATTATTTTTTATGTATTTATGCACTGCCCAGCTCCCTAGAATATTGGGAGCTGAGCAGTGAATAAATACATTATTATTATCAGCTGAAATCAATCCACTGTAGGATGAAGGGCATTTTATTGAAGGCGATGGACCATTATCCACCACACTAGTCCAGTGAGTATCGGTAGATAGATGTTGTTTTACTTTCTAGTCTAGAGCTGATAGAGAGTGACTAGCCCAAGTCACCCAGCTGTCTTCCATGTCTTTGAAAAGACCAGAATCTATTTCTCCTTGTTCCTAATCCATTCTTTTAACCACTGCACCACAATAGCTCTGATATAATACGTGAAAATAAATAAACATTCATTTCTTTTTTTTAAAAGTATTTTTATTGGCATTTTGGGGAAAGGGGGATAAAAACTAAAGGAAGAAAAAAAAAGAAAGCAAGTGAAGGGAAAGAGTGCAAGAAAAGTGCAAGAAAAGAAAAAAAACACCTTAAAAATATAGAAGAAAGATAAAAGATATAAGGAATGCTTCTGGTATTCTTCCCATCAGTTATAAGTACAATTATATTTTAAACTCTCTCTAAAACATTATATCATAATGTTCTCTAGCCTGTCTAAATCATCAAAGCCATTAATCACAAGTTCTTTTTTTTTTTCATTTTTATGCCAAAGGTTCATAGGAGGTTTCTAGTCACCAGAAATGTAGATAGTGTCTTTTGTCTAATCAAAGAAGTTAATTTATCTGTCTCAGAATAAATATTCATTTTTAAGATAACCCATATAGGCCAGAGAAAAAGATACCAAATTACACCCAATTTACAGAATGATGTTTAAATAGCCATCTGTTAGGGTCTTCCTCCACCTGCTTGTGATTGCCTGAATTCTATGATTCAGTGTTAATAATGTCAACTGTGAATGATTGTAGATCTGGGCTTGGGAAGATGGGGGGGGAGAGAGCAATGAACTTTTAAGAGAGCAGAAAAGGCAACTCAGTCCTGGAAAAGTAGAAAGTATGAGAAAGAAACTCAAAATAATCCTAGCTTGATTTGTTTAGTAGAGGCAGTCCTCAATGTAAAACTGGTCATTTAGAGATCATTCAAAGTTGGGGTTACTTATGACCCGGATTTGGAGTTCCGATGGTTTCCCCCCCCCCATGTTCATGTGACCAAATTTCAAGTGTTTGGCAACTGGGCCATATTTATGGCCACTTGCAGTGTTTCAGGGTAATGTGTTGCCAAAACCTGGTTTGTTTCCAGTCTGTGGCAAAACTTAGCTTATAATGCACCACTGATACACTCAATGACTATGGCAGCCACTTTACGCTTGTTACAAAAAAAATGATTGTAAAATCATGTTGGTCACATGACTAGCCCATCTTATGATAGCCACGATTTACGACTGTGTTGGGCAGGCTCTATTACAGTCATAAATCAAGGATTATTTTATAGGAAATCTTGATAGGCTTTCAAGATTCTGTTATCTAATAAAGAACGTGTTTGGATCCCTACAGTGCCCCCTTTTTTCACTCTGAAACCAGAGGTTTTTTTTTTCTCCTTCTCAGTGGTTCCCAAACCTTTCTTCCATGCTTACTCAAATTCTACCATTTTCTTCTTTTGTGTGTGTGTGTTTCAGCCTGGAAGGAGGGCAGAGAATGAGAGGAGGGCTTGCCTTACATGTGAATGAGTATGAGAAAGAGTGGTTTGCATGTATACTTTCTAAATGAGATACCTTATTTTACAAACATTTATTTCTAATCCAAAGTTACCAATTGAATTATTTATTATTTTTCATGTTTTGTGTGTGCGCGCATGTACACATGCATATGTACATACATGCATACATACATACACTTCAGAGATAAAAATCATACACAAACATATTTTTTAGGGAAAGGGAATTTTTAGGGCTGGTTTCAACTGGAGTTGGCAAACTTAAGCGGACAACGCACGGAATTTTGACCTACCATAAGAGCTTGATTTGTGTTATTTGTTTGTCTATTTTTCTTTTCATTAGGAGAATATCTTTAGTTCCAGCTCGTCTTCCTTGTCACAAAATATTGTTATGTACATATAGATTTCCATAACTAATTTCTTCTGGATGTAACACACTTTAAAATGTTGAAAAGCTAACAAAAAGGGGTTCAAAATTTCAGTTGAGTTCTTGTTAAAGAATGAAATGAAGTTCCAGTGAAGAATTCGAATATTATGAGATAGTTAAGGGTAAAATAACCATCAACTCATATAAAACAGAACTAATGTGAAGGCCAAATTATAAATTTGATTCAGAACTCTTGAATCCTCTCACTATCTCACGTAGGCAGAGTATCACCTGCATAAATATTTAATGCACACAAATATTTGGATCATAAAAGATTGGGAAAATCTCTGATCTTAATTTCTGTTGCTATAGCTATACAACAGGATTACTATTGATGGGGCTGAGATTCAGATACGCCTTCCTGTCTGTATCCCTAATTATGCAAAAGAGTTGCAGACTTTTTTTTTATTTTAAAAAAATTGACCCTTGATAGACAATTTCTTGGCTTTTTAGAAATAAAAAAGCTTAGGAAATTATTGTGAGTTATATACATGCTGATTGAAGAAAAATAGTCAAGTGCTAAAGACTTTCTATAAACTATCAGTATAAAGTATAGCAAGACCTGGACATAATGAAATGAGGAGAAAAAAAGCTGTGGAAGCAAAGAGGCTCCATGTGAAATAGAGTTCTAATGAACCGATAAACTGATATTTGCTTTGCAATGTTTATGCCACTGCCTTCACTAACACGAGGACTTCCAGTGTATTATAACAATAATGACAATAAATTATTCCATACAGGCATACCTATAGTTTCAAAGGCAATCAGCAAGAGGAGGCTTTAAATCAGCCAACCAATCAACAATGACCTTCTCTCCTGGCATGTGGTGTTAGTAAGTACCTGCCATATTGCTGATGGCTTGACTGAATGTCTTGTTTTGAAGGTCTAAGTAGGTGAAACTAATCCCATAGGATTTTTTCCTTTTTTGTAAAACAAAAACTTGGTATTAAATAGTAGCCAAAGGATAATTATAATCGATGTACTGTCTTCTCCTCCCCCGGTAATGGCTATTGGGAAAAGTGAAAATCATATTTTGAAATAATTTGGAAATTTTGTATTAACTGCAAAACAATCCAAGATTTTTGTTTTATGAAATCTGAAATAAGGTGGAACCATGTGTATTTGAAAGTGAACCATGTGTATTTGAAATTAAACAATGTGTAAAGAGAGCAGGATGTTATACATTTAATGGCTGTGTACAAAAGGAAATTGCAATAGACATAGCTTGTCATGTGTACAAATATAGATTGTCATACAACACAACAAATTAATTGCCTTTTACATTTTAATTAACAGTGTGAATATCCAGATGCTCAGCAGTGGTATGGCTATCTTGCTGCATCACATGACATGTCACGACATATCACAACGTTTTTCACATTGCTGGAGCTGGGGTGGGCGCAGCCTCTGCATGATGCAACTGGCCCACAGGCCAGCAGTTTGACACCCCTGGGATAGATAGATAGATAGATAGATAGATAGATAGATAGATAGATAGATAGATAGATGGATGGATGGATGGATGGATGGATGGATGGATGGATGGATGGATGGATGGATGGATGGATGGATGGATGGATGGATGGATGGATGGATGGATGGATGGATGGATGGATGAAGAGACAGAGAGAGAGATATACACACATTTATAAATAAATTGGCTTCTTCCACTGCCAATGACCATATTAAGACTGATAGGCTTAATGTCTAAAATCTAATTCAATTCCCTTCTTTCAAGCTAGTTGATCCAGGAGTTAGTGTCAATGGCAGAAGAGAACCTGAGCTAAACATCAGTTTGTACCAGGATCTAAAGTAGTGTAACCCTATACATGTCAAAAAAGAAGATTACAAGCATAGTGAAGAATGATGAAGTGATCAGAGATTTGATCCAGACCAAGAAGTCTTATCAAATACAATCTTCAACCTGTTAAGCAAGTTAACTTAAGTCAATGTCTATTTCTGGTTGCCCCTAAACCAGACCTGGATGGGAGGTCTGAGTGCATTTCTGATCTAATCCTTCATCTATTCTCACAGGAGGGTTGATCCTAGTTTCTGCTGCAGGCTGGCTGCATTCCACCTGTGGCAGCCTTACCAGGGAAATCAACTCTTCCACTTAATTAACTTAATTAGAAATCCCAAACTCCATACTTTCCCCTTTAATTATATCTGGAAAACATCAACAGACAATTGCTCTTCTGAGAGGTTAACACATACCAAATTGAAGACAAAATATATGGGTTTTTGTTTCCTTTAAAAATCACCAATATGATTTTGATTTCTTGACAGAGTTAGAAATTATTGTCAGGCGTAGTAAAATATCTCACCAAGTGCAAAAGCCTTGTGTTATTCAAGTAGTAAACAAAGTATTAATATTCTATTTAATGAAAAGCACAGCTAGATAAATGGTCCAAGTGAAATAGTGAACAAATAGCTGTTTCACAGTAAAGCTTTTGTAAAAAAAAAAAAAAGTGCACATTTACTGTCATTGTCTAATACTTTCCTTTTCTTCATCTGAAACTCGAGACTTTTATAGCAATAGATGAAAATTCTTACGTTCGTTGTTGGTCCTATCTAAAGTTTCATCCTATACATTTCATGGCAGGGGTTTTTAGAAAGAGACTGGACAGCCATTTGTCCGAAATGGTGTAGGGTTCCTGCCTGAGCAGGGGGTTGGATTCAATGACCTCCAAGGTCCCTTCCAACATTATTATTATTATTATTATTATTATTATTATTATTATTATTATTATTATTATTATTATTATTATTATTATTATTATTATTATTATTATTATTATTATTAAAGCTTTTGCCATCACCTCTCTTTAGTCTACTCTTAACATACACCCTTACCCTCAAAATCCAAACACCAAAATGAACACAAATGAACAATGAAAACAATGAAATGAAATTTTGGGAAGGCCACATTTCCTGCAACAATGTAAGTAAAAGGTTCTCACCTCCCCTGCACTCTACATCTCCCTATTTTATGGTGAAATTGAACCCAACAGAATCCCATTCTGAGTGTATTCTGCATGGGAGTGTAGTTTTAATCCCATGGTTATTGCTCCCATTGAAACCAATGAGTCCAAAGTTCTTTAGATTGGATTGTGTAGATTGCTGTGCAGCCCTTTTGCTTGAGTGCTAGAGTACTTTAAAAAAAACTCTTAAAATCATACAATATAAACCTTATATTGCCTGACTCTGTTTTGTTGCAACTATTGGGAGATCAGCTCTGGATGTAGTACGCTGGATCCTTTGTCAGAAATTACCTTTATAGACTTCCGGTTTCGTCACGCAGCCGTCATTGACGGTTGGGAGATCTGCTCTTTCTCCCCCGTTCAGTTTTGGATCACTGGGGGGCCCTGAAAAGGGCCGAAAATCGCCACGGAGAGGCAACCAGCAAGGAGGGGCTTTTGCTGGATCAAAGGAGAGCAGCAACTTTCCTGAAGACCTGGCATTTCCCTCCAAACCGGCGGACAAAAGGACCGGCCATAGAAATATGGCTCGTCCCTAGGCTGCTAACAGCCGAAGTCACATTAACATCTGGCAACTTCAAAGCAGTGTGGAAAGGATTGGGTGAGATCTGCCTCTCTTACATCCTAATTACTTAATTACCTGCATAAGCTGCTAAAGTACTTTCCCCCCTGTGGTGAGGGAAGGAGGATTTTAGCCCTCCCTCCAGAAACAGCGGCTATCAACCACTTGGGAGTTTACGTTGGGAAAAATACTGGGATCCTAATTGGAATTCTATTTTTTAAAACTGGTGGATTATAAGATTTGTAACTTTATGTTCTCTATTTTTTCTTCTTCTCTGATTTTTACTCTAACTATTATTGAAGATTTGGGTTCTTTTTCTCCCCTTTACAATAGAGGGGGGAAAGAAAACTGAAAAGATTCAACTAACTCTGAGATGACATTTGCTGGCTAAATTTGAGACTGTAACCTGCTATTCTTAAAGAAAGACTTGTTGATTGCCTTAAAAACAGATAAGATTCAAAGTAACCTTGAAGTACCAGCTGCAAGAAACTCAGCTCAGCTTTTTACTTGGTGGACTTTCTGATTGTAAGTTCTTTGTTTAGTCTAATATATGACAATGGAAGAAGAACAGGAATGGATTTCTCACACAGAGGAAGTACAGGAACAAACTCTTCATATGTTAAAAGCAATTATCCAAACTCTCCGTATGCAAGCTCAAACTATGACTTCAACTAAAGAATCATCTATACAGAATTCTATAGAAAAGGGGAAACAACCAAATGTTATGACAGAAGACTTAGATACTCAACAAATACAAACTGTGGAAAACACGGGAAGGAAACTGATAATAGAGAACAAGGAAAGGACTTTTCTTATAAACCAGAAGGAATTTGAAGACAAAAAAGAAAAAAAACAGATGAAAGATAAGATAAATACTTCGGGACAACTGCATCGAACTGGAAAAATAAAGAGATGACCTGTCAAACCAGCTAGCCCTCTTAAGAAAACAGCAACTGAACACTTTTATCAATATCAAACAATAGTTACAACAATACAAGGAGATTTTTTTGATGATTTAAAAGCGAAGATACGAAAGATGATTTGGCAGAGGAAAAAACTAGAATTAGACTGAAAGGGATTGGGGGTTTAATCTATATATGAGATCTAAAATAGAATATATTTAAATGGATAGAATATGTATTTTGAATATAAGATATTGTAATGATTTGAGATAAAAAAATTGGTTTTATAAAATTTAGAAATATAAATATTGAAATAAGAATATTATATTATCTTATTAGTTTGTTAAGATATATGATAGATTTTACATATAAGGTCTGTATTTTAAATAGTAGATCATATGTGGAATTTGACAAAGGAATCGTGTTTAATTAAAATTTGGAAAAAAGATAAATATTAAATGTTAAATTAAAATATTAAGGGAAAATCAATTACCAGTTTACTGATTTACTAAAAGTTTGAATGTTTATAGATAATTAAAACTTGAATTTAAGATATTGTCATGAGTTGAGATACAGGTTAAATAAAACTTAGAAGTATAAATACTAATAATTAAATTTGTATATTAGCTCTCTCTTTTTCTGGAAAAGAAGAAAGGAAAGAAGTAGAAAAAAGTAAAAGAAAATTATTAGCCGTAAATATGAAAGAGAAGACTGAGAATCTGGGATCATTTAAAATCTGGAAATGATAAAGATTAAATGTTAAATTTAAATATTAATGCAAAATTAAACTTAAGAAAAACTTATTAGGTTATTGTCTAAAAGATGGAATGTCAAATTAATCAAGATATGTATAGACTGAAGATTATTAATGAATATTAGAAAGGTATTTTTTGTTTGATTGATAGAATAAGAACTGTATTGATCTGAATATGACATTAGATCTTATAGGGGAAAGAGAGGGAATTTTGTTGTTGAAATACTTTGAGATTTGTACTGATGATATTTAAACGTAATGGAATCACGATGCTCAACTGCCACGCTACTTTTCAAATATGTAAACGCAATATTGGAAAATTAATAAAAAAAACTTGGATCAATCAGAAATTACCTTTATAGATTGTGTGTGGCACCAAGAACCTACCGGTAAAAGTTTTTAAACTTTTTTTCAAGCCACCAAAGTTGTTAAATAAATGAATAAAATTGTGGAATCATTGGTCAAGACACAAAGCTGTACTGAAGGAAAATTGGCTGGACCTGAGTATACTTTTTTCCCCTTAGCCTTTCACAGAGCCCCATCAAGTTTTTATGCACAACACTAAGGATCTGCAGAATATGGTTTGAAAGACCCTAGTCTACAAGGAAGAGTTGCAGATTTAGTTTCCAGTAATTATTTATTTAGCAGTGTACCAAAGAGCCCTTTCTAAGGCCATGTTACACAAGCAGATGGAAAGGTAGATAATAACCATTGTCTCTGATGTGACATAGTCCCCATGGCACTGCCAAATACTATAAATTCTGATCAATAATAAATGGCTGACTATTTTCAAACCTTCCTATGCTTGTGTTATTAGCACTCCTTGAATTACTTTCTTTTCGACTGACACAAAATATATTGGATGTAGGAAGTAGAAAACAAAAATAAAATGGAATAAAGGGCAATTATCCATAATCTGCCAATGAGATATCATACAAAACTGTTGTTAAACTCAAGGCCCCAAAGTCCATTAATAACCGAACTTAATATTTGTTTTCCACAAACCTTTCGTTCTTTGATGAAAAATGGCTGACATATTAAAAAGCAATCACAGTAAAAGCTTTGGCCAAGTAATCTCTCTTATGACATGAATTTACAAAACCCACCTTAAGATTTCAACTGAACCATGATATTCTGACTGTTACGCTAGTGTATTTTGATAGTAAATCATATAGACAGGAATCATGAAGTTTTGATGGGCTGTGTCCAACACAGTTGTGCAGCCCACTCTGATTCAAAGGAAAAAGAAGCATTAGAGCATACAGGAGTACAAAGCAGTGTGCAACTCCTTATAGGAGCTATAAATTTTCTCAAGCTTGCTTGGTAGGCAACTGTGTAATCTTGGGAAAAGTCATAGGTAGTTTAGGGACTAACAGATAAGTGCTGTTTACACCCTTTCCTACTCCAACATATCTTCTTTGCCTTTGAATTCCAAGCACTGAACAGCATCCAATTACTATCAATCCAAAAGTATAAACCTGCCTATGGAAATCCTGTCTCCATCCTTGCATCCTCCAGTACTTTAATTCCATTACTGCATTATCATCATCTCCATCATCCATGTTGCTTGTGCTATTTGTTCCACTACTATATACAAAGCCCCTAGCAGACCATAGGATCCCTAACAATATCAAAAAGCTCATATTGTACCATACCTTGTACATGCTATCTTATGTTCAGAAAAGTGGGTGTACTACATCAATGTAAAAGTAGAAATTTCAACTTATAGTACTAAATTACTTTTACTCTACAACCGTAAAACTAGCAAGCTACCATTATTCTAAAATCACTTAGGATCCAATCAAAAGTCAAAATCCACTTAGCAAGATACGATTCAGTGGGACTAAGAGGGATAAAAATTGATTGCCAAAGTGATATCTATTAGCAGCTCTTAATTAGATAAAAGCTGGGAGTTGAATCAACAGCTAAAGTGTTGTCTTTTGTTTTTTGTTTTTGTTTTGTTTTTCCTGTAAACTTAAGTCAGAAATACAAAGTTTAGAAATTAGGAAGAATTCTTTGACTCGGTCTCCACCAGCTCAAGAAACTCAGGAACAAAGGACTGTAAAACAGATCACAGGAGCCTGTGGAGTTTGTAATATCATAGTTTAAAAACATCAGCCGACAGTTTGTAGATGCCTCAGTCTCACTGGAGAGGAAACTATGACCTTATGTCAACTCTAACAGGGCTGACTGTATGTCACTGTCAATGACAGAGGGAGCATATACAGCTCACTCTTTTCTGCTTGATGCAGAGATATTGTCAACAGCACTGAACACTCCAGATAATTAATTAGCTGAAATTTGGCAGTTTACATTTTTCTAATAATCAATTGTTTGCAACCTTCAGTGGAAAACTAAATATGTGGATACAGTACTTATTTATTGCTTTTCTCATTCTAATGTGAAGCTTAATAAAGCTTCTTTCCTAGATACTTGAGTGTTGATTGTTCATTTTGAAAAATGCACTTATGATAAACATTTCCTGCATAAGTCATAAAAGCTGTTAAGAAAAAAAAACCTTTGCATTTTGAGATTTTTTGTCAGTTTATGCCACTATTTCTTCCAGTAGTTTCTGAACAAATGTTAGTAGATAGACCCATTTTTCCATCCTAATGGAAGCTTGATGTCATATAGGTATGATTGCAGCCAGAGAAATCTGACCCTATTGTCTGTGGTCATTAATCATGTCCAATATGTTGTTGCAAAGACCACAGGATACAGCAAGAACAGACAACCCCTTGGAGTGGTAGACGCTCTCAGAATCTTGAGAGCAGGTTGCCGACATTCTGATAAAAATGATTGTCATGATAGGTGGCTTTTACATTCATGAAATGCTGCCATGGTGACATAGCCAGTCACAAAACCTCATTTATCAGAAAGCAAACTGGCACCCACAAGACTACTCATTGCCCTCTTTTGATCTCCAGGATGTTGTCTATTGCTCCATAAAATCATAGAGTTAGAAGGGACTCCTTAGGCCATTGAATCAAAGACTCTGCTCAATGCAGAAATGCAAATTAAAGCCTCCCTGACAGATGGCTGTCTAGCTTCTACTTGAAACTTTCAGTGAAGAGAAGCTCACCACATCTCTAGATAATTGGTTCTACTGTCAAACTGCTCTTGGTTTCAGGAAATTTTTCTAACATTCAGTCAGAATCTGCTTTCTTGTAGCCAAAATCCCTTCTTCTACATCCTGCTTTTTGACCAAGAGGGACTAGCTTTCTCCTCAGTGACATCATTTTGGACATCCTATTTAAAGAATCCAGTTTGCCCTTGTCCTTCTTCTAAAAAGGTGGGCAATTGGTAAACAAAATAGTTATCCAACATTTTTATTGTCTGTATAACGTATATATCTATAGAATCTACATAAAGACCAAAGATGTTCTTGTAAATAGAAATAATGCAGGAGATTGCAAGAAAAGAGATTGCAGATCACACTGTTGTTCATATATAGATACATTGCTGCTCTACTCCTCATGGCTTCAACAGTCCTGGCAACAAGCAGCTATTTATTAACTGGCTTTGAACAGATAGAGGGACTGAAACTTATTACAAGAAATGTGACACATAGATATGAATATGGATAAAGCAAACTCACTGAAAAACTTTGGTAAGGGGAAGGAGTAGTGGTAATGTTTGCAATTACATTGTCTTTCAAGGGCATTCTTGCACAACTACTCATTTAAGGATGAATTAAAATAATGGCAATTAATTTTTCAGTCATCTATCTCCTGGAGGTTGAAATCAGTGGTCCAAGGTTCTCATATATCTCTATGTAATTGAAACAACAATAATTCTGTTACAGAAACAGTACTTTTGTTCAAAGCATGTGTGTGTGTTTATATGTGTGTATAAAAACAAGAGTTAAAGAAGAAATTTGAGTGCAAGTAGTAGGCTCCCAATACAAGTCTACTCAGGAGTAAGTCCCACTGAATCCAGTAATATTTATTCCGTAGATGTATTTATTTATTTATTTATTGGATTTATGTGCCACCCATCTTGTCTGAAGGCAATGGCATTGCAGGCTAATGTTCTAATTGAATATTGATAAAAAGAGTAAGAAGAGATCAGGGCAGCTTAGCAGAAGGTTTGCAACTGACTCAACCTCTACCTGTACCTGGTTTTGAGGATAGAATGCTAAATCTCATTAATGAGAATGTTCTATTTATAGCAGAGACGCTATTACAAAAATATCCATAGACGGCATAAAGGAGGCTGCTAAGTTCTCTGAGGCATCATTATGAAGAATTTGAACTGTCCTTTTGTAGATCTAAATCAAATATTCTCTGCTTGACCTATTCCATAGCTATATTAGAGTCCAAACTAAGTAACAGAATAACAGAATTGGAACAGACCTTGGAGGTCTTCTCATCCAGTCCCTGCTCAAGCAAGAGATCTTATACCATTTCAGACAAGTGGTTGTCTGATTTCTTCCTTAAAACATCCAGTGACAGAGCACCAACAACTTCCGGAAGCAAGCAGTTCCACTGATTAATTGTTCTAACTGTCAGGAAATTTCTCCTTATTTCTAGATTGGTTCTCTCCTTGATTAGTTTCCATCCATTGCTTCTTGGAAAATAGATTGACTCCCTCTTTTTTGTGGCAGCACCTTAGAAACTGGAACACTAGAGAATAGTGTTGTTGACACTCACCCATAAGCCAGATTAGAAATTGTGTGGGTTTTTTTCTAAGAGTAAGTAAAATCTATAACCTAGGTTTAAGTTGCACCAAGATCTATAACAAATAATTGTCAGAATGGTGAAAGCAGCATTACACCACAAGGACATCTGTTTTCACACGTGCATTGTGACATATGCAAACAAAGGATGGATACACACTGCAACACTGAAATCCTGCTTTCATCAGTCTGATTTCTCTCCCCTCCCTTATATTGCCTTCCCTGAAGATTTTAATCCTTTTGGATTTGATTTTAAGAGCTCTTGTGGAATAAACTATCTTTCTGATACTTTGTCATTCTTCAGTTGGGCAATATCAGTGATGGTGAACCTTTTAGAGATTGAGTGCCCAAACTGCAACCCAAAATTCACTTATGCATCGTCCAGTGCCGGGTGGGTGTGGCCCATTGGCTGGGTGTGGCCAATTGGGTGGGCGTGGCCAATTGGGTGGGCATGGCTGCAGTGGTAATGGCAGACTGGGTGGGACTAAAAAGTTCAATCAATCAATTCCAATCAACTTTGCAAGAACTTTTTTTTCCCGCGAGAAGTTGAAATTGACTGATTGAATCCTTTTTTTTTTTTTGCACATGGCGGCGGAGGCCTAAAGAGAAAAGGTTTTATAAAACCCAGCTGAAGGCCTAGGACTGGGGCGACGACACACGTGCCCACAGAGAGGGCTCTGAGTGCCGCTTCTGGCACCCGTGCCATAGGCTCGCCACCACTGGGCTATATAATTCTAATGATCTTCAAAGAAGAGATGCCAAATTAGTAAAAGATCAAGAAAGAGGGGTAGGTTTAATATATTGGGTCTAGTGCAGAACTCCTTTGAATATGTTTATAATTTGGAGTCAAGATAGTAAGCACCAGAATCTAAGACAATCTTCCCATTGGACATAATGAGACTCTGTTTCAATAACATATGTACAGTCAGTGTCATAATATTTGAAGGGCTGTAGTTTTAGATTCAGATCATAAAATTTATCAGAAAACCCACAGTCGTGTGTTTTCACAGTCCTTTTGTGGTGGAATGTAGTCTGGATTCCTAGAAGGGAGGGGCTGCTTTTCAGAGGCCAAAGAGGCAGCAGAGCTTGTAAAGTTTGGACAGGGAAAAGAGAGTTAAAATGGCTCTGCCCTAGTTATTCCCAGAATAGATCTGTAGTAATGCAAATTATTGCTTTAGTCTAGCAAAAGTCTAGCTATAGGTGGAAAACAATAAAGGAAGCTATTCATACATACCTAACTCTTATGAGTTACTCTTATAAGTCATTCTTGGTTCTTGGGATTTTTCCTGTTCACATTCCACACATTCAAGAACATTATCTACACAACAGACCAACAAACCACTGTGATGTATAGAACTCTAAAAAATACTCTAAATGTCTCCCATTGAAATGAAAGATAGTGAAAAGTTTGCTGAATCACTGTCGTAATGTTTTTTTAAAAAATGCATTTATAATGAAACATGATAATGAAATAATGAAGTCCATAATAAAAGAATAGCATCTGTACTCAAAAAATATAGATTCAAAAATTGATTGCAATAACGAAAGAAGCCCTAAACTTTATTTCATATATAGTGGATTGTTTTTCTTGGGAGACACTTCTAGAAATGTGCTTCATGTAGACCATGTTTTATGTATGTCTTCCAAAATACCCTGAAGTGACTACTGTCTCAAACTGGATAAACTAATCATCCAACCAAGCTCTCTGAAATGATTACAATATTTTGTGAGAAATATAAATGCTTAAATCACTTTAACTTCCATGGAATTCAGTCTGCAAACCTTATATACACTTACTTGGAATAAATCCCATTAATCTCATCAGGACTTAATGTCAATACACCAGCATTGTTCAACAGACTAATTTTATGCAGGACTGCAGCACAAGCTTTTGTAAGAAAATCTTCTTAAAAGAAATATATAAAAGCATATAAAAATACAAAAGTTAAGACAAAGGTGCAGAGAGAAAATCTATGGCTTGCTTATATACAAGTTTCTTCTCACAAAGAAGTGCCTTTCTGGGTCTATCTTTGTATACTAATGGGTGAAAATGTGAATCCAATTAACTTCAAATTTAGCTCATAATGAACTTATCTCATTTTGCTACCAGCTCAGCTCTCATCCATGGCAGTAATTAACCACTGGGGGTTGTCACTCCCAGACACATGACACAGAAAAAGTCCCCCATGCTCAAGTACTTCAAACCCTTGCAGCATTCATTACCCTGACAGTGTGAAAACCCTTCACTTTTAATACCATAGGGCACCAACATTTTTTTTCACTTTATCTACGTGATTGCCAGCAATAGTAGGAAAGAAGGGAATCCGCAAGAGATGTAATTAATTACTGCAAAAGATACATTAGAAAGGAAGGGGGGTGCAGGTGAGCCACATGGCCACTTACCCATGCTTCAGTTCCTTACTCAGCTTCCCTACAATCTCTGTTTGATTCCTTGTCATTGTACTAAAATATTTTTTCTGTCGTATAGGGAATGTGAGCATTTGTTCTTTTTTTTCCTCATTGGTTACCCAATGAGATTAAAAAGATAAGCTCTGATCAGGCACTACAATGGTGAATTGGGTTAAAGGACTAACCACCTTTCCCTGGAGACCAAAGTTCAGATTTAGAATAGGTCACATGTAAAAGTGGCTTTGATTGTCACAGATTAATCCCTGATGGGTATTTATGCAACTCACAACCATCCAAAAGTTGTCAGCTTCTGAAAGAACCTGATTTGATAAAGCTCCTTGCTCTTGCATGTAATTAGAACCAATAAAACTACATACAGCTAGATAAAGCAGAGAGGTGACACGGTTGTAGTAAAGCTTTGGAAGCAAAATGTCTCTTTACAATTAAGATTCTAATCCATTCTGTATTTTGTCTCCACTGTGCCATGTAAGGAAGTGAGGCTGATTGTGCCTCAGACTTTAGTATTAACTTTCATTTCTATACAGGTAGTCTTCAACTTACAACCACAATGGAATTTTGGTCAGAGGTTGTTGCAGTCATAAGTTGAAGTACCATGGTTTGGACTCAATATTATGACCATTTTTAAGACTGATGTATAATGGTTCGATCAACTTTTCGGTATTCTCTTGTGTCACTCCCACTTTCATTCTCACCTAGCCCAGTAACTTATCCTCCTATCAACTCGTCATGGTTGCCCAGATGAGGAAACTAAAGTCATGCAAGCTAATGCTGCTTTTATTAGGTTATAACAACAGAATCTTGTAATAGCACTAGCACTTAGACCTATATATTGCTTCATAGTACTTTACAACCCTCTCTAAGCAGTTTACAGAGTGAGCATATTGTCCCCAACAATCTGGGTTCTTTTCTTACCAATCTCAGAAGGATGGAAGGCTGAGTCAATCTTGAGCCAGTCAAGGATCAAACTCCTGCCAGTGGGCAGAGTTAGCCTGCAATACTGCATTCTAACCACTGCACCACCAAGACTCTGAATGTGCTTCCCCCCTCCCTCCCTTTATCTTCATAAGAATTAACAAAGGTCTTGTGTGAGGTGCTTTATCTATCCCAGACTCAGGTTTCCTTTATCTTATGTTCTTCTATCCATTACACCTTCATGGATCACATTCATTTAGAATTTTGCATAATTTTTTTCCAAAAATTTGGTTCTTCCATTATAACCATTTATTGGAGCATAAAATACAAGCATCTCCAAGTCAACATTGAATTAAATATTGGCTTCAACTATCTTTTATGGTTTTAGTCATTCAAGGTTTTCACATAGGTTTTAGTAACAGAAACAAGATATAGGCTTAATTACTAGCCTTAGTCAAATTAGCATTCTTGCAGCATTCTCTGAAGTTAATAAGGATAATACCAGTCAGTTTCTGCATGTTTTGGTCGGCATGCACAAACCCCAACCAAATCTTAGTTTTACCCTAGGATAGCAGTAGCACTAGCAATAGCACTTAGACCTATATACCCAGAGGTGGGATTCAAATACCTGAACAACCAGTTCTGTTATGTGATGCATGCCTGGGCTTCCAATGCCTAGAACAAATTTCCGGAAGTGGCATTGTGCACTTCCGGTGGGCCATTCTAGGCCTGAGAGCCCTAAGAGGCCTCCAAGGCCTAGACTGGACTTCCAAAGCCAGACGGTTCTCCGAATTCAGGGAAATTTAGCTACTGGTTCTCCTGAACCAGTGCGGACCGGCTGAATCCCACCACTGTATATACCACTTCATAGTGCTTTACAGCCCTCTCTAAGTGGTTTACAGAGTCAGCATATTTCCCCCAACAATCTGGGTCCTCATTTTACCATCCTTGGAAGGATAGAAGGCTGAGTCAACCTTGAGCTGGTCACGATTGAACTCCTGGCAGTGGGCAGAATTTTAGGCTGCAATACTGCATTCTAACCACTGCACCACAAGGGCTCCTCAAAAAGATCTCTAAAATAGAGCAGAGCAGAGCAGAGCATGCCAACATACTGTTGATCAAATCCCATCAGTTCACAGATACATGCAGTGTAATGATACACTCTCAGAATATGTTTTTGATGAAAGTGGGAAAAATTTTGGTTGCACGTTACCATCATCCTACATTAAGAAATGGATTAAGCTTAGGAAAAAAAAACTTATTGGAAATGGAAGTTAAAGAAAAATACCAAGAAAATTTATAAAGCTTTGGCTCAGAAATGTAGGTCAGGAAAACAAAAACAGGAAATGAACTAGTACTACTAAGAGAAGCAAAATCCAGCAAGAAGGGTTTTTTTTTTCAGATATGATGACAAGAGGAAGACAAAAGAGGAAGTTTATTTACTTATTTCAGGTGGTAAAAGTTTTAACAAACAGCTAACAGAAAGTAGAGGTACTTATATAGCTTACATTTTGCCTCTACTTTACATCCAAAGGAAATAATGACTTGAGTAGAACAGAGGGGAAATGAACACAAGGCAGCATCTAAGATAGTAAAGATGTGGAAAAAAGATCTTCTAGCTAATTTGAATGCATTCAGACCCCCAAGTTCTAATGAAATACATTTTAGAGTACAGAAGGAACTGAAGAGCTAACAGAATTTCTGTGAGTTGTTTTTGAGAAATTCTAAGAAGTGGAATGTGCCGAAGAAGAACATAGATGTTCCTCGTCTTCAGGAAAGGAAAGGAATGCAACACCGGTAATTATATATGGAAAGATCTTAGAGCAGATAATACCTAGAAACATGTTTCATCAAATAATAAAGCACACCATTCTCCTGAAGACAATGCTTTGATTGCTGGGAGTTAGCATGGATTTGTCAAAAATAGATCATAATGGTGGTAATCTACTTTCTCTTCTTTTGATAAGCTAACTACTATAATGGACAAGGGCAATTTTTTAGATATACCCTCCCTCAACAAAACACAAATTTCCACATTATAATCTCATAGACAAAACATTAAAACATTACAATAGGGTGGGTCCATCCCTGGCTTGCTAACCATGGTCAACATTAATGGCTCTCCACGGAGCTGGAGAGCAGGAACCAATGGGACTTTATTGGGATTCATCTCAGGGCTAGCATTATTAAATAATTTTATTAATGGACTGGATAATGGGATGAGCAGGTTCTTTATCAATCTGCAATTGACACAAAATTTGGAGTTTTGGCCAACACTCATAAAGAGAGAATGAGGCTGCAGCCTAGGCTGGACAGTTTGAAAGACTGTTTTAAGAGGAATATAACATCCTGGGGGAAAATGCTAAGTATATTTAAGTAGCAGAAATATAGAGCTCACATAGGGGATAGGGGATTCATGGCTTGGAAGCCATTGCATTAGAAAAGGGCTTGGGTGTGGTTATTGATAACAAGCTGCATATAAGACAGCAGTATGAGACAGCTGCTAGAAAGGCTAACATAATTCTGGGCTGCATCAGAAAAAGTACCATATCAGAATCCTATGAAGACCATATTCACTTTTATCACCCTCTTCATTGTTGAGACCACACCTGGAGTACCCTGTATTTCCACAGTGATATTAACAGGTAAGAACAAGTTTATATTTAAGTATAAAGAAAACATTTCCATAGTAAGAGCTGTACAAAGCAGAAGAAGCTATTGAAAACTAGTGAAGGAGATTCTCCACTCTGGAGGATTTTAAGAGGCTATATAGCCACTTCTCAAAGCTGCTTTAATTGTTTCTTTCTCACATTGTAGAGGATTGGGCTAGATGGCCCTTCCATTCTATAATTCCTAGATTAACGGCTATAATGATTCCCGTTCCAAATAAAGAATTATGTCTCTCCAGTTGTTCTGGCAGCATAGCTCATATTATACGCAACATAAATGATGCACTTAATTGGGTTTGCGCTGTCTACCCCAATACACAAACTTGAAAAGACTCTTTGAATCAAAAAAAACCCCTCCTATTTTTAAATGTACTTGGAGAGAGATGCCAGTCAATCTCCCCAATACCAAGTTTAAAATATCAGTATTTTGGCTGTGGAAAAGGAAGGACATTGAATATAAGTTCATGTTTGTTTCGTTTCTAGAATTCATAAACTGAATTGCATATAATTACATATAGTTTTTCCCTAGACCACTATAATGATTTAAAATAAAAAGGGATAATTAAAGCAGATAATTATCTAGATATTTGTAAAAGTCTCATATTATATCACAGTACACCGACAATATATTTTTCTAGATTTGGACCCTGAAGGTATTATACAAATTAAGTGATATAATTGTGATTACCTTTACAGTTAATGTAAAGATATTTCCCAGTTTAACAAGTCTAAAAGGGGCAATTTTAGCAGGGGCAGCAATTTGTCATGCAGAAATGAGTCTGGAATGCTATTAATTTGTAACTTACCTTATTATTTAATAATAAAACTTAAGTGGAAAGCTTAGGTGTTTTTAAAACCACCTTTTTGACACTGTAATGAATAGAATAGAATTTGATTCTGCGAGTAGAAGTCACACAGGATCCCTCCTACCTAAAGGAATGTTTTACTCCAAAACTTACTTCCTTTCTTCTTTTTTTATATCCAAGTACAAAAGAAATCATTCTTGCATTCAGTCTTGGTTTCAAAGTCTAAAAATAGCACAAAAGGGGAAGAGGAAAGGATATTAAGAAAAATACCAATATCTATTCTTTATATAAAAAAAAAAGAATAGATAATTTGTCCTTTGTTGGTTACTAAGATCCCAATGTAGCTGCAACTCAAATCTAGTGGTGATCTCTGAGCTCCCCTGCACCTAATTAGGGGAAAGATAAAATAGTAGTAACATCCAGATCAGCTGTAATGATTTTGTTAACTCGATTATTCTTCTGACAATTAAGTCTGGCTGCCATGGCCTCTCAGGAATGTCAAAGCCTTCTTTCTACAGAACAGGTAATGTCACAGGTGTGACCGTGAAATCAATAATGAGGCACAGCTTTTTGCAGAGGGCATCCAGGTCAGACAGAACAGCCCTTAAATTAAACATTGATAAGCAGAACACAATTATCCATCATGTTTAAGTGCCTGCGTGAAATTAGCAGCCAGGGAATGGGAGCAGTGGGGGAAAAATTACTGGAGGATGCACTGAAATGCAGAAGTACCCACCAATGCTGTTTGTCTGTGACAGCAGTTATCGGGATCTGCCATTTAAAAGCTGTAACATTCAAACCGCAAATCCTGCTGAAATCATAGCCCCTTACTGCTGTAAAGCTGTAATGCTAAGACATCGATTCCTGTCTCCGTCATCTTTGCTTCTTCTACATATAAACAGAAAGCAGCACAGAACAAATGTCTCTCACTGAAAGCAGAACTAGAGAGAATAAAGATGTATCTGCAAATATACCGACTTCAGGGTTTTTATTTTTGTTTTTGTTGTTGTTTTTGTTTCATTTAGTTGGGTCAATGTTCCATGTGGGTATATTATCAACTAGACAAATGCACTTGTAGTGAGCTTCACTAGCTTTCCTGAAACGTTAATAAATTAAAACATAGTTGAACATAAAAAAAAACAATATTTACCTGACCTATGTTTTTGATAAATATATTGTCCATTACAATTTAAGGAAGCTATAAACAAGTAGGTCTTAAATCTATAATGCAGTCCCCCATTTGAATTCCATAACACAGTAAGTAATGAAATACTAACAAGTGCTATTGTGACTGAATATTACATGTTTGCAGTAGAAAGGGCGGAAGGAATAATTTGGCCAGTTAAATATGATAAAAACAGACTGTGTCTTTGTTTAACAAAAGCAAGTAAGCAGAGATTCTCATGCTTATATAACAAAAGTACATCACTTCAATTTTATTCCTTTCGTAATTGGTGGATACAGCATAATGATAGAAACCCCACACCTTTTGTTAATTTCCAATGCTGTAGAATCCAAGCATCCACTGTCTAACTATGCATATCAATATCCTAATTTCTCTAGCTTTCATCCTCAATCATAATTTTGTGCCTACCCATTGTCTGTGATCAATGCAATTTTATATGCAATAAAGAGCCTATGTTCAACCCTAAGAATTAGTCTAAACATGGAAACTTAAATATCTATGGAGATTCTCAGTCATCCAGGTCATGGTTGTCCCAAAGGTGTTTTTCCAAGAGGCAACTGGACTTTGTTTTCCTTTGAAGACATTTCACTTCTCATCCAAGAAGCTTCTTGAGTGAGAAGCAAAACATCTTCAAAGAAAAACAAGAAAATCCAGTTGCCTCTAGGGGAAAAAAAAACACCTTTGGGAAAATTAAATATATTAATTTTAGCCAGGTTAAACCCCATGTCATTTGTTATATTTATACCAGTCTCTTGACTGAATCTAACAAAGAATTTCTTTAGCTTTGCTTTCTTCAGTCACAGCCTTCTAAAACCAGAGATATATAGCTGGAATAAAGGCATATTTTCCCCTCTTCAACTTTATTTCTGTTTGCTTCTTTTTTTTTTTTTTTATCCTGAATTAGAGACTATACAGCCCTTGGGACAGCAGTCTCTCTCCTTGTGAAAGCCACACAGGTTTAGCCACATTTCAAAGATATAATGTCACTGGAAAGAGTGACTTATGACCAGCCCTCATACTTAATAACCATTGCAGCATCCCCAATAGCCAAAGGGTCAGAATTTGGGCACATGGCAAGTGGCATATATTTATGGTAGTTGTAGCATTGTGGGGTCATGTGATTGTCATTTGTGGCCTTCCCAGCCAGCTTCCCACAAGCAAAGTCAATTGGGGGAAGCCGGATTTGTTTAATGACTACATGATTCACTTAACAATTGTAGCCATTTGCTTAACAACGATGGCAACATGTTCATAAAATTAGGCACAACTTACTTAACAGCTGCCTTGCTTACCAGCAGAAACTCTGTACAGGTAGTCCTCAACATTACGACCACAGTCGAGCCCAACATTTCTGTTGCTAAGCAAGACATTTGTGAAGTGAGTTTTGCCCCATTTCACAACCTTTCCTGCCACATTTGTTAAGTGAACGATTGCAGTTCTTAAGTTAGTAACACAGCTGTTAAGTGTATCTGGCTTCTCCATTGACTTTGCTTGTCAGAATGCTTGGCAATGCTGCCACGGTCGTAAGTGTGAAAAATGGTCATAAGTCGGTTTTCCAGTTCCATTGTAACTGAAAGTCACTAAATGAACTTGGTAAGTCGAGGACTGCCTGTATATGATGATACTTCTGTATAAATAAAATAATGAATAAAGCAAAGAAACAATGGATCTCCATATGTTTTACTGCTAATCTGCTTTTTTCCCCAAAAGTTAGCTTCTTAGCTTATTTATTTATACATAGGTTTACATGCCAACTATTTATGAATGGGTCAAGAAGGTTTACAGTAACAGGGTGGAACAGCATTAAATACTAAATAATATCAGAATACAAAAGCAAAACAAAACAGAAACCCAACTTAAGGCAGCCCATGACCATTAATTCATACCACCTGAGACCCTTCCACCTATAGGATGGTGATTCCACTCATACTGTAGAAAAGTTGTCTGTTTTTCTGAATAGGCTATTGACCAAGAAAGCACATATTACAAGAAAGATTACAAAACCATATTACAAAAAAGATGTTGAGACTTTGGAAAAAGTGCAAAGAAAAGCAGCTAAGATGTTTAAAAGCCTGGAGACTAAAACAAGGAGAGAAGCAACCTGGAATTAAGGAGAACCTCCCAACAGAGTGAGGACAATTAACCAGTGGAACAGCTTGCCTTGTGGGTGCTTCACCACTAGAGGTTTTTAAGAAAAGATGGGCAGCCACTTATCTGAAATTTTATTTATTTATTTATTTTATTCGGATTTGCATGCCGCTCCTCTCCGAGGACTCGGAGCGGCTCACAGCATATATATAAAACAATTTTGACTAAATCCGAACAAAAAACATTAAAAATAAAACCCCATACATACTCATCAGTCACACCACAATCAACAATCATCCCCAGGCCTGCCGGCAGAGGTAGGTTTTTAAATTCTTTCGGAAGGCGGGGAGAGTCGGGGAAACGCGGACTTCAGGAGGCAGTTGGTTCCAGAGGGTGGGCGCCACAACAGAGAAAGCCCTCGCCCTAGGGCCCGCCAGACGACATTGTTTCGCTGACGGGACCCGGAGGAGGCCGACCCTGTGCACTCTCACCGGTCATAGAGAAGTATGTGGCAGAAGGCGGTCCCATAAGTATCCTGGGTATAGGGTCTCCCACTTGAGCAGGAGGCTGGACTACAAGACCTCCAAGGTCCCTTCCAACTCTATCCTGATTGATTGATGAACCCGAATAAGGATAATAAATGTTGGCTATAAACGTTTGTTAAGAAAATTTTATACTGCAAATGTTCTGCTGTCAAACCTCTCAGCTTGCTAAAGAAAATCCTCTGACTTATTTACTTATAGATTTTGCAATTCAATTCATCAGAGAGAGAGACAGTAGTTGAGGCTGGATTCTAATCTCTGTAACTTTTAGAAAGAAAGCAACTGTGTTCTCACATGGGAAAATGAGAAACTGCCTTGTATCTGCCCTGACTTCCACTCCTTTCAACTCAGAGTGGTCTGCACGGAACTGTAGGCATTTTCCAGGGATTCAGACTGGGTCTTCCCCAGCCCTATTTAAAAACAAGGAGTTGAATCTTGAGCAGTGGCATGCAAAATATGTGTTCGCCCATTAGCTTATAGCACATTCAGACGTTTAAGGCTGAACTTGGAACTTGTTACAAGATCGATGATACTGTTTCCTTTTATTTCACAAAATATTAGATGGTTCTATTCAATAAACCGAAGGCCATTCACAGTTCCGAAACTCACAGTTAAAACAGTGCTGCAAAGAACACAAAGAGTTCTTGGTCCCTACTTTGGAAAAGAATTGAGGCTGAGCGCAAAAGAACTGAGGCCTTTGAACTATGGTGCTGGAGAAGACTCCTGCGAGTCCCCTGGACTGCAAGGCAATCAAACCGGTCAGTCCTAGAGGAGATCAACCCTGACTGCTCTTTAGAAGGCCAGATACTGAAGTTGAAACTCAAATACTCTGGCCACCTAATGAGAAGGAAGGACTCACTGGAGAAGAGCCTGGGAAAGATTGAGGGCAATAGAAGAAGGGGACGACAGAGAATGAGGTGGCTGGATGGAGTCACTGAAGCAGTAGGCGTGAGCTTAAATGGACTCCAGAAAATGGTAGAGGACAGGAAGGCCTGGAGGAACATTGTCCATGGGGTCGCGATGGGTTGGACTTGACTTCACAACTAACAAGAACAACAACTTTGGAAAAATCCTTCATGTCACTTATGGCAAACTATCAGTTTGCACCATTTCAGAAGTAAACTTTTCCTTGTCCTGGGCATTTTGCTTGGTAACCTGCGATAGTTTTGAGCTGACATCAGGAATTATTTTCAGATTTCAAATAACCAAGCCAATAACAATTTATGGATTTATGGAATTCTTCTACTTATTTTTTGGGGGGGAGACAAAAAACAAGTCTTAAAAATAAATAACTAATCATACCACGAAGGATCAGTTTAACTGTCTCAGATATATTTGCTTTGCCCAGAGCAAGCGACGTTCATTATAGAGTTTCGCAATCAGGAATGAAATGAAAATTTCATTTAACAAATCACCTCTACAAAGGCATAAAATATTAATAACTCAGAAAGTATTTTCTGCTTAGGTGCAACGTATACCGTTCATTTCATATCTACTTCCATTTCAGTGCTGAGCTGCCCTGATGCACCTCACCACCACCACCAAATTAAAAGTGGGCTTTTTTCACCCCATTATTTCTGAAATGTACTGCAGCCAGCATGCTATACGCACTGAATGGAAGAACTAGGAGAATTAAAACCATGCAATGAAACAGCTTTTTGACGGATAAAGCTATGGAAATTTTAGGCTCCATTTACTTCTCAATCTAATTTTGCCCTCTGATGCACATTATGCCCGAAATGGGATCTCATGTGGTTTGATCAGTGCTCTTAACGCGTGCCAGAGCAACACACATTCCCTCTATTGTTTCTTTGCAGTAGCATAGCAATACTTTTAATAAGAACAGCTCAGCAGGCACTTAAAGGCCATCTCCCTAGTAGCTCTCTACCGATATTAGAAAATGCAAAATTATAAAGACCACCTTCTATTTGGAATAACAACTTTCAAGTATTCCACAATTCTGATCCAATTATTATGATTTAGTTTACAAGGTTATTCTGGGGTGATAAACTGTGGGAAATAATTTAAACAGATCCAGAGCCTTATTTTTGTTAAATAAAAAAAAAGGAGTTAGAATTACCATCCAAGGGTTTTTTTTGTTAAATGGAAAACAATCCATATTTCTAATTCCAAAATGACTGATGGGAACCAGACATTTCATGATTAATTTTGATACATCTCAATACTGTCTAGTAATAAAATAAATAAATAAATAATTTTAAACAGAATAGTAATGCTACTCAAGAACTAGTAGTTTACACTATTCCGCTATAAAACTATAACACACACAAAGATGCAATGCCTAACTTGATGCAAAATGAGAATTTTACCACCAGTTCTGGGAATGATTAAAAAGTAACAGCAATTTGAACTTGTAATATATCAGCTTCTATGGTGTCAGTTCATCCTCCCTTTTTTGTAAATTACCTTTTGAAAAATCTAACTAGTCCAGTATTTAATAGGAATATTTGTTCCTACTATCAGGACAATTATCATAAAAAAAGATATCTAATACAGTACAATATTTAATAACCTGACACCTTTCATGTGTGAAAAGCTTCAATTCCAGCATATTTCCATCACATCTAGAAGGCAGCAGATTGAGAAAAGTTGTTTTATGTCTTGTAATTTCAAAGTAATCTTCCAAATGTCCTTTGTTATACCACCAGTGACATCTACTCGTATTAATAGAAACTGACATAATCATCTGGCATAAAGCTATATATGGCTCAGAACTCTATTTGGCCTCAAGATAAAGTGAGGGGTGTATGAAAAGCTTAAAAAAAATCCTTGGTGTGTGAATCCTATCATTTGCTTTAGGGCACTCCAGTTTCTTCAAAAGACCTTGCAACAAAATTTAATCCCATTTTATAGAACATGTTCTGTGATTAGTTCTGATGTACGGCCTACTTGTTTATTAATTTATTTTTAAGATTAGCTTTTATTGGCACTAATGGGTTATACCAAATATTGTATTGACCAAAACCAATATTATGTCATTTTGTAGATATCATCCTTCTTGAGATGTAGATACAGGTAGTCCTCGACTTATGACCACAGTTGAGTCCAGAATGTATGTTGCTAAGTGAGAAATTTGTTAAGTGAGTTTTGTCCCATTTTACGACTTCTCTTCCCACCTTTGTTAAATGAATCACTGCAGTTGTTAAATTAGTAACATGGTTGTTAAGTGAATCTGACTTCCCCCTTGACTTTGCTTGTCAGAAGATCTCAAAAAATGGCCACGTGACCCCAGGGGACACTGCAACCATCATAAATATCAAGCCATTGTCAAGCATCCAAATGTAAATTCACATGACCATGGGAATGCTGCAACGGTCGTAACTGTGAAAATTGGTCACTTTTTCCGGTGCCATTGTAACTTCGAACAGTCACTGAATGAACTGTTGTAAGTTGAGGATTACCTGTATATAAATGGAAGTAGATGAAAGATTATTATGATGGGCCATCATCACTTCCTTATTCTTTAGTATACTGTTGATTTCTATAGGTATCTGGGTATTATCCTTGTGCTGTCAACGGTTTAGTTGGAGTACGTTTTTACTCCTTTCAGAACCTGTAATGTCCAGTGTTGTCACCTTTATCTGCCCTACAATAAAGCCAGCCTTAGAATTGGATATTTAAAGGTTATATAGAGCTGGGATATTGCAATAAAGTTTGCAGTTTCTTACACCAATTTGATTGTTGTCTCAAATACACACACACACTACCTTCCAGTGTCTTCCCACTGCTTCTCCCATTTTTTTTCTCAGACTGCAGAAAATCTTTTTAATATGTAAAATAGAGAATAATGAAACAACCTCCAAACATAGACTTCTTTAATGATACTATCTAAACAAAACACCACCTCTATTTTCCTCTATTAGGCAGGTGAATCTACCCAAATATTGTAGCATTGTTCCTTCTCCTTAGCACTTTTTAAACTGTAGTTATATGGAGGAAAGCAGTATGCCCTATTACACTGTTCCCAACACTGAAGTGACTGACATTCTCTGTGTCCTGTTGGCAGCCAATTAACACAGTGAAATCCAATGTTTTCTACTCTTTCTGATACTTTATTCCTGCCTTCCAGAGTTTCTGGCTCAGGGGCACAGATAATTAACTTTTCAGATGCCTTCTCAACCCAACCACACCATTTCCAGATTCTTTCCTTGTTTTCATCTCATGATATTAGAATTTGGACATAAAGCTGAAAGTGCTTTCAGAAGAATTCAATCATATCTGTTTGTTTCCATAACTTCAGAAGAAGAAACAGATCCATCCTATGGCTGCTTAACTTGGAATTTTTAAAATATATATTTCTATATTTTATTTGTGCTCAAATTTAAAATGGGTAGATTGATAATGAAAACGTTTATTATAAACAGTGATATCATTCAGGTGATTGTGACCAAAATAACCATGATATTTATTTGGAGGGTGGGTGACCTTTGCCTTTTTAATTATTTTAATGTACAGCTAATTATACACTAGGATCAGTGGTGGGATTCAAAGATGTGAACAACCAGTTCTCTGTGTGGATGCCCCTTCCGGAAATCCGTTCTGGGCCTGGGCAACAAAAAAATTAGCTACCGGTTCTGCTGAAGTGGTGCGAACTGGCTGAATCCCACCACTGACTAGGATTAAAAAATTGAAATGCTCAAGTGATTTCTTAAAATTATTTTTAACATTGATACAATCAAAAGACATAGAAGAGAGAAAAGAAGGAAAACTTGATTTATTTTATTTTAACAGAACACTTGGAGGTTGCATCAGTATGTTCTCAAACTGAAAATACAATATGAATAGCCCTGGCTGTAAAGCGTTGTCATTATTTAGAATTTGCTTCTATGCTCCTTATTTAAAGCAGTGAATGTTTTGCCTTCCCTGGGGATGTATGTTTTGAAGAAGTGAGGGAGCATAAAATGAATAAGTTCTCAAAAAATTATATTAGCATAAGAAATTCACCAAAGAAATCTTTCATAATGCAGACAGATAGTCAAAATTATGAACCAGAAAGATTTATTATAAGTCAATGATTAAAGTAACAACAAAAGCCATGGGAATGAAAACTTCAATTGGTTTATGTCACAGAGGAGTTAATCCCACGTTAAATTTCCTATTTCACAAAATCAATATTTATGATCTGCATCTCTGGAATTAATTTGGAATGGAGAGACATCAGAATTCAAGATAATTTTAAATGCAGTGAATAAGGTTTTTATTAGGGTGTGTAAAGATAATACTTACTTCACCCTGACCTAAGCACTGCCTCAAGAGTTACCCTCTTTGCTCTTTAGTAAGCAAGATATAAGTGATATTGTAGAAAATAAATGACGATTCATTTCTGTAAACTAAATGCAGAAGAAAAAGAAAAGTTACTGCTTTCTGCAATGTAAATCACTATGTTTTTCCAATTGCTTTATTTATTTTTTCCTCAATACCAGTCTTTACATACTGTTTCTGTCCGTTCTGCCTGCACCAGGGAAATATGTATTTCATTTCTTGTTTGCTTTGTGTCTTGTTACCTTCCAATAAAATCTTTCAACATAAGTTGGGATGTGAAATCAAATAAAAATATCATAAATCACTCATATGGTACTTTGAGAATTATTCTTATATCCTTCCAAGGTCTATGAAAGGCAAACCAAGTTACTGTCCCTTTCATTTTATGTTATTATTACAATGTATCTTAAACTGTTCTTGCAATTGTGAATTGTAATATAGGAAGATATGATAAATGCATGAATAAATGTTTGTCAGTTGGATTCAGATTTCTAAACATCAAAAGGACAACAAAACCCTGCAAGAAATCCTGAGAAATGTTTCATGAAAAAAATGTAACCAAAATAGAGAAATGCTTTTAAAGAGCTATCCAAGATTATTTTCGTACCAAGGCACAGTACCTGAAAGTTTGGCTGTGGTTTTTTTTTTTTTAAATTAAACATAGCCTAGCCTATATTATACTAACAGAAAACCTTAGGGTTATAAATTATTCTGGGAAGCAGGGAAGAGAAAGAAAGGAAACGAAAGTCACCAAAAGTTAACCTTGACTTCAAGGAATATTTATTAATTTTTAATATTTAGAAATATATTCCGTGACAAAGGCTGACCACCTTGTTGTAGGGCATCCTCTTTCGTGGTAGAAATTCCACGCTCACCTTGGACAACCATACATTTGATGTGATCCCTGCCCCACCTCTCCTTCCTAGTCTCTGCCTTTCCACTTGAGCATCTGGTGTAAACTTTGGCTGTTGGGGACTCCCATGCTTTTAAATTACATTCTGAATGCTACCCTCTGATGAGTATAATAGTGACAGTCAAGCAAAGCACTTCAAAAAAAGGGAGAATCTATAAAAGTGTAATGAAGACAGGGGTGAAAGGAGGGGTGGCTGGCCAGTGTAGTTCATTCTGCTGGAGAGTGGGTGACGTCAGGATTTATAACTGTATTAAACACCAAGACAGTGAGCCATGATAAATCAGTTCCCCCTTCTTCCCAAATCACAGACAATAAAAGCTTTGGCAGTGAAAGTCATTCATCATCATAAAGACTGGAGACGGTCTAGTCATCAATTTCACTCACTTCCCTAATACTCTGGAGAGGAGGGGAAGGAAAAATAACATGAAGAAAGATTGAACAGGAATAATTATAAAGGTCAAAAGAAAAGAATCCCTCCAGGAAAGCAAGTTTGTGCTGTGGCAGAAAGAAACACTGCAAGCTCCTACCAATCCGACTCTGTCAACAAATTTTGGATAGCTTTGTGGACAACCAGCCATTTGTCCTTGCCAAGCTCTTTCCTTGGGGAGCAGGATCCTCTCCCTGATTCTAAAATTCTAAAACTCACTATACGGAACTATTTCCTGCTCCTTCTCCGTTTCCAAGCCAGGTGGGTGACAGCAGCTTTTCAGCTCTCCTGTCCAAATTGGATGAAAAATATCCAATATGCAAAACGCTGCAAAAGGATGTTAGAAGCCAAATACAGGTAGTCTTCAATTTACCAACCACGATTCAGCCCAAAGTTGCTGTTGCTAAGTCAGAGGGCTGCTAAGTGAATTTTGCCCCCATTTTACGCCCTTTCCTGCCACAGTTGTTAAGTGAATCACTGCAGTTGTTAAGTAACACGGCCATTAAGTGAAATCTGGCTTCCCCATTGACTTTGACTTTGTCAGGAGGTCGCAAAAGGTGGATTGCGTGACCCCAGGACACTACAACCATCATAAATACATGCCAATTGCCAAGTGTCTGAATTTTGATCACATGAGCATGGGAATGCTGCAACCATCATAAGTATGAAAAATGGTCATAAAGTCACTCTTTTTAGTGCCGTTGTAACCTTGAGCAGTCACTGAATGTACTGTTGTAAGTAGAGGATTACCTGTACCATTCTTTCAGTTCCAAGCTCGAGAGAAAGAATGGGTCTGAAAGCATAAGAGAAAGAAATCACAAACACCCTCTCTAGCTCTAGAAAGGCTTTTAGTTCCTGTATATCTTGAGCTTACTAACTAAGTATCCATGCTGTTCCTTCCAACCTTCCAATTGCATACAGGCTGAGCACTATCTGAGGACTTCACAGGCTCCAAAAGTGAAGAATAAGCGGAAGCACAATGTTTTCTGATCCCCTGCAAGTATCAAGGTTGAAAATATGATTAGAGCTCTTCCACAGAAGTAGCAAGTAAAGTCTGTGATCTTACAATATTGGTAGTAAACTCATTTTCTAAATCTAGGTGGGTTCCAAATTAGCTCAAACAGGTTCATCCATAAATAAAAGACCAGTACTGGCAGACTTGCAAGGTCTGCAATAAAAAGCAGTGGAGGCTAGATGGGAGAGCACCAAAACAGCTAAGCTCAGCAGGTGTTATAGTGCTGACTGATCCTTGGGAAGGAAAATGGTAAACCAGATGACTGATTCTTTAAAAGGACATTGCTGGCTAGGATTCTATTGCCAAATACAGAGTTACCTTTGCAGACAAAGATGCAAACCAAGCAAAAGCAGGTTTATTAGGAAGGAGGTACCCAATTTCTAGTGAAAACCCCAGAGAAACTTGTAGGAGGAGAGCTGTGTTCATCTATGATATCCAAAAGCCAGAAAGAGTCTGGTAGCAGCTCTTCAGACTAACATGATTCATTAAAAGGCATCGGTTTTTGTAAGCTCACTTCATCAGATGCATGTAGTAGCCAAATTCAAATGTAATTAATTATAAGGTGAAAGGAGATAAGATACTGGTGGTGCAGATACACAATTTAAGAGAAACTTGAGTAGATCTTCATTGTTCCATTCTAATATTTGTAATTTTCTTCACAGTATGGGGATATAGCTGATTTATTATGGTGGGTTGCAAAATGCAAGAGAAAATAAGCTTCTGTCAGTACTTTGGGCAGATCATGGTAACAAATTTCAGCTGGCCCTATTTTATGAAGAACCATGATCCTTATTTCTCAACTCTAGCCGGTCTAGACTTACTACTTAACCTTCTCTGAACATTAAGCACTCCGTTTATTGACTCTCTCTTGAAGTACTTCCTTAGCCATTAAACAAGACCATAAGAGCAATGAATTCATGGTATCATTCATTATTACTATTACACCTTCATATTATTTACACCGTCACTTTTTTTGTGAAAAGTACAAAGAAGAGCAGCCAAGGGCCTGGAGACAAAAACATATGAAGAACGGTTTCAGGAATTGGGTACGGCCTGTCTAAAGAAAAGAGGATTAGAAGTGACATGATAGCAGTATTCCAGTATTTGAAGGGCTGTCACAAAGAAGAGGGGGGGGTCAACTTATCTTCCAAAGCACCAGAAGGCAAGACAAGATACAAGGGATGGAAACTAATCAAGGAGAGAAGCAACCTGGAATTAAGGAGAAACTTAATTCCTAACAGTGGGAACAATTAACCAGTGGAACAGCTTGCCTTCAGAAGTTGTAGGTGCTCCATCACTGGAGGTTTTTAAGAAAAGACTGGACCTGTCTGAAATAGTATAGATCACCTGCTTGAGCAGGGCATTGGACTAGAAGACCTCCAAGGTCCTTTCCAGCTCTATTCTGATTGATTGAGAATATTTCCCTGTAACTTGAGGCCTCAAATCTGTTGGTGCAAATGTGCTTTCTGATGCCTCGCATCCTCTCTCTCTTCTTTAACATGTACAGTACATATACAAACAAATAAAGAGGAAGGTAGCATGCAGTGAAGAAAAACACCACCTCAAAGAAGAATTCAAACAATGTCCTGTGCCACACCTGGATCCCAGATTCATTTTTAGAAAATGAAGTAAGGTGGCTCTAGTCCCAGGCTTTATTTGAAAGTATGCCTTCATGTTCCTCTCAATCTCACCAGAAAAAAAGGGGGGGAGTTTTGGGGTGTTAGATGAGATGGTGGAGAATACAATGGTAAAAAAGGGGGGGCTTAGAATTGGCCATACTCCCCATAGCATCCAAATGTACCAGACTAGGAATTACTGCATCATAATTGTACAATTGTTAAGTAAGAACTTCATCACTGAATTCTATAATGCTATTCTCTGAAAAAGAGAGTTTGCTAACTCATTTGTTGCTAAAATCATCCATTAATAAAGAAAGCTAAATTAAAACAGCAGTCTCTGGCATGGGACTAGAGAGCATTCCTTTGTCTATACGTACATATCTGTAGGTCAGATAATGCTGCTGGGCTGCAAAAATGAGGAGAGCCACTAGATAGCAGCAAAAGGACACTGTTCTGCATATCTTTGCTGCCATCTAATGGTGGTCTGAATTTTTGCAAATCAGATATAATAGGCCTAATAGCCCTAAACTCTTGGGAGTGCTTTAATTAGAAAGGTGATCCCTTTAATTTTACTTTAGAAAATTACAGGGAGGCAATGATTTGCTCTTTAATTTATCCCAAGAACCCACTTTTGAAGGGCTTGCTGATTGGATTTGCCTCAGTGATTATTATATTTCTATGCCCAAAGAATCTTAGAACATGCATTGTTCACAGAAATGTATCAGCTAAAACATTTTGACAGTTATGCCTATACATCACAATGCTTATAAGCTAATTGCAGCCTTCATGGGAATCCCAAGTATCTATTTGCAGAATTTCCATTTCTTTATGGCAATATGTTTAGCCCTGCAGGTCCATCAATACTGGGGTTGGAAAATATCTTTATTATAGTCTAGCATGTCTTATTTTCTAGGATTCAGATGTATATGATTGAATTGGCACTTAGGTTTATCTGCATTGCCCAGTTGCCTTGTCACCAGTATGAGCTGGCAACCATTTCTGGATGACAAAACAGACATTGCCTCTATCAATCCCCTACTCACCCTTAAGGTGACGTCAACATTTTTTCTTACTTTCTATCAGTTTGTGTTAGCTTTTATCTTCTTGTTTAAAAGTTTTAAATAACTCGAAATAGCTATCTCAGAAATCCCTTATTTCTTTGTTAACAATTTTAAAAACATATATATATATATATATATATTTGTTTTCTGAGGTTTTCGCGGGTGTTTGTATGTAGGTCTTTGGTTCTTTGGGTTTGCTCCCACGAAGTCTCATTCATCATCTTCAGGCTGGTGCTTTCGGCTTCTGCTTCTAGGAGCAATGTGAGGTTTTAGCTGTTTCTTCCTTTTAACTGCCAGTGGGGGTTTGAACTGATTGGCTGGGAGCTCAGCTGTGTTCTGATTGGGTGGAGGTGTGTTCTGATTGGTTAGGGGCTTGGCTGTGATCTGATTGGATGGGGGGTTGGCTGTGCTCTGATTGGATGGGGGAGTGTTCTGTTTGGGTGGGGGCTTTGTTGTGCTCAGGTTAGTCAGTGTCAGTTTGAACACAGCTGAGCTCCCAGCCAGTCAGTTCAAACCCCCACTGGCAGTTAAAAGGAAGAAACAGCTAAAATCTCACATTGCTCCTAGAAGCAGAAGCCGAAAGCACCAGCCTGAAGATGACGAATGAGACTTCGTCGAAACGTCGCCAAGACACTTCAAATTCTACGTGGAAGAAAACCCGAAGAACCAAAGACCTACACATATATATATATATATATATGTAGGTTGGCTGTGTTCTGATTCCCAAGAAATAAGATTTCCAACTTAATCCAAAAAGAAACTCCCACTAAAATCCAAGACAGAGAACAAGAAAACGGCAAAGCCCTCCTCCCATATATAAAAGGCACCACAGACAAGATCAGCAAAATCCTGCAAAAACATAACATCAGGACAGCATTCTGCACAAACAGAAAAATATCCACCATCCTCAGAAACCCTAAAGACAAAATTGAGTTAGAAAATCAAGGAGTATATGAAATCCCATGTACTGCTTGCCCCACTACATACATTGGACAAACCAACAGAAGAATAAGTGCACGCATTGAAGAACACAAAAACTCAGTCAAAAAAGAGGAACCAACTTCTTCCCTGGTCCAACACCTTAAAGCCACAGGACATGAAATTGATTTCAAAAAGACTATTGCCAAAACTGAACACTTTAATAACAGAATAATCAGAGAAGCCATCGAGATAGAAAAATGCCCTCACAGCATGAACAAACGAGATGATACCTCCCGCCTACCAGCCATTTGGAAACCCGCCCTTATTGACAAAAGAGTCCATAACACAGAGAATGACACCAGACCTACACTCACAAAAACCACACACAATGTCACCACCACACATCCAGGCAAAAACCAAACCCAAACCCACACCGATGATGAGGCACGACCACAAACCAGAAGCCAGACCACAGCTGCATCATTAGCCATCTTAAACCCCTCCAATCCATACAAGAAGCAAACTGACACCCACCATGAAGATGAGGCACGACCACGAACGCGAAGCCAAACAGCTATGCAGCTCACCATATCTAATCCCCCTGTAACTCAGACTAACCTGAGCACAACTAAGCCCCCACCCAAACAGAACATTCCCCCAGCCAATCAGAGCACAGCCAACCCCTCATCCAATCAGAGCACAGCCAACCCCCTAACCAATCAGAACACGCCTCCACCCAATAAGAACACAGCCGAGCTCCCAGCCAATCAGTTCAAACCCCCACTGGGAAGAAACAGTTGCAATCACACATTGCTGCTAGAAGCACGAAGCCGAAAGCACCAGCCTGAAGATGACGAATGTGACTTCGTCGAAACGTCGCCAAGACACTTCAAATTCTACGTGGGAGAAAACCCGAAGAACCAAAGACCTACATACAAACACCCGTGAAAACCTCAGGAAAAAATGGATTAGCAATTGCTATCTCTGGAAAAGAGAGGTGGAACAACAGCACCAGGGGAATTTTCCAATAGCAACGCTGTTAGTCTACTGTCTCCGGTGAATACCTTGCGAATCATTCACAAAATACTTCAGTCCAGAGAGTATTTTCTTAAATCACTTTAAAGTCAAGCTGGTATGACCATACGAAAGGAACAATTCAAATGAGAAAGGGTGCCTATGCCTATATTTCCAATATATTATTTGTCCTTCAATTTAATTTTTGAGAGAAAGAAAATTGTGGTTTTGTACTTCTGAAAGCAAGAATCTTACCAATATGAGGTTCAAAATTTTAAATCTAAAGTAAGCTAGTTCTGAATTTTACTGACATTCATGAGAGTCTTTATTATTTAGATAGCTTCTTGAAATGAAACTATGTGACTATTGACTGGTGCAATAAAAGTAACCTGGTTCTGAATGTTAATAGCAGTACCAATAGCACTTAGACTTATATACTGCTTCACAGTGCTTTACAGCCCTCTCTGAGCATTTTACAGAGTCAGCATATTGTTCCCAACAATCTGGGTCCTCATTATACCGACCTCAGAAGGATAGAAAGCTGAGTCAACCTTGAGCCAGTGAGAATCGAACTGCCAAACTTCTGGCAGCTGGCAGTCAGCAGAAGTAGCCTGCAGTACTGCATTCTAACCACTGCATCACCAGTGATCATTGTAGATTTCAGAAAGAGCTGGCATAGCCATACTCCACTCTGTATCAAGGCTGCAGCTATGGAGGTGGTCAACAGTATTAAGTATCTGGGGGTGCAGATAACTAACAATCTGACTTGATCTTTCCACACTTCATCCTTAGTGAAGCATGCAAATCAGCGTTTGCATTTCCTGTGTTGGATGAGGAGAACACATCTTTCTCCTTCTGTCCTTCTGTCCTAGCCACTTTTTACAGAGGCACGATTGAGAGTGTCTTAACAAACTGCGTCACTGTTCGGTTTGGTGGTAGCAGTGCCACAGATAGAAGGTCCATATGGAGAGTGGTAAGGACAGCTGAGAAGATTATAGAAAGCCTGCTTCCCATTATTCAGGACACTGCTTATAAGTGCTACGTGCTACCAGATTCTGTAAAAGCTTTGTTCCCTATGCCATCCGTCTAGTAGACTTGCAAGATTCGTTTTTCTCACCATGCATACATTGACCGTGTTGTTTCTCTGCACCATATATATGTGTATATGTGGATATATGCATAATCTATTTATTTTTTGTTCACATTTATGCAGTGTATATTGGAGATGGTTACCCTTTGAGAGCTATATGCAACAAAATCTCATTTTAATGTATGCCAATTAGTGTACATATAAAGTGACAATAAAGTTATTATCCTATTCTAGATAGATTTGCAAAATATTTATAACCTCTTGTCTCACTGGTTATAATATATCTCACCTGATATTTCCCTTTCATCCAATCACAATGACTGTTTTTAATACATTAAAACTTTTATATTTTACTAAACTTTCCATACTTCCAGTATATCTTACCTTTCTTTTTCATTTTACAGTTTATTTAATATTGCATCTTCTGTCTCTGTCCAGCTAGATTTCTTCATTTAAAGCTCATTAAAAGGTAGAATGTCAGTCTACTAGTTTATGGCATAATCCTTCCAATGGACATGTTGAACTTTAATTATAAGATAGGTCACTATTTAGTGGCTCAATTTTGAACCAGTCCTCATGTGTTACTTAGGACTTAGTCACAGGTGCCCTTTCATTTAGTGTGCCCCAGAAAGTAATTAGTTCTGTTGTCAATAAATTGCCTTTCTTAACAGATTAAAGTCGCAGCAGAACATAGTTATTTTGGGGGCAATTGAATTCACCTATTATTACTTTCCAGTGTAGATTTTTAAAAATCTCTCTCATTGCTGTCATCACAGGGAATTTTTATTGTTCTCCTGATCCTAAAGTTCACTGTTAAATATTGATCTAATGAGTCAGCGTCTGTATGCCTAATTTTTTTTATGTATAGACCATTCTATCGAGAAATTTTATTTCAAAGAAACAATGGAATCTTTAACCTTTGCACTGTGCTACAATTTTCTTTCAGAAACTATCATTCCGTGCTAATTTCTTTATTAGCTAGACCATTTCTTTTTATAGTTCCTTTATTTCCAGCTCAGGGATGCAAGGGAGATTTACTTTGAGACATAGGGCCAAGGTTGCCAAAAACTCTAAGACTGCATTCCTCTCTTCCTCAAAGTCCAAAAAAGTTCTCTCCTAAGGACAAGAACTTCAGGCTTCATGCAACCCCCCCTCCCTTTGGCTTCTGTACCAACCTGTGAAAGATCTCACTGTTTTCAGAGTTACATTAAAGTTGCATGGCTTTCATTATTCAATTTTATTAAAGCACCAACATCTTATTTTCAGGTATGTACAGTAGGAAGACTGAAGCAAAGAGCCTCAGACCAGTGAAAGTATGCTATGCCTTAATGAATACACAGACAGACCCAGTTTGTAGTGGTTAAGGCACTGGATTAGAAACTGGGAGACCGTGAGTTCTAGTGACCTTGGGCCAGTTCCTCTTCTCAGCTTTAGGAAGGAGGCAAGGACAAACTTCCTCTGTTTGCCAAAAGAATCGCAGGGACTTGTCCAGGCAGTCATCAGGAATCAAGACTGATTCAAAGGCACCAAAGGGGGGGGGGAATGAATACGTCTGGCCTTCTTACACTGCAACTGGAAGAGAATTGGCCGCTAATCTCAGCAGATGAGAACTGCCACAGATATGTGAGACTAGTTCTTCTGGAGTACTATGTTAATTATTAATAAAATGTTGAGTACAATTCAAAGTTCTGGTTTTAACTTAGAATGGCCAACGCAACGATTCCCAAGTACCTTCAAACCATCTCTTCTAAATGTGTCGGCTCTGCTAGGCCAGGTCAGGGAATAGACATTGCAGGGATTCCAGAAATACTATTTCATTGTTGGAGATATATTAAGATAACCTTGAAATCCTATCTCCCTTTTTTTAAGAAATACACAATAAGGGCAGAGCTGTTTTGCATCTTTATCTCATGTTTTCAACTTTCCCAAGACTGGCCAATGGTTTTGTCTCTTCAACTTCCTTCTCAAGGCCAGAGCTAAATTCTTCTGTAGAATGAAGTCCATCCAGTCTATTTTCAGCACAGGAGGGGATGCTTCAGATCATCCTTCTTCGTGTGGTTTTGTGAATGGAACCAGTAGCTATTCCTGTTCTGTGAAACAACTACCCCCAAAGTCTAGATGGTTCCTATTCTCTTATTGTTTAGAGAAAACAATTCAAACAATTCATATATATTGAACTACCAATCCATGATGCAAGAGAAGAGAACTCATCATAATTTTCTGTTCCTGTCTTTATAATTTATAGAATAATGATGATATTAACCATAAAGTCCTTATAGTATGCTATTAGATCTGGGCTGCAGAAACATTGATTGGTTGATTGGTTGGTTGATTGGTTGACTAATTATGTGCCATCAAGTTGATATCAGTTCTTAACAATCACATAGATTTTTTTTCCATCACAATCTGTCCCTAATCTGGTCTTCCAACAGTGTTCTTGTCACCACCATTAACTGGGTCCAGGCTTGCTGCTGGATGTCTTCTTCTTCTCTTTCTTTCCACCATTCCCAACATTTGAGCATTCTCCAGAGACCTAGGTCTTCGCATAATATGTCCAAAATAGGATAATTTGAACCTATTCATTTGAGCTTCAACTGAAAACTTTGGGCTGATTTCTTTGAGGATCCATTTGTTTCTTTCCTTGGTTGTCAATGGTTTTATCAGATGTTTTCTCCACAGCAAAGCACACAAATATCAATATTCTTCCTATCCCTCTTTTTCAAAGTCCAAGATGGCCACTGGTTGGCAGTAAAGAGTTGTGTTTTAAGTGTATTCTTGCTACCATCTAATGTTCATCTACATTTTTGCAGCCCAGATGTGATACAGTACCCTATCTTACAGTTCTTGCAAATCAGCATTTCTTAATCCTATTCTGCAGGTATGTTTAAGGGAATATTGCATGAAATTCTGAAAAATACTGAAAACACCATAAGCAATATTTAAAAAAACAGATTGCAGTATACTATATAAATTTATTTATAACCAAACTTAGTTGAAAGTATACAGTGGTTATACTTCCCAAAAATAACTGAAAAGAGAAGCTTACTTTTTTTTTCTAAAAATGGCTGTTCGATGGCATGGCCATCCAAAATTCATCCAATTATCAGAAGACAGGCCATTAGGATTCCCATCATACCCTCTAGCCTCTGAAAATACTTTTCATCTTTGCAATTTATCTTGTCAGGGGAATTTATTCCAGAAATATGCTGATTATAAGTAGACTTCATTTACAAACTGTCCTATTTATCAACTACTCAGTTACGATGGTATAAAAAATAGCTTTGCAACCTATCCTCACACAGTCATCCAGCCAGATCTCTGTTATACTTATTCAATCATATTTGCCTTTCTGACTAAGAGTTTAACCTCACTATGTTCATTACCCATACTCTAAATATTAGTGTATGAACAATGAAGGCATGAACTTTATTTATGAGCCAATGTTTGTTCTGGTTTTTCCTTGAGTGTATTTATAGTTTTTGGCATTAACGTCCAGTTTCCAGCAAAAAACATCCATTGAAGAAAATGGGTTCATTTAACAATGCTGGTTTAATGACTGCAGCATTGGTTTAACAACCACAGCAAAAACAGATTGTAAAATTAGACATGGTCAGGTGGTGGTACACTTAACAACCACCACAACTTACAACCATAATTCCAAACTCAATTACAGTTATGGGTGTGGACTACCCATTTGCAAAAATTCCACTGGAGGTCACAGAATGAATTCACACTTGATTATGATATAGTTGTAGCTGGATTTTTTTGTTTGTTTGTTTTTTCTATTGTCCTCAATTATATCGACGGGAAGGAATAATTGTCAGTGGAAGTTATTCTGTCACTTCCTTGGATCCTTGATCTTGGCACATAGCATACTTCAAAAATCAATTTATTTTTTTTATTTATTTTTATTTATTTATTTTACAATTTTTATACCGCCCCCCTCCCGAAGGACTCGGGGCGGTGTACAGCCCAATTAAAAACATTTACATACAAAAGGTAAAATTATTAAAAATAAATTAAATAATTTGGCCCAATCATTTAAAAACCCAATTACCTAAAAATAATTTAATCCGATCATTTAAAACCAATGCTTAATCTTAAAACTCAATCCTCTAAAACCAATTATGGCCTTGTTGGAACCGGAGCTACTATCCCAGGCCGGCTTGTCGAAATAAATATGTCTTTAATTCTCAACGGAAGGAACGCAATTCCGTCAACGTACGGAGTTCGGGGGGAGCTCGTTCCAAAGCGTTGGAGCTCCCACAGAGAAGGCCCTCCCCCTAGGGGTTGCCAGCCAACATTGTCTGGCCAACGGCACCCTGAGGAGACCGACTCTGTGGGAGCGTACCGGACGGCGGGAGGTATTTGCTGGCAGAAGGCGGTCCTGTAAATATCCGGGTCCGATGCCATGGAGCGTTTTAAAGATGGTCACTAACACCTTGAAACGCACTCGGAAGGCCACCGGCAACCAGTGCAGCTCACGCAGGAGCGATGTTACATGGGCGCGCCATGGCGCTCCGGTCACTACCCACGTGGCAGCATTCTGGGCCAGCTGAAGCCTCCGGGTGGATATCAGTTGGATACAACTGATTTGTTTGCTACCTTTCCTAATAGCATGGCTCTTCTCTTTTTTTGTCTAAAAGCCTTTTTTCTTCAGACTGAATGAAGATTTCTTTCATATTCAAAGGATTGCAAATTATGCTGTAAAATGACTAAACTAATATAGATACTGCCTCAATACAGACTTAACTTTAAAAAAAACTTTTTCTATAGGACGGTATTTATTCCTTTGTAAGTATATTATGCCCCAGGCAAACAAAGGTAATTCCATTTTGGTCTGTAATCATGATGCTGTTATGATTTTCAAGGCCGTTTTGGGGATAAAATGAAAAGCAATGCCTTTCATGTACACCACCTGGAGCTCTCAAAAAAAGATGGAATATAATTGTGGCGCAACTTTAAACTCACTGAGATAAGTGAGTTTAAAATCTGAAGCTGCATCAGAATGGCAACTTAGGTTTTTTCCTTGTTCTAAATTGTTGCTCTTTTTAAAAGATCAGAATGTAACAGTAGTTCTAAAGCAGGGCTTTTCAACCAGTGGTACAGGTACCACCTGTGGTACATTGGCACCCAGCAGGTGGTACGCGACCATCCTAGAAAAGTGGTAGCGGGGGAGGGGAATGAGCTGAACTGGTGGCAGCACCGCACAAGCCTGAGCAAGAGATGGCTGGAGCTGCAGGGCTGTCAGGGCTCAGCGGAAGCAACAGGAACAGCGCCAGGATCCAGCTGGAGCTCAGTGCTGATCCTGGTGCTTCTGCTGAGCCCAGAAGAAGCGCCGATCAGCTGGAAAGCAGCACTGATCCTGGCGCTTCTGCTGACCCCAGAAGAAGCGCCGATCAGCTGGAATGTTGCAACATCTCCAGAGTCTTGTGATTTACATTCAGATGCTTGGCAACTGATTCAAATTTATGACGGTCACAGTGTCCCAGGTCATGTGAAGTGACCAAAACCTGCTGCAACCACCCAGCAGATGGGGGGAATAAAAACCATACACCCCCCACCCCACCTCCACTGCCAATCCTCAACAGAAATGCTCACAACAATGAAAACCTTGGACAGGAGGAAGAGCGCCACCAGGTGGGCAGGCAGGTGTCTTGCTCGGCTGTGGCTTGGGGGGCACTTTTTTCAGTGCCATTGTAACTTTGAACAGTCACTAAGTGAATTATTGTAAGTCGAGGACTACCTGTACTTCATCACTTTTTTCCTTTTTTTTTTTTTTTTGGTCATCAAGTTTTTGACACCTTGCTAGGTGACTGGTGGTTCTCGGATATTGCCATATCCTAAAATGGGTGGAAAGGTTGAAAAGCCCTGTTCTAAAGTATGGAATGGGAGTAAGAAAGAGAGAAGATACTGTTACCTGTATAATTCACATTTGTGGTATAGAGATGGTGAGTAGAGGATGGTCCAAATCCCTATGCTATCTGAGGCAAAGGAGCAACTGGTGCTCAATTATAGTAGGCAACAAATGAAAGTGATCCTGTCAAAATAGGTCAGAGCATATTTTAAGGGTCTTTTAGGGGTCTGCTTAGGAAGTAAGCAAAGTAGGTTTGCTTATATATTTATCAAATTTATATGGCTACCCATTGGAGGAAATGACTCTGGACAGCATACAATAATCAAATAAAAACAACACACATATAAATAACCACTACAAAAGTATAAAAATCCATATTAAAGGCTGAATCTTATTAAAATCAAAATGTACGAGAGAGAGAGAGAGAGAGAGAGAGAGAGAGAGAGAGAGAGAGAGAGAGAGAGAGAGAGAGAGAGAGAGAGAGAGAGAGAGAGAGAGAGAGAGAGAGAGAGAGAGTATATGTCCATCTCAGTAATGGAACCATCTTAAATACATCTGCAGTTCCCTGGGCCAGCAGGCCTGATGACTCAAACAGATCTTGAGAGACTTCTGGAACATGAAGAGGATTGGAGCTAACAGGGGCAGTGGCAGAGAGATATAATTGGGTATCATCAGCATACTGATGATACCTCACCCCATGGCGATGGATGAACTTACCCAGCAGCCTCATGTAGATATTAAAGGAGAGAGAGGGCCTACACCAACCCTGTCTAACCCACATAGTAGGGCTCAGTACGGATCTCTCTTTCCCAATCATCACCTTCAGGCAGTGGTGAGATTCAAATATGTGAACAACTGGTTCTCTGTGTGGATGCCACTTCCGGAAGTCCATTCTGGGCCTGGGCAACAAAAAATTAGCTACTGGTTCTGCTGAACTGGTGCGAACTGGCTGAATTCCACCACTGCCTTCAGGACTTGAAAATACTTAGCTACACTACAGAACGTAATGTAGCAAAGAGGAGGAAAAGTGAAGGTAGAATTCATCATATCTTCATAGCCTATGGGTCCACCCAGCTTAAATCTGCAAAGATTAGGGTGTTCTCCAAGCTTGGTTGTTTTCTTGCAGACATTTTATTACCCAAACTAGGTAGGTGCACGGAGGATGTTTCCTAGTTTGGGTAGTGAAACCTCTGCAAGAAAACAACCAAGCTCAGAAAGTACCAAGACCCCTCATTTCAACCTTGAGCTGCAAATATTCTGCTTTATTGGTTAGGATATTATAATTACCAGGAGTGTAATTATCCATGGTCTTGCAATCCTGGCACTGTCCAGAACCAGAAGGTTTATTAAGCTATACATGTGCTACAATAAATGGCTCTTAGTCTGTTCCCACTGAGCAGTTATGCTCCTGTCAGGAGTGTCACAACCGATTCTGTGTCACTTTTATTATCCAAGTTGCAGTTTTGCCACCAGTTATATGAAAAGATTCTCAATAGTAGTTTTCACTAAAGGGCAGCAGAAACTTCATGCTGAGTACACTGTTGCTTTTCTGAGGGGGAGACAACAACACTTAAATACCACACAGAACTGAAATGCTATATGAAGAGAGTTTATGAGACTCTTTTTCTGTAGCCTTTAACATGACATACCCTATTTGGAGTGACAAATAGATTATTGGAAAATGCATTGTCACTTTTATCTATTACGTACAGTGAAAAGGAACTGTAAATCTAGCACTGCACAGCTCTTGGAGAAGATATCTAATAATCAACTGTATAGATCAATGTTATACAGATTATGATGGAAAGAGCCATTTGTTAAAAGAACAACTGTATGGAACTAAGCAGTTTGCAAATCATAGCAATTAGCTATTACAAACTCCAAACCTTTTAAAATACTTAGTAATAAGGGAACATTGAAGCATATGTCAGCATAGAAAAATGTCATATGATTTGTGGCCATCTCAGCATCTTTTGACAGTTATATTAAAACAAGTCATCTCTGTATTTTCCAGCTCAGATTACATGAGGTCAGTGGCTGGATCTAAGGTTTTTAATTGGAGGAAGGGCATGATTGTATATATTATGAAAGAGAAAAGCAAAACCTGGAGAACAGATTCTTAATATGTATAGCAAAACTGGCCAATCTAAAATATAAAAGTTTACAAATAAATAAATCTGGGGTTTTCTTACCACCTAATTCCAAGCTCTACTTCCTTTCCAAGCTTTGAGGTCAACCCATAAAATTATGATTCCTTTTAGAGACAATGTATTTATAGTTACTATGTTTAAGCTGCCAATTAAATCATCAATAGGTCAGTAAGTAGTTAAGTAGGTAAGCAGACAAACAGATTTTCCTGTGTAACAGTTTCGTTTCCAATTCTTTGGAAGCAAGACTGATACACAGGGAAATCTGTCTGCTTACCTACCCACTTGCTTACTGACTTATCTGTGATTTAATTGCATTTTATAATAACAAAAACCACCCTTAGGAATACCATATAAGCTGTCCCTAAACAGTTAAAAAAATACATTCTTTGCACTTGAGCCTCTATGCCAGATTAGATAAAGGTTTCCTTATACACATAAAGATTCCTACTTAAATTCCCTTGATCATCTCCTTTCATTTAGTACATTCTTTCTTTTTCCAATAATACCATGGGGAAGATATATCGTAGGCTAATAGAAATTATGGAAATTGGGACAGCTGTATTGTTGGTGCTATTCTATATGGGAAGGCATGCAAATAAGCAGAATGTAAAATGCTTGAAATGAAGAAAATACAAGACCCGAAATTAAAGGAAGTTATCGAAATGATTATTTCCTACTCTTCCTTTGCTTTCCTTTTATATCCTTCCTTTGAAAATATTGTTTTCAGTTTGACACAAAATAAATTCAGTACTTTTGGATCATCATCCATTGCTGACTATATTCTATGATTGGACATAAAAGCAGGTGAAATAAGGTAGTCTAGTTAAAAGATGAACAGCCCTTTCTTAACTCCTTTGGCATCAATCTTGGAAGGGTTGAAGGAAGCAGAGCAATATCTGTTTATTAAACTTTCTTCTTCTTCTTTCACTGTCACTAAAATGAGGAAGAAGTGGGGTGGAGGAAGAATTATGATGACTTGGAATGATCTTATTGTGAAACCCAACAAAGAAAGAACAAAAGCATTTATTGTAGGCAAACAGTATAAAGATGTTTTACTATTGTTGCTGTATGAACCTCTTCCTTAGAAACCATGCATTCTTACTCTGATATCTTAAATCATATTGCTTGTCCCATATGAATGATCACAAAGGTTTCAAAAAATGTTTTATTCCACCAGCAATAAATTTGGCCTCAATGAAGTCCATTACCCTACCCTTATTTGATACAAACATATCCTCCTACAACTTTGACATAAATTGAGATACTGAGTCAGTCTAAACTAGTGGATAACTATCCCAGGAACTTTGTATGGCTGAATTCAAAACCAAGATGCCAAATGCTCAAGCAGAAGTCCCCTAGCAACATATTCTGTACTTCTTTTGCCAGGTAAGAGTGGAAGTATTGCTGAATGTCTATTTACCAAGATGCTTTATGTCACAGTCACTGGGGTGCAAAAAAAAAAAACCCTACTCAGAGCAATAAGGCAGTTTCTATTCCCAGGCAATGTCTGAAACCCAATTATCATTTATTCAAAATGGAATGCTCTCTAGCAAATGCTATATTTATTTCCTATATTACATAATTTTATACAAATAAATTTGCTTCTCTTTAAAAAAAACCTGGACTCCAGAGGCCTTGCTCATGGTCACTCACCTCATAATTACTTCCTCTTTTTTATGGCTGCAACATGCTGAACCTGAGGAGGACAGCCCAGCCTTGAAGACCATATGGAAGTTGCAACTGCTCCAGAATACCAGTGCTCCAGAGACTGCATTGTCTCTCAGTTGCTTTCCAGGTGCAATTCAAGGTATTCATTATCAGCTTTAAAGCCCTACATGGAACAGAGCCAGGTTATTTGCAGGACTGAGGGTATCTGCCCCATCCTACTAGGTTACATAGGATGGGTATACTCAAGGTCCCTTCCCTTAAATGTTGTCATTCAATGTGACCTTGGAGGTATGCCTTTTCACCTATTTGGGTGGCTACCCTAGTCTTTTGAAGTAGCTTTCCACCTGAGATCTGAGGTATTCCTACCCTTTTAGACTACAAGAAGGCTGTGAAGATTTGGCACTTCTCTCAGGCACTGAGCTAAGATGGAGGTTGAGTTAGGAGGCCATTTGGTCTGGTGCCTGAGAGAAGGATATTGTTATTTTTTTGATAAGGATATTTTTATTGCCTAGAATCATGACATGAGATGGGTGAGTCTTGTAAATAAATTAAATATAAATAAATAATGTTTTTTCTTGTTTGTATAGCTTACATAAATGTAATAGTATTTCTATTCCCCATAAATATTTTGTTGTTAAAGATGTGATCAAGTGGGTAAGTTGCATTCATTTAATAGTCTGAAGAGAATTAAGAAATGAAAGTATTGGTCTTTTCAAATCAGGGGTCTTCAAACTTGGCCCTTTTATGACTTGTGGACTTCAACTCCCAGAATTCCTCAGCCAGTGTGCCTGAATGAGGAATTCTGGGAGTTGAAGTCCACAAATCATAAAAGGGCCAAGTTTGAAGACACTTGTTTTAAATAAACCATACGGTTTCTTACTAAAACCAGGGCATGGACTATTTGCAACAAAACTGTTTACCTTCAATAAGGAAATTAAATAAAACAAATCCTACAATTTATCACCACTTATATCACACTCTGAAATATTCAAAACCCTTTACATATATGATCTTGGTAATTTAACAATTGTTCTGTGAAATAGTTTTAATACACAAGCATATGTTGCTGGGAAAAAATGAGTTTTAGCCGAGTGCAATACCCTCGTTGTACTACAGTGTAAACTGAAGTTTGAATGAAATATGGCAGATAACTAGCTCCTCATAAAGTCCATAGAAGGTGACTGAATGTGATTGACATGCAGCTAGTCCTAACCCAATAAAACATGATGTGACATTCTTCAAGGCGACTCTGCTTCCATCTTAAAGATAGGTTTTCTAAATGTATGTTGGTATGTACAAAGCGCTCCATCATGAGCTTGGACACTACACACTGGAGACACAGGCTCAAGCAATCTTCTCCTTTATAAGAACTTTTTTCTATATATAAATTTTAAAAAGTAAAGAAAGTGTAAATCTTAATGCCTTTTTTAAAGGGGAGAATTATGTAGAAATAGAATAGAATAGACTTAAGAAGGACCACTGGTGTTATCTGTATTCATTTTCTGGATGTCTTTACTGTTTTATTGTTTTTTTATTGTTTTAATTGCTCTACAGCAGGGGTGTCAAGCTCCCAATGTCATGTGACATGTCGCGACGTATTGTGATTTTTTTCCCATTGCCAGCAATGGGGTGGGCGCAGTTTCACCATGACGCATCCAGCCCGTGGGCCGACAGTTTGACACCCCTGTTCTATAGTTTTAAAACTGTAAGCTGCTCAGAGTCACTAGGTTGAGTTGGGTAACTATAGAAATTGAATGAATAAACACATCCAATTTTTCCCTATTACTAGTAGTAGTAGCAGCAGCAGCAGCAGCAAAGGGAGAAAAATTTGTTCCACTGCTTCTATATTAACATTTTAGAAAATTTTCTCTCTTAAATATCTTTTCCAGAAAATAGTTTTCTCATTTTATGGCTGGGAACCTAAGAGGTTTATGTGATTGCTCAACCATTTCCATATATACAGCACTAATCTGTTTTCTCTCTTCTCTTCCCTTACTTTAAGTAACTTTTACCTAAATTTTAGATTGGGTTCTGAGGTAACTGCCAACAAAATATGTACCAGATCCTTACCACCCATGACTATACAGACCATATACGAGATAGTATATATTTGATCATGTGTCCATTTTCATTCAAGAAAAAAAAATCCATGCACACCTATCTAGGCACCAGGTTTTGATTGTGCTTTATGGTTTTTAAAGTTTGGGGTTTTTATTGTTGCTGTGAGCTGTCCAAAGTTGTGTTTGAAGATGGGCAGCCATAGATATATTTTAACTGAAAATAAGTAATATTTGCATCTGATGAAGAAAAAGAGTTCTAAACCTGTGTTTATGAAAAGCAGGTCATCCAACAGATGTACAGCAGGGTACAAAACTTTAGCTAAGTATGATTGGACCTGGTTAGTATTTAGACAGGCCACTATTAGCAAATTCCCAAGTGATGGATTAGGCTGGAAACTGACAAAAAAATCCAGAAGCAGAAAATTGTTTTTTTTTTTAATCTTACCTTTATTCTGTCTTACAGGTAGTCCTTGACTTACAAAAGTTTGTTTAGTGACCATTCAAAGTGACAACGGCACTGAAAAAAGTGACTTCTGACCTTTTTTTCACACTTAGGACCCTTGCAGCACCCCATGGTCATGTGATGAATATTCAGACACTTGGCAACTGTCTCATATTTTTGTAGTGTCCTGAGGTCATGTGATCACCTTTTGTGACCTTCTGACAAGCAAAGTCAATGGAGAAGCCAGATTCACTTAACAGCTGTATTACTAACTTAACAACTGCAGTGGTTCATTTAACAATGTGGCAAGAAAGTACAATGTGGCAAAACTGACTTAACAAATGTCTCACTTAGCAACAGAAATTGTGGGCTCAATTGTGATCGTAAGTCGAGGACTACCTGTACCCCTTAAGGACTCCTGATTTATAATATGAAATCCAGAAGTATTGCAACTTCACTACTGTTGCCAAGAAAACTACCAGATTTGTCTATGAAGTCACTAAGAGTCAAGACTAATTTAAGGGGAAGCTTCACGTTCAGATTGTGCATACCTAGATTTTAAAGCATTTTAGTGCAGGAATGTGCTGGAATTGTAACTGTGGGGCAGATCCACATTGTTCACTCATTTTATAACCAGTCTACAAACTTTAGCATAGCATGTGGTATGGAAAGCGACTTAGGGAAAAGGATTTTTTCAAATATAAATATTGTTCGTCATGCTTGACACCTACAAAAATTCAGGTTTTTTTTTTATTTTATTTCACAAGGTTCAGAATTGCCTGGTATCGTACCGAAATGGAAATTTCTGAAATTCTCATTTCTGCTAGGTTGTTCAGCACATTTTTGGCATGGCTAATATAAAGTGACTTGCCAGCCAAGGGCAATCAGAATGGCCTATGGTTCCATCAATCTGTCCCCTGTGTCTTACTGGAGAGGCAAGCAAAGGTGTCAATTTCGGTGCCACTTTGTCCTCTCCAAGTGATAGCGACCACGCTGAAGTCAGCACAGCAGAGCAAAGAAAATGCATCTGCAGGTAATTAGTAACAATCAGGGTCTGCTCAGGAAATGCTGACTATAGCAGTAATAAGCTGGGCACATGTCATTGGCTTGCAAATGGAGAGCATGCTTATGAACCGTGGCAGCAGGCAGCAAGAGCTAGGTTTTTTTTTTAACTTAATATTTAATGTGGCATAAAAACGATGGAGAGAAATCAACTAGTTTTATAATCAGATGTTCAGCCACTGGTCCATAACCACAAGCAAGTTGGTGAATGAAGCGGGCTAGAAAAGTGTCATCAAAATTTCCTTTCACCATAATTTAGGTCTAGTTTTATGGACCTGCTGATGTGAATGCCAAACAGTACTCTCTTTTTTTTCATTCAAATGATATTACTGCAGATCAGATCTGCAAATCTGCCTAGGAAATGCAAAGCCCAGACTGACACCACAGCTGCACTGAGGATCTTTTTACATTATTATTTCTCAGTGCTGCTTTCCTACTCCAGCCTGGCTTGAAAACAAGAACAATGAAACACTGTGGCCATAACTCTCTTATCTGCGTGGTTCTCAGCCTATTTTGCCTTGATTAAACTATTTTATGAGTTGGCTTAAGAACTCAGGACTCACAATACAAACTAGACGTAGGTCAGTTTATGAATGGAAGCCAAGCTCTGTCCCTAGACATTCTCATAAAAACTGCTGAAGCTTGAACTCCAGATCTCAGCCCTATCAAAAGAACCAGATTAGTTTTCTTGGCCACAATAAAACCCATTTCTCAAACACTTCATCCCAGAATATGGGGGCTTTTAAGCATTTCACACATTAATATCCTGCTGGGTGTTGAATTGTGGAGCACTAAGGAATTGAGTGGTTTTATTTTCACGAAACAGAACGATTTCCTCCATTGGATCAATGGTTTCTGCCGCTATTTACAATTCATTTGTAATTTTTTTTTAAAAAAATGCATAATACTATATTTGGTTTTCCAACACAAAATGAAGATGTCCTAACACATATGCTACGATGTTGAAAGATACAATATTCATGATCAAACTATATGTAAGTTCAACATTTAATGAGGAAATGACAATTTTCAGAATTTCAGCAGGAAGGTATTTTGTTTTGTTTTGTTTTGTTTTTGTGATTTTACTGGTAATAGATATACAAAAGGATTGGTTAACCAATCTTATCTGATCTATTCTATTTTGTTAGGTTCTTTCTCTTATAATTCCCTTGGTCCTCTATTGTATTTTTAATGTACAAATAAGGCATCTAAAATAACAGAACTAATGTACTCACGCTTAAGATTACATTTGCATTTAAGAACATTAAAAATGCCCTGCAGAATTAAATTTTGACCCATCAAACTACATTTCCAGCAACTTGCAAACTAAAAGTAGTCTACTGGAGCCTGCCTGGTAGTTTACTGACCACAAAAGGCAGAATTAACAATTTTCTGTGTGTCCTGGTTTATTTATCATTCTGCATACTCCTTTATATTAGACTGTTAATCTTGGGTTGCTAGTTTACCTTTGCCCTAAGTATACCCAGAGATCCGTTGTATGATTCTTTTCCAAGCAGGATTCAGTGAATTAGGTACTGAACATTGCCTTTTCCTATCATGTATTTCTTTAATTATATTATAAATTTATGTTCTCCTGTAGATATAAAAGCTCCTTCATTTATCATTCTCAGGAATGCTCATATGCAGATGCAAACGCTTTATGTCCAGCATAAAGGTTTTTATTCCGATATACAAATATAACGTTCAAATTTATTCTAGACGCATACCATATATTTTAGGAGAAAGGAGTCCAACTATCATGATAAATTTGCCCTTGTTGTGAGTTTTTAAATGGGATTGGGTAGCCATCTGTCAGGGATAAGTAAGTCTATTCCTATACCAAGCAGAGGGTTCGACTACATTCTTTGATTGTATTGTTCTAATTAATTAAAAAACTCTCTTTTTTCCTTCAGAAGAAAAAGAATATTGAGAATTTGAGAATTTGTATGGTATGGTGATAAATTGGGCATTCCCCACTTCAAAGTCCATGTTAGTCATGAACTTAAGATCACCAGATCAACATATGTCACTGAGTCAGATCGAGATAAAGATCATCATTTCTGTAAAATGATTAAAAGTGAAACAGCTTTGTTCTCCTTTGTATCTAATTTTGCCTTCGCTTTGTTCTTTAATCAGAAGATGGATTGCAAGTAGTGACACCAATTTATCAGTTCTTTAATACCAATAGATGAAATGATCTTAGGCGAGCTAGTATTTATTAAGACTAATATTGCTCCAATTCTCCTTAGTCTCTTAACCCCATTCAAATTTTCCTGGGAGTTACAACAAAATAAACATGAATAGGATGAAATATAAACCAATAATAATAGTACAGTTAAAATAGTTATTTAAATGAATTTTAACTTAAATAATTATTGTTCCCTTATTAGTTTTCCAAGCTGAATGTTCTCCATCAGAATGAAAAGTTTTTATGTTACTAATATTATAATGGAGATGGAAAGAATGTTTGTATATGAGTGTAGGTATATGTTTCTTTGCGCACTTGGGTTTGCTATGGGGAGGTAAAGACTCATTTTCAACTCGCCAGACTTATGTACACACCTAAATAAATCATATGCAAATGAGCTTTGACAGTTTTTTATTTCCCTTTGGAAGAGGTGGCAACCTTAATTTACTTGTCATTTTGATGGTTTTTAAAAAAAATTATCTATGGTATTTTTAAGGTGGAATACTTAAAACCAAGTAATAATTCAGCATATTGAATATGAATTTGAACTATTATTATGCAATGTAATTATGATTTTCATTGATGTTACCTATAAAATTATGAGCTCAGTTACACTAAGACAAAAATACTTTTTCTCACTGTTAAGGAAGTAAACATTATTATCTGGAGAATCAAATTCTAAGTTCATACTAGTGCTAAATATTCGCTTTTTTCTTTATTTGAAGCAGGAGAGGATGATGCAGTATTGCTAAAATTCAGGATTTACTACTTTTCTTCCTTCTACTTCAGGAAGTTAAAAATGAGAATTATAAAAGATCTACAAAGAGAACATATGATATTAGAAATGTGTTGTTAAGAGCAGTTGAGTCATGGAATGATAATCTGAAAGGGGGGGAAACCCTAAATAAAAAGAGAAAGAATTGGTTTGCTTGACCCCTAGTTGATGAGAGCATTAGTGAACAATTCAGTGCATTCCAGATATTTTGGACTATAAACACTCATAAAGACCACAGAGTCTTTTGAGGTTTACAAAAGTTGTGGCCCAAAATCTCTAAATGACATTAAGTTGTGTCTCTTTGATTTATAGCATCCTAATGAACATTTAAAAAGTTATGTCCCATAAGTCTTTTTTTTCAAAATCTATAATTCTTCCTGCAATGAATTAAACTTTAGATCAGTGGTTCTCAACCTTTCTCAGGTTGAGACCCCACTTGCCCCGCCCATGCGTGCCACGACCCTGACCCGGGTGCGCGCACATGCGCGCGCTGAAAAAAAATTTTAAAATTTTTTTAAAAAATCAAAACAAAAAAAAACAAAATGGCGGCCGTGACGGGCGGATCTGCACATGCGCGGATTGGCCCATCACGCACGCCGCGCATGCGTGGATCTGCCAGTCGTGACCGCCATTTTGTTTTTTTTTTGTTTGTTTTTTTTAATTTTTTTTACTTTTTTTAATTTTTTTTCGGCGTGACGGGCGGATCTGCACATGCGCGGATCGGCCCGTCGCATGTGCCACGCATGCGCGGATCCACCCGTCACAGCCGCCATTTTGTTTTTGTTTTTTTTATTTTATTTTTTTTTTTAATTTTTTTTTTCGGCGCGACGGGCAGATCTGCACATGCGCGGCGCGCACGCCAAAAAAATAAAAAATAAAAATAAAAAAAATAAAAATAAATAAAAATAAATAAATAAAAAACAAAATGGCGGCCCGCGGTGTCCGGCGACCCCCGCGAAATCGTCGTGCGACCCCAAATGGGGTCACGACCCCAAGGTTGAGAACCGCTGCTTTAGATTAAGGACTCCTGGACAATCTTGGTTCTGAGGCATTCAGTCCTAAACAGCAACACATAAAAGGTTCAAGGGGAAAGAAAGATGTCCCCAAGAAACCTTAAATATCACTCTAATGGCAATAATAATAATAATAATAATAATAATAATAATAATGATGATGATGATGTAGTACCAATAGTAATAGACATCTTGGGTGCAATCCCAAAACAACTGGAGCACCACTTGAACACCATTGGCATTGACAAATTCGCCATTAGTCAATTGCAAAAGGCGGCCTTACTAGGAACTGCTTCCATCCTGCGACGATATCTGTAATACCATCAAACATCCATATCTGCCTATCCCAGGTCCTTGGTAAGGACTTGATAGGTAGACAAAAATGCCAAATCCAGTCTGAACTTCTGGCTGACTGTGCGATGATCAATAATAATAATAATAATAATAATAATAATAAGAAGAAGAAGAAGAAGAAGAAGAAGAAGAAGAAGAAGAAGAAGAAGAAGAATGTAAGTACCAAAGCATTCAAGCATCATGACTATAAATATTTAATAAAATAGCTTACTAGATCATATGTGAAAACCATTTCAACTGTTAAAATATTAATCTTGTATTTGCTTTCCATATTATATTATATTATATTATATTATATTATACTATACTATACTATACTATACTATACTATACTATACTATACTATACTATACTATACTATACTATACTATACTATACTATACTATACTATACTATACTATACTATACTATACTATACTATACTATACTATACTATACTATACTATACTATACCACCGGCTGGAGGGATTGGGAGTGGGGGGCACCGTGTTACGGTGGTTCTCTTCCTATCTCACTGGTCGGTCGCAGTCGGTGTTTGTGGGGGGTCAGAGGTCCACCTCTAGGTTACTCCCGTGTGGGGTGCCTCAGGGGTCGGTTCTCTCCCCCCTACTTTTTAACATTTACATGAAGCCACTGGGTGAGATCATCCATCGGCACGGAGTGAGATACCATCAGTATGCTGATGATACTCAGCTGTACATTTCCACTCCTGGCCATATCAGTGAAATGGTTGAGGTGATGTGCCGGTGTCTGGAGGCTGTGAGGGTTTGGATGGGTGTTAACAGATTAAGGCTCAACCCCGATAAGACAGAGTGGCTGTGGGTGATACCTCCCAAGGACACTTCCATCTGTTCTTCCATTACCCTGGGGGGTGAATCTATAAACCCCTCGGAGAAGGTCCGCAACTTGGGAGTCCTCCTCGATCCACAGCTGACATTGGATCATCATTTGTCGGCTGTGGCGAGGGGGGCATTTGCCCAGGTTCGCCTGGTGCATCAGTTGCGTCCTTACTTGGATCGGGAGTCTCTCCTCACAGTCACACATGCCCTTGTCACCTCGAGGATCGACTACTGCAATGCTCTCTATATGGGGCTGCCCTTGAAGAGTGTTCGGAGACTACAATTAGTGCAAAATGCAGCTGCGCGAGCAGTTGTGGGCCTTCCGTGTTGTGCCCACATTTCACCAACTCTCCGCATGCTGCATTGGTTGCCTATTGATCTCCGAGCCCAATTCAAGGTATTGGTTATCACCTATAAAGCCCTTCATGGCATGGGACCAGGATACTTACAGGACCGCCTTCTGCCACATACTTCTCTACGACCGGTGAGAGCGCACAGGGTTGGCCTCCTCCGGGTCCCATCAGCGAAACAATGTCGTCTGGCGGGCCCTAGGGGGAGGGCTTTCTCTGTTGTGGCGCCCGCCCTCTGGAACCAACTGCCTCCTGAAGTCCACATTACTCCGACTCTCCCGGCCTTCCGGAAAAATCTAAAAACTCATCTTTGCTGGCAGGCCTGGGGATGATTGTGGTTGATTGTTGATTTGAATGTGTGTTTTATTGTATTTTTTAGATATTGTTGTTTGGGTTTTTTTATTGTAATTTATTGTTATATATATGTTGTTAGCCGCTCCGAGTCCCCGGAGAGGAGCGGCATACAAACCCAAATAAAATAAAAAAAATACTATACTATACTATACTATACTATACTATACTATACTATACTATACTATACTATACTATACTATACTATACTATACTATACTATACTATACTATACTATACTATACTATACTATACTATACTATACTATACTATACTATACTATACTATACTATACTATACTATACTATACTATACTATACTATACTATACTATACTATACTATACTATACTATACTATACTATACTATACTATACTATATTATATTAATATAATATATAAATCAAGTGTGCAAGCATGGAATCATCTAGTACAAGGACTGTAAATTGATCTGGTGATCTTCGGTATCCTCAGATTAGGAAACCTCAGGACAGAGACCTATTAACTTTACACCGTATTGCTTTATTAAGCAGTGCTGAACATGATACATATACATAGAGTGGTACCTCAGTAGTCATCGTTAATCGGTTCCAAGAGGCACGATAAATACCAAAAAATAATGAGTACCAACCAATTTTTCCCATAAGGAATAATGTAGTGAGTCACATGGCAGCCAACACCAACACATTCTAGGCTGTGCGTTGAATACTAAACAAACAATGAGTACCAGGACAACATTTTTGCATCAAAATGTGTTGAGTACTACATTTGATGAGTTTCAAAGCAGTTGAGTACCAAGATACCACTTTATTAGAAGATTTTTGTAAAATATTTTGTATCAAACACATTCATCTTTCTCCTACAATTCCTGTTATCCTCCTTTGGTCTCTTTGGTTTCCTGGTTTCTTTCCTCTAATTATTGGCCATAACATTTAATATTTCACATGTTTACTTCTCTTGTCTGCCTAGCTCAGCAGTTCTCAACCTTTTCCGGGGCTCGACCCCGGCCCGCATCGTGCATGCGTGGTGCGAGGGGGCGCATCGCGCATGTGCAGCATGATGGGGCACATCACACATGCACGGCGCGACGGCCCGCATCGCAATAGGGAAAAAATGGCCAACCAAAATAAAAAAAATTGCGGGCCCACACCGCGCATGCGTGGCGCGATGGGGCGTATCGCGCATGCATGGCGTGACGGCCCGCATCGCAATAGGGGGGGAAATGGCCGACCAAAAAAAATGGCTGACCCAAAAAAAATGGCGGACTGAGGTACTTTGCGACCCCCGTGAAATGGTCGTTCGACCCCAAATGGGGTCACAACCCATAGGTTGAGAACCGCTGGCCTAGCTAGTTTGTCCCAAACTAAAAGGCAATGGAAATAAGAGCTTTGGACCATCCAGCTGCCTCTAACTGTAGTAGCCTAGGCAGCTATAATGCTGAAACTAACTGTTGATTTATTGCAAACAAGGGATGAAGTTAAACCTTGCCAGGTTCTTCACCAACACCATAGCATACCTTAGTGAATTATAATATTATAATAATAATAATAATAATAATAATAATAATAATAATAATAATCCAATTTAGGTTGAATGTGCCCCTCCAGAAACCTCAGAAAGCAATGGAATTTTTTGATTGATTGGGACAAAGAACCAGAAGTGCAACAATAGAAAGGAAAACGATTCTAACAAAAAAATCCCTCCTGTTTCTCTGTACTTGCCCTAATCTTCATAAAGAAATAAACTATTGTATGAGTGGAAATCCCTTGATAGCAAACTTCTTTATTTCTCTCCTGGAAGGCTGGTATAATGGGGCTCCTGGGCAAAATCTGTTACAGTACAGAGTGCCAATTAGGTGATTGTGTGCTTAGATAATGTTGATGATTTAATGAAAATGGCTTGCTTTCAGGTAAAGCTGATCAAGGTGAGATAATATGTTAGTTTCAGTACTACTCTGCTTGCTCTGTTCTGATATACTGTAAGTTTCATCCAATTATTAAAGAACATTGGAGCAAAACCCGATGAACAAATAGTGACTATAAAATGCACAAACAATATCACTGAAAAGTAAAAGCTACTGTCAAAGAATAAAAAAAGTAGGGTTGAAAGAAAACAATGGTATGAAGAACAGAGTTGGTTAGTTCTCGTGTTACATAAATGAATCACTACATTTTATTTGGATATACTGTACAATGTTTGGGTCCTTTTATGTATATCATGATACTTTTATTCTTATTCTTATGTATTCACAATATTTATGAACCATGAAAGTTTATGAGGGTTTAAACCTTCTGTTCACTTCTTTTCCATTAATTCTGACCTAACACTAATGTGTCACATATCCACTTGTCTGCAATCCATACAGTTACCACTAGTCTCCACTTCTACATATTTAAATTCAACCCTTTTTACCACAAAAGGATTTCAACAACTCAATATTTTTTTTAACTATAATCTCATTTGGATCACAACAAATGCAAGCTAAGGACTATATCTCCAAGTCTGTAGACAGACCTATTTCTAGCTCATTATAAGACTTGGACAGAAATTCTGTTCCCTTCCCCCCACATTCACCCCTATGGTCATCATTTGTCATGCAGTGAAATAACCTGCATAAAACCTAGCTAATTAAATCTTCTTTATTTTCTACTTCAGATCCAGGTGTATGACATAAAAGCAAGTAAAATCTTCATTGCTCATGTTGGGTAGAATATTGTACAAATTGGGTGAGAGGCTGAAGGAAAAGACAGAGGTAAATTTTGTTCCGCTATGATATCATGTAAGTTATATATTTATATCAGCTGCAAGCCTGAATATTTGAATTGGAAAAATACCTTTTAATTAGTTAAGTTCCATCAGCCAGAATTAATACAAATGAAATTATTTGTTCACTCACTGGAATGTTTTATGGAATCTGTCAAGAATGTCTGTTGTCTCCTTTTACATTTAATTTAAATTTGGAACTTCTGACTTGTTTGATTCAAAAGCTGAAGGGTATCTCGGGCAATAAGACAGTTGGTGGGTAAACATAAATTGTTTTTAGATGCTGTTATACTTTTTTAAAAAATTATTAAAGTTCTCTATCAAAATTGATGGATGTAGTATATTTTGGTAAGTTATCAAGCTATTCAATTACCGGTAAGTGGAATAATTCTATTATATGTCCAATAGAATCTAATGTACCTACTGAAAGATATAAAAATTGGGACCTCATATAAAGTTTCTATTTTTTTAAGAATCTTGGAATTATTGTTTCTAGGAAGATCTCCAGGTCAGTAAAAGTTTGTATTTCAAAATGTTTACCTCAAATTATTATTGATATTAACAAATGATTAAATGCTTTAATGGGAAAAAAATAAAGTATGATTAAATGAATATCTATTTTTAGAGGTATGTGGATGTTAAATGTTTGGGTATTTTAAACAGATGAAAATGTTTATATTGGACTGACAGTTTCACCAGTTTTGTCAAAATAACAACTTTCTTACAGTGAGGGAGTTTTGATTTTCAGATTTAGTGCTTTATCGCTGATATATATTTTCATATCTGTCTGCGGTTATTTTTTCTTCATGGACACATCTTTATTACTGTTTGTTTTCCTTGGTATCTTGGCAGGGGTTTGGATCTATTTTTATTCTGTATCTCTATCTCTGAAAGGAAATATTTCCCATTAAAGACTGCAAGATATATTTGGAATATATTGAGAAGAAAGATTTTATTTCTAATCTCGTAATTGACAACTGGAACAATTTGGGATTGAGGGGTGTAGCCAAGACATCATATTGACAACTTAGCTAAACTTATTCTCTAGCAACCTTATAAAGCATTTCGAGGAAGAACTTAAAAACTGATGAATGGAAATATATCCAATTAAAATGTTTTTGATTAACTGATTAATTGAATGCACTAGCACCATCTGAAACTCCTAAATAATTATTATTATGATTGGTCATCATTATTACATTGTTAGTATTTATTAACCTAATAATATTAATTTTTAATTAATCATTAAATTATATTACTACTGAAGGAATATGTAAGATTCTAAAGCTATTTTAATTGACAGGATTATTGTAACAACGAAAGAAAACTGAGTTTTAATACTTTATGTAAATCGATTGTGTTAGTTTTAAACGACATATGTGTCTGTGTGTCTGCATGCCTCTTGATCTTCAAACACTTTTCATTCAACCAAAAATATATATTTGCAATGTACTAAACACTTAAGATATTTAGTAAAGACTGGATGCCAACATTAAAATGTTGAAAATTTGAAATTTTAAATAGTGGAAAGAATTTTAATTTCATATTTTGAGCCTATCCCATCGAAGTTCCATTTTGGTTTAATGTAATTCATTTTCTCAATTCAACACTAAGAAGAGGAGATAAGATATAAAGAAGTTAATGTAATGTTGAACTATATACCAGATATTTGGAACTTAATGATGTATGAAGAATCTAGATTTCCAGTGGACTGTAGTTAAAATCACTGCATTCTTTACTGGAATGACTCTGTTAAACTAGATCTTAAATCTCAGATTGTTGATCTGTGTTTATTTTTTATCTGTCAATTGGTTTCATGTCAATTAGAGGAAAACTTACCAATTATTTTCTGTATAGTCAAGGTGTAATTTGTTTCTTAGAAACTCAATTCATTTTATTTTTAAATCCATAATCTAATATATATTATTAATTAGTTCCTGGAATAGGGCGGCATAGAAATCCAATTAAATAATAAATAATAATAAATAATAATTGATATTATCTATGTATTTTTCCTTTTTGTTTTTTATATTTCAGTATCTTTTTGTTTTTGTATCTTTTTATTATATTAAGAGACATAAAATACTTTATTTACAAAATAAATGTTCAGTGTTCTACAAACAATATAAAATAAGAAATTAGTAAAAAAAATTAAAAAGTACAAATACGAACAGTAGAAGCTAAAAGTGGGAGCTAAAAGCAAATTAGAGTAAATACCTATCAAAACAACTAAAAAAACTATTAAACCAAAAAAAATCAGTAACATTTGCTATATTGATAAATAATCTTCCCCTTCCTGAGTAGTGGATTAAATAGAATAGGCACAATGAAGAAAATTGTGGGGTATTTGTTTGTTTGTTTCTTTTGAACAAGGATACAGATGGAATGAGACTGTTATACCCACTGAACAAAATTAGTTCATGCAAAGAATTTGTATTGCAACCCATTCAGTGTATTAAAATAGAAAACTACAGGAAAAGATTGTTCCAGTTCAGCAAAGATGGGGGTGGAAAACTGGACTGCATCAATTCTCATACTGTCTTCCAGGCAGCAAAATGATTTCTATAGACAGGCAAGGACATATTCCCATGGTTCTTCCCCCAGTGTTGCAACCACTAAGTTCATGCAGCTCCTTGGGAATTTGTAATTTAATTTGCCTGGAAAATCTTCAAGCAATGGCTCCAGAGGAACTGGCTTCACTCTTCCCTCATTCTAGAGCAGCGATTCTCAACCTGTGGGTCATGACCCCATTTGGGGTCGAACGACCATTTCACGGGGGTCGCCAAACAATGCAGTCCGCCATTTTTCCCTCTTTTCCTTAGCTGTGCTACTCCCTCTTATTCTATTGGCTTTTGAAAGCCAATAGAATAGACTCTCTTGAATAGAGTCTAATTCTATTGGCTTTCAAAAGCCAATAGGAATTGTCCAGGCTGTCTCTGCCCTGGTGAGCCCACCAAAAGTCCCAGTCTGCAAACGGTGCTGCAAGTTGTCTGCAGCGAAAGCGAGCTGTCTGGAAGTTTCCACCCCTCCCTGCTGAGCAACTACTAAAAATGTAAGTAAAAGAGGGCCAGGGGTGGGAGGTGGGAGGCCGGCGGGCGCAGGGAGGGTTACTGGCACGCGTGGGGCCCGGTGGGTGCTTTACCTCCCTTGGGCTGGGCCAGCTGGTGGCCTAGCCGGTGGTCGCCCTGCGCCGTCGCTGCTCCTTGCCAGTTACGCAGCGCTCCCGGGCAGGGAAGTCCTCGACTTACGACCGGTTGGGGTCCTCGACTTACGACCGGTTGGGAAGTCCTCAACTTACGACCGGTTGGGGGTCACGGCATTAAAAAGGTTGAGAACCACTATTCTAGAGGGTAAGGATGTAATAAAGCTTCAGACAGCCTCTGTTCAAACAGACCAGTAAAGTCTTCATTCCACAACTCCATTGCTGCTCAAGAAAGAAAGAATATAGCAATACAGTCACCGTTCCACAAAAAAATGGCAGTAAGGAGTCACCAAGAGCAGTAGGGCTTTCTTTTAGCCAAAGATATCTGATTGGTTCCTTCCGTCTTTCCCATTCAAATAGATTTTTTTTTCACAGATAGGGACATGTTTCTTTCATTTTTTCTAGTGGGTCAAACCACAAAGAAGTCAGTGTTTCAGTTTGGTGTTGCTAGGCTTTTGGGGAACTTTGCTTCTTAACAAGATGCTTTAAAAATTGAAAGGCGTAATTTCTGATGCCCTGATAAGCTTTGTGAACTGCACATGGTCTCTAAAGCATTAATTGTTCATCTCTGTTGCAATTACAACAAAGTTATTTTTATTGCTAAGGTGTATCTCACAAATACAAAGCAATTATTCATAGAAATAATAAACAGGTAGAACATCTATATAGAATACAAGCTACTGAGATCTCTGAATACCTTCAGGTTTCATTTTATTTTTTTAAAAATCTAGCATTTCTTAAATTCATATTTATACCACAAACCATAAACAGTATATCATCACAAGCACGACTTGTGACATACATTCTTTTTAAAGTATCTAGTTACCTTACCTGTCACAATAGGATATGATTGTGGTCCTGGGACACTGGCACCTATATCTGTTGACGTAGGGCTTGATAAATTGGCCTTCATATCGTCTAATCCACCAGCTAGTGATGTCATGGCTGAATATTCTGTTGACTGAGTTCAAAGAAAAATGAGATAATTGAGTAACATTTTCCATATATTAAATTCTAATATATGATAAAAACCAAGCTAAGTGCTTCATTCCTATATTGGCAGTGATGGCCTTAGTGAGATGATAATGGTGATAATAGTGATTTTATACCTGAAGATTGATTTTTACTGTTCAGATACAGCGTGAAATAAAACAGTTTCAAACTATGATGAGATATTGTGCCAACATGAATCCTGCAAGCTTCAGTATTGTGTTAACCAAAAAAATATTAGTTTCTCAGATTATTTGGTGGACAAATCACCAGCACTTCCTAATGCGAATCACAAGGTAATCTCAAAAAATACATCTAATTATTGAGAGGAAAGCATGGGAAACTCATTCCCACAAGCTTGAAGATACTGATAATTTCTTTCTGTAAAAACCATGAATTATTAAGCATGACAATAATATTGTTTGCTTTGTTTCATAAGGCACTAGCAGAAGTTTTTTTTTTAAATAGTTTTTAACTGCAATGCATCCTCTGCTGGAGCATCCATTACAGAATTTCCATTTAACATGTTCCCAAAACAAGAAACGTATTGTGAGACATGAAGACTTTAATCTTAGAATATGTCCCCATTATAATGCATTAAAATAAAATTGCATTTTGCAATCAGGTTGCATCTCACCAGTATACAAAAATTGATAAATATGAAATCATTCCTTCAAATAACGAACAGGTGGCAGTCTATTGCCAAGTAGAAAATTAATATTACAACTAGTTAAGAAATTATCAAGCCAACTATTATACATGACTGTAACAATTATCAAGCAATACATAGACTGTCCTATTTACCTGACCTTTCGGTTAATGGTTTGTGTTGCATTAATTATGTTTGCTTTGGCTATAGTTACAGCTGTTTCTTATGATTTATTGGTTGCAGATATCAGTCTGTTTTTTTAGCTGTGCTTTGGGTATGTCTGCATTTAAGCAATAATCTTAAGGATGTGCCACTGCTATATTTTTGTTTTATCTTCTCATGCAGGACAGCAGCATAAAATATTTAAATAAGTATAAAATAGCTCAGAGAAAAAGCTAACAAGCTCCTCCTGTGCAAGGCAGCATTGAAATAAACTGTCTCTGTTTAAACTGGCATAGATGTGCATTCCCTTACATTTTTCCTTGGAAATTAAACTCCCTTATTTCATAGGGACATTAAAAGAAAAATGGTGCTCTATATCTATTTAGGAGTATATAGCAGTGATGCATTATCTCTGGACTTTTATCCCAAAATGCCCACTCTGTCCAGGGAGAAAGATACTGTAGGACAGGGGTGTCAAATGGCCGGCCCACGGGCCGGTTGCATCATGCGGAGGCCGCACCCACCCCAGCTCCAGCAATGCAAAAAAAGTCATGATATGTCACAACACGTCACAGGTTTGACACCTGTGCTGCAGAACAATCCCTTGTTTCATAATACCATGTTTATTTTCATTGCTGTTTCTTTAAAAATGCATTAATAATTTGTAACACTTCAGTTTTTATTCGGGGTAAATTGGAATTGCAGTTGATACTTTGGCCAGACTGTTTTAATGACCACCTATTACCCACAGAGCATAAAACAAAATGCTCTTAGCATTTGTAGGATTGTTCTCTTCAGAAATGTAGTTTTAAAATAAATAAAGATAACAAGCCTATCAATTTATTTATTAATAAGAATGCGTGCTTTGTATATTATTTGTAAATGGATACAATTCTGTTGCAATTATTGAGGTGAATCCTGACTCCAGGTGATGTGGGCAATTTTGGACATGTTTTGTTTGTTTCTTTGTTTTATTTTGTTTTGTCTTATTCACTGAAGGCATGTCAGATCTCCCAAATCAAAATTCAGCGACCAGTTTATCTTCCAGCTCTACATTGTACTATAAATGCAGCTGTAGCCCAACAGGGGGCATAATCAGATTTTTTTTCTGTTTGTTGGTATAAAATAGCCTGCTGCAATCCAGCTTTTTTGATACAAGTAATCCTCAATTTACAACCATTCATTTAGTGACCATTCAAAGTTACAACAGCACTGAAAAAAATGACAATTTTTCACACTTATGATAGCTGCACCATCCCCATGGTCATGTGATCAAAATTCAGACACTTGGCAACTGATGTGTATTTATGAGGTTCTGACAAGCAGAGTCAATGGGGAAACCAGATTCACTGATATTACTAATTTAATAATTGCTAGTGATTCACTTAACAACTATAGCAAGAAAGGTGGGACAAAATTCACAATCATTCTCTTGCTTTGCAACAGAAAGGTTGGACTCAATTGTGGTCATAAGTCAAGGATTACCTGTTACATGGAAAGATCATGGAGGCAGGGCCCCTTAGGCATAAGCAAGATGCTGGATAGACTGATAACAGGCAGAGCAGGGGAGAGCAGGCCTCAGGAAAATAAATTGCAGAAAAGATTACTGGAACATGGTAAAAGTACTTTAAGTGATTTAGGTGTCAAAATACAGAAAAGAAAGAACAATATAAGACATCCAGGATAAGAAATTGGAAAGTCAGATTAAAGCTTGAAATCCAACTTGAAATACAAGAGGGGTAGCAAGTGTATAAAGAACAGTTCTGAGGAGAAAAAAATTCTCTCCCATCTTTGCTTATGGAAATAGCCAGGCTGGTCTACTTTTTCTAAAGATTTGGAACAGGTCTCTCACAGTGATTCAATACAGGAATATTGGGCTTAAGGTTGTCTATTCAGAAAAATTGTGAATGTATACAGAGAAATTATGAATGAAGGCAAATATATGTGTCCCAGGATAATGTTGCTATCATAATAATGATAATGTTAATGTTGATAAATTATGGATTGTTGGCTCTCTAGGAGATAAAGGAGAGAGAATAGATATATAGAGCTACAGAGAAGAAACACATGTCCCTGAGGTAGATAAGGATATGTATATGTATTTTTAACAATTTAAAGAAAATTCTCCTAGCAAGACAAGGTGCACATGCTTACCTGTCCATCATGCTATTTCTTTCTGGAGTAAGCAAGTTTATGCAATGCACAGAAAAGGAGTGAGAAAGAATGTAAAGATTGAAATAGGAAAAAATCCCAAGAGGAAACATGGCTAAAACTAGTTTGCACCAATACTATTGTTATATCTTTCCATACCTTTCCATTCCGGCAAGCTAACCTTCCTCCATACAGCACTCTGTACGCTGCCTTTTGTTCTTGAACTCTCTTTATTTTTGTGGACTTTGTCAACTCTGTTCAACCTCTAGTTTCTTGGTCTCCTCCCCTTCCTTTGAGCCCATTCAATCTTCCTTCAAATATCTGTTTTGCAATGCTAGCCTCATTCATCTGTATGACTAAATCACCTTAGTGTATCGGTACACTCACTTTTGCATTTAATTCACATTTCATCCTGCATCCAAACATTCTTGATTCCCTCACTTCTTGATTTGCACTCACTGTTCTTACGTTACCAATTCTTGCTGCATTTAAATTGCTTGTATGTTTTGCCTGGCATAACCAAGTCTCATTTCCACAGAACCAATTGGGCAGAAGCTTACTCTTTCAACATTCATTTATCCCAGCAGATGATATCTACCCAACAGCTTTCTTCCACCAGCACTGGCATAATTTAAAAATTCTCCATCCTTTTTCCTATCTTTAGTAAACATTCTGCTGAGGTATGTAAACACAAATTTACTTCCTCTAGTTTTTGTCATTTATGTATAACTCGTATTCCTTCACCTTTCTCCTTGTTTAACCTGTCTATCTAACTCTTTGCTACATCAATTTTCAGATCCATACTTCACTTTGCACCATCAATCTAACATTCCTTGCAGATTATTCTGCTTCTCAGCCAGCAATCAGCCATCATCTTTATGTGCCCTAATCAAAATACTTCTTATATTACTACAAATATTCCATATACATTTCTCCATAAATAGATTAACAACAAGGGGACATTATATATACTTGTCTTTCTCCCTAATCAATGCTGAATCATTTGTTCACCATTCTATTTATTCCCATTCATGTTTTACTTCCATCCTTTTCTATTCCACTAGCATTCATCAATCAAATTTCAACTCTGTAGTTGAGGAAAACATTCCATAATTTGAATTTATTCATTTCAATTCTTTTGTTCAACCAATATTCAGCAAATGTTCTTTTTTTTCCATTCATATGTTTTCAATGTCTTGTTGAAGAGCACAAAGTGATCTGACATAAAGCTGTACTGTACTTCCCAGATTTTTTTTCCCGCTTCTTGGATACTTTTAGTCAGATTTTAGTCAAACACATAACCAGGCATACTGATCCCCTTGTAGATTTTGTATTCGTTCTTTCAACATTTCTCCTTGGTAAAAGGGAACAATAAGAGCATTCTTCCTATATTTCTCATACTTAGGCAACATTTGTAGAATTTGTTTCAGCTCTCCTTTTCAACATATCAGCATATACAGGTAGTCCTCAAATTACAACCTCATTTGAGCCCAAAATTTTTGTTGTTAAATTCATTTGTTAAGTGAATTTTGCCCCATTTTATGCCACAGTTGTTAAGTGAAACACTGCAGCTGTTAAGTTAGTAGCACAGTCCTTAAGCAAATCTGGCGTCCCCATTGACTTTGCTTCTCAGAAGTTTCCGAAAGTTAATCACGTGGCCCCAGGTCACTGCAACTGTCATAAATATGAGTCACTTGCTACTTTGATCACGTGACCATGGGGACACTGCAAGGGTCATAAATATGAAAAATGATCGTAAGTCACTTTTTCAGTGCGGTTGTAAGTTTGAATGATACCAAAGATTTGTTGTAAGTCAAGGACTATCTATACAACATTGAGCCATTGGAAGTCAAGTGGTTTAATACATGATTATGATTATATCACTGTCATTCCTATTCCAACCTCTAAAATAATCGTTCTAGCAGTTCCTCAATTCAGTTTCCTCCCATATCTTTTCATCACTTTTTCTTTTAAATTCCACTCAGTTTGCTTACTTCTAAATTTTAGCTTTCCAGGAAAATTGCACTGCATCTTGTCTGCCTCTTTTAATCTTAATTATTGACTGCTTTTTTTTGCAACTTGTTTTTTCTCTTTTACATATCATGGAGTCTTTTTCTCTGATCCTCATTTTCACAGGAGTCATTTAATTATTTTTTTTTCATCCATCTGATCATCTCACCAAGGATTTCTTTTCAAATTTTCCTCCATTAATATTCAGAAAATTCTGTGATAATCTGATGTTACACAGTGACCTCAACAGCATGTCTATTCCAAAGAGCTCCAGTGTTCCCTTATTTGCTTTCCACTTTCCAACATTTTGTTAGGAATTCAACAGAAGTATTAGAAGTTAGTATCTTCTAATATTTTTTCATAAAGTATTTGCATTTTCTCTTCCTACAATAATTCAACTTTCATGCTCATTTCTTTCATTCCTCTTTTTTTCCCCAAAACTTGATCAAAACTGATCTGTCCTATATTCAAAGCTTTTCTCAATAGTTCATAATATACAATGAAATGAATCACACATTTAAATGCATATGCATTCCTCTGCCACATGAAACAATATATGAATAGATTTATTCTTATAGTCTGCATTCAGAACAAAAAGGCTTTTTAAACAGATGCTCATCTGTCAACATTCTCATACATATCCAATTACACTTTTTGATTTCCTATTCTTATCCATCCTTTCACATTTCTTAACTAAACTTTGTCTTCCCTCACATTCATTCAGAAGCTACATAATTTTTTTCTGAAACTCATCTCTCCGTTCTTCCAATCTAACTATTTATTGAAACATTACATTGAACTTATTGTCAACTTATGGAATTTTACTTCTATACCCACCCACAACAACTTAGAAGACACCATTTTATATTTCTAACATACATTTTAACCTTTTCTCTCATAATTAAACCTGCATCTTCATTTGCCTATGGGAATTCATCAACTCCCTTCTGTAAGATCAGTTCACCTTCATTCAGACTTACTACCTTCTTCTCCACTTAATTGCACAGAGATCCAAGATACTCATTTTTCTATATTTCACTTCATTTATGTATTCCTGCTATTTATGAAATTGCTCTTTCTATTTTCCAAACTTTAGTTTTTCTTAAAGCATGGTCATCACCAGGTGAGTCTATAAATATTTACCTCTATTGCCCATAATGACTTTTGTTAATCAAGACTTTCAATGTATGGTTTCTAGTAATATGATGATGCAGACTTTATCATTCAGAGGGAATACTGCATGCTATGACTAAGGCTGTAATTCGTACCATGCAGTATTCCCTGTGAATGATAAAGACAAATACACGTTTAAATTTCAGCACACATTGATACAAAGAAAACCAATCCCAGTTTTATCCCAAGTGTGCTTACACTATTTTCTGCAAGATAGGATCTCTACCATAACTACTGTACCTCACAGTCAACTTACTGTTGCCCATATCTTAGCAACTCACAGAAGCCTTCAACATACTGATATACATGGGGTTCCAAGCAAGACCAGATTTCACCAAAATCTGACTCTAGAATGCGAAACTAATCAGAATGGACTAATCCCAGCTCAAATCTAAGATGGTTTGACTAGTTGTAGTGGATCAGATCTACTCCTGTTGGGAAGTCTGTATATAATCTATAATACATAATCTTTCAGCACTAAACAGGCATCCTGTTTTCTGAACACTCATGAAATGGGGATACACTTGGGATTGACATTAATCAAGCAAAATGCTGCACTGATTTGAAGATCTAAAGAAGATACACAAAATTAATTAATCTTTTTTTAAAAAATTGCTTGGGTATTCTTATGCTTAACACCTAAAAGACTCTTCTGGAGAGCTAACACAAGGGGGAGCAGTAACATTAATCAAGGAGGTCCAGGACTCAAATAGTTTAGCTGGGGAGGTTCTGAAATCTTCTCCCCCACAAAAAAAAAAAAAATCTGAAGAAGTTGGCAATGTTTTCTCCATATCATGTGACATAGCAATATTATTATGTCTCCAAGTCAGGAACAATGGTCATGTTACAAACTGCATTTATCAATTGTTCTATTATTTTGGAACATATACAGTATTTTTTAAATATTGCAAAATTCCAATTAAAATATTGGAAATCCCATTTAAGAATGATCCCTGTTTCTTTTTTTCCCTTACTATTAAGTATAAGCATACCTCCAACTAGAAATGCCTGTTCCGTTTTTAAACTATTTCTCTGGAAAGATCAAAGTGGTATACAATGTAAAACATTAACCATATTCAGAAAAATTAAATCATCAAAGATAGTTTAAAAGGTTATACGGGAAGTACATTTTTACATTTTAAATCTCAGTGTGATTTGTCTATTTCTTACTTAGGATTCATGACTGCAGATTCTGTAAATATAATTCTCTATGTTTCAGACTAAATGGGACAATATGTGTATGTAATTTCACATATTCACACACATTTTTAAATTTTAAATTCAAGGATTCATTTAATATCACCTTTATTTGGCCCTTAGATATTCTAAACCTAAATAAGTTTGGGGGGTGGAAAAAATAATAGAATGACAGTGTCAAAACCCTCATCATCCTAAAGTGGTAATCCCACATTTAATATATGCAGCTTTTTCCAATGTGGTACTTTCCAAGTGTGACTCTCATACTACCTAGTCCTAGCCCACATATATTCCCAATACATTTGAAGAGCACCAGACTGGCAATCCATAAATTATGAACCTAACTTTTTAAAGGAAATGCTACAATATTCACATAGATTGAATTAGAAGTTGTAGGTCAGCTATCCAGTGATGGGATTCAGCCAGTTTGCACCAGTTCGGAAGAACCAATAGCTAATTTTTTGTTGCCCAGACTCAGAATGGACTTCCAGAAGCAGCATCCACACAGAGAACCAGTTGTTCACATATTTGGATCCCACCACTGCCTCGATCCTATCTGGAATCAGCATTACTCTGTAGCATATATTTAATGTATTTTTGATACTAAGGAACGGTTTGGAATGTAAGCAAAAAGGAAGGGAGAACTGGCTGTCCTCTACAGATTGAAGATATTAAAATGAATAATCCCAAATGACTTTCCCCAGTCATTTTCTGTATGTTCAGATAAGCAAAATACTTACTTGAATATTAAAGAATATTAAAGATCAGGAATAGGCAAATCTTGACCCAAAAGGGGTAATGAATAGGAGTCCACATCACCAACCTCTGAAATCATTCCCTCAGGAATTTCCCAGATGCACAAGAATATCCAACCCGATTAAAACAAGCAGATTTGAAAGGTACTTGTATCTGTATTGATTTTAGGATAGATACTTGCAAAATATCTTGGAAAACAGACCAGTTAAATTTCTCAAGCAATTGTCCCTCCTGCTTTATCAAAAGAATAGAGTACTTGCTTGTCAGCTCTGAGAAGATGCATGAAGGCAGGAAACTAATGCCAAAATTGCCTTGCTTAAACTGCCATCAAACACCACATATACACACAAACAACTGTACCTACATTACATTTACCTACGTGTCTTATACTATGACTCCTTAGTCCCCTTCCTATAATGTCCCTTCTAATTCCCTGCATTTCATTCTCCAACTTCATATGTGAATCTGGTCAGGAAAGCTTTCCTTCAGTGTAGCAGTGTTGCCTTTTTGCATAACCCATTGCCAGCCTTTTTTTTTCCCTATTCTTCCGGAAACACTACTTTATGAAACTATTTTTTCCATCTCCACTTCCATTCTGAAGATTATATGCCCTCATGTGGCAGCAAAAAGAGATAGACTTTGGCTCAGTACATGCTTTCCTAGCATGGTATAATTACAGTGCTTTAAAACCCGCAAAGTATTTGAGAAAAGACAACACAGGACTGGGGAAAAAAAAGTAGAGTAGTGGAAAAAGGAAACACAGATGGGCATGCTGTTGTTAGCATTCAGAAGCATCACATAAACAGCTTTGGTTTTAGGCACAATCCTTGTTAGTGTCGACAAGAAAAATAACTTACATTGTTGGAATGACTAAAATGGCATGGCCAAAAAAAGACTTAGGAGTCTGGAAATGTTGATCGTAATAGTCTGGGTTCTACAAAGAGAGATCATTATAGAATAACAGCCATCTTTATTGTTCGTCAAGAAGATAATGTCCAACAATAATGTTTTTCGTTCTACCTTTCAGCCATCCTCAGCAAAGCTTGAACTGACATTTCTCTACAGTTCTTGTCTGCAAATCTATTTCACTTCTTCCTCAATTCTCCTCCATGCAGAAATGTATCATTTCAAGCTGTTACTAGATCTGTTTTCAACTAACTTTGTCAAAATGTAATTACTTTTCAAAAAACTGAAGGTAGTATAATAGAAAAAAATCACTTACTTTGATGTGCACACATATTTCTTCTTTCTTTCTACCAACTCTAGTCAAATAACTTTTATAAAGTTTTGTAGCACTGAATGGTAAAACCTGCTTGATCAGTGTGATTACTGGGCAAAAGCAATGAGAAAGAACATCTTGCCTCCAACTCTTTTTAAAGCTACAGTTTTGAAAAATAAGCTAAACTTAGTTTGTTTTCAGCTTAATGTGGTGTATGAACCTAGCTACTATGTTCTACAAACCCTAGTTTATGGTTTTAAAATGTTCCATGAACTTAGCCTGTGTGAGAATGTTTTTGTCGAACTGTGATTCTGAGCCTAGACTTGATCACAGTAAACCTAACCAAAGAAAATTGTGCTCAAGTCCCAGTGAAATCAATGGAATGCATGCTAATAAATATTAGCTTGTTAAATACAGTATTTAACTTTGTAACCTAAATTTGTTCCATGTAACAGCCTCCTATAACCCAATGTCTCCTTTGTATTCTAGTCATAAAGCCACCTACAGACATTTTGTTCTTTTTGTTGATAGTAGAATTCTGCGTGTAAACTAGATAATGCCTTTTTCTTATAGGCAATATTTTCATCCAGGAAAGAGGAGGAATTGCTATTCAACTGGCAGACTGGAGTCATCTGGAGAACTCTGAGAAGGAGAGGTAAAAATATACGGTATATAGGAAACCATAATAGATTCTAAACACCCTTGCCTGTTGAAGACTGCTGGTTTTAGGGAAGAACAAAGATGATGGCAGACCAAAATCAACCAAGCAGTTTTAGCTCAAGATGTGTTAGGGGAACTTATAGCCTTGTAAAACAGAGCAGTTTGGAGAAGATCACAAAAGAGAGAGGGGGGAGGGAGGGAGGGACGGGGGGGGGGAGAGAGAGAGAGAGAGAGAGAGAGAGAGAGAGAGAGAGAGAGAGAGAGAGAGAGAGAGAGAGAGAGAGAGAGAGAGAGAGAGAGAGAGAGAGAGAGAGAGAGAGAGAGAGAGAGAGAGAGAGAGAGAGAGAGAGCAGCCTGTATAATTAGCCTCTTATTTCTAAGTAGGAAGAAGGAATAGAATGTAGAAATAGCAACATCTACATTTAGCTGACACACATGACAAGGTAGACTTTGCCAGAAGCAGGAAGCCTTAAATGACTAGTAAATAATACTTTATTGAGCAATGCTTTCCCAGTTGAAAATAATTCTAACCTCCGGTCTTTCTCCTCACAGTGTATCAGTCAAGCAGGTGGAAGGAACAGAGACATAATATATATATATATATCTAACACTCACAAAGGAATGCTGATTAAAATCAAAGGTAGATATCTGTTTCACTTGCTTTGCTGTGTTGTTTAAAAAATAATTCACAAGAGGTATTTGGAGCCCTGTGTATCATTCTATTAACCCACAGAAACCCAAAACATCAAATTCTCCAAACTGATAAACATTTTCATTTTTTTATATTTATTTGCGACAAAAAACACCAATTGATCATACACCATTTTGTATGTTATTGTTTTTATTACATTTTACAATTATTTTGCTTGTCCTTAATTAGAACTTTTTCAAGGTTTTTAAATCTCTTCAGTGTTCAATACCAAGAATATAATTGTACTGTACTGCCTTTAGTATATGCTACATGTCCTATGCATGTCTATGCATGTCTATTTAGTAGGAAATCCTATTGTGTTTTGTGGAATTTACTGCAAAAGGGGGGTTGCATGCCTTAATATGAAAATAAAACCCTTCATTCCATGGAGAAGAAAATATAAAAACAGGCTGTCAGAAGGATTTTTGGTTAGCCTTCTTGCAGATGTATGTTTTCATGGACATGGGGTGCAGGGCAGGGGATATTTTACTGAACATTTATCACCTGTTTTAAATGGTAGACTCGGTGGAATTGTATCTCTTGATTCTGCTTCATATGTAGAACTAATTCTAACAAATCTGAAAGGACATGTCTGCATTTGCACATGTGTAAATGCATGAGCTATTTTGCTTTGGCAGAATATCCAATCATGTTATGTTATTAATATCCAATAATGCTATTAAAAACAACAATCAATGTAATGCATTTCTGGACAAGCAATAGAAAAAAAAATAGGTTCCTAGATTACTTTGAGTCAGTACAAAGCCACAATAAGTGCCTTCAGAACAATATCAGCTTCAGTTTCAGATAAGAAAGAAATTGCTCTAAAAATCCTTGCCAAGGCTTTGACAGTTCCTCCAATACCCAAATTCCAAAAGTTCATGACCAGTTTATTTCATTTTAGTTCGTTTAAAATATTTACTTCACTTAGGAATGTGTCTAAATACCTTTTCAAGTATTTTGACAGTAGCAGGAGCTGTCATATAAGTTGCTTTCTCACTAGGTCTACACAACACATTGATTACAACAGCATCACCAAGCAGATATTGAAATGATATAAAGCCTGTCCTCCTTGCTCTGAATTGGACACAACAATGGTGGAACATTCCCGGAATACAATAGAAGCCAGAGGTGGGGAAATGAACATAGTAATTAAATGGAAAATTATTTAAAGCTAAAAGCTAAAATGAGATACTGCCTTGGATTGGAAACAAAATGGGTCTTCCTGAAGAGAACTGAAATGTGTAGACTGGTATTTGGAGGATCAAAGCAGTTTCCAAAATATTTTTTTTCTTGTGCAGCCCAATAAAACTTGAGTTGCTGGATCAGGCCTAATCCATTTAGTCCAGCAATCTTTTTCTAATATTAGCCATGAAAAAAAATAACCTCTTATTTAATCTCAGCATTAGACTTAGGCTGTCTCTAAACATGATCAGCTGTCGTAACTGTTACTTGATATTCTAATGTTGAATTTTAAACTATAATTCCAATAATAACACTTTTTAAGCCATCTAGGTCCTCATTCACATTAATATCAGATGCTGGATAATACCATATCACCATAATATTATCCACATGCTACATCTGAATGAGACAGTTCAATGGAATTTTATCAAAATATACAAACCGTTGCAACACATGTTTAGCAACTATTGTATTCTTCCATTAATGCAAAGAATTGATGTCAATGCTCACTATATTCTTCCCAAATGGGTTTACAGTCAGTTTTATTTTATCTCTCGTCTCCATTTCCAGCTTCACCTCTGTCCGTTTTTCAATGATACCTTCACCCCAGCTACAGCCACCTTCCCTCCCCCCCCCCATCTGGCTGCAACAATCGCAACTGTTTAATCGCCAACCAGCAGACTCTTTCTATTTCCTGATATAATAAGCTTTGGAGATGGTTACCAGGCAAGCAAATAGGAAAAGGAAAGCTTTTGTCAATAGTCATTGCACCAATCCTTATTTTTTATCTCTAATCTATTTACCCGTTTCTTTAAGTTAGTCTGAGTTAATGAAGAAGATTTGTGCAACAGTTCCCAATGTTCAAAGGCAGAAGATCCCTAAGTTATTTCTTGATACTATTCCAGGAAAAAGGAAGGTTTTCAGAGTTGTCTCCCAAAATCCAAATTCAGATTGTTGGAAATTTCAGAAAGAATAAAAGGTTCACCAACCCTAATTGATAAGATCATTTTCTTCATTCTATAATAGTTAAGTGCCTTAATCAAATAAAAATCATATATGTAGTTCCATGTATCCTGTAATTGCCCCATGTATTATAATAAATTGGAAAAAACTACAATTTATTTTAAAATTTTCCATTGTGTGTATACCATAAGGAAATAATGCAGACAGATTATTGTTTATCAGCATGCACTTCTGTAGAATCAAGCCACACATCAAATTAAAATGTGACTTGTTTTTTCAACTGAAAATTGTTGGCATGTATTTTTATTTTTTAATCCATTTACCCTTACATCAGGGGTGTCAAACTGCCAGCCCGCAGACCGGTTGCATCATGCAGAGGCCCTGCCCACCCCAGCTTCTGCAGTGTGAAAAAAGTCATGATACATCCTACACGTCACATGACGCAGCGAGTGACCCCCATGCCTTACATGATATATTTCAGCAATTGTATCTTCTATACTTTGAAACATTTGAGGCTTTTAAAAACAAATCAGTTTATTATTTTTTATTCAAGATTAGAGTTTAAAATTATAAAAATATCCCAATTCCTCTTTAAACTTCATCACTCTTCCTCCAAAAGGTTTCCGTTTTTACAATATTCCCTCTGCATATAAAATTTAGGGGGTAACTTTACTGTAAAAGTAGGAAGTTTGCTTGCAAATAAAAACAACAGTGAGCATAACTATAGAGAGCTACAGAAACAGAAGGCATATTACAGTATTGCTGTTAATGGTAATGGCATTTTGAATGTGTTAGTGAGAAAATCTGTGAATTCTGCATATTGCATAGCAACCATGCAGAAAACACATTGTTTAAAATATGCAAGTTATGTTTTGCATATTACCAGTTTAGGGTAGACATTGCAAAAACAGAGACTGCTTAGCACTTGGCAGGCTGCATTCAAAAGTTCTGCATACCTGACACTAGTGCCCGATTCATATTATTCCCTAATTCCTTAAATATAAACAGCATCTTTAAAATGTAATTTTTCTGCTGGCAATAAGGTCTGATATAGCCATGAGCGGAATTATACTAAGATCCAGTCTACTCTACAACCAGAGAACCCCCTCCATAATTGGGGAAACTGACCTGTTTCATACCTGAAAAAGTATGAGTCAGGTATTTGATGTCCTAAGAAATTACCTGAAAAATGATTGCCTGGGGTTGCACCAAGTATTGTCTCATCAGCATGGAGCACCACTGCCATAGCATGAAGGAGAAAAAAAACAGAAAAATCAGGAGAATAGTTTATTTGCTATTTTAAGAGTGCAGAGAACTTTAAAAAATACTTTTAAATTCTATTATTGGAGGCACTCTTTTTTTCTGCAATTCCTGCTAATTAATCTACATGATAGCAGGAAATTGACATGTAGTTAAGTATTGCCCAATGATCTGAGGCAGAAGTGCAGCTGTGATATACATACTTGGTTCTCTAAAGGTATCTAGGCCTTGTGACATGAATCTCATTCAAATATAATAGCCTGAAGAACTGGTAAATCATGAAACTCAACAATGTCCATCAGCATCAGCCATGAATTGTGATTTGCCAGGTGCTTAATCACACAAGTAGGCAACAAAGAAAACAAGCAGTTTACCAAGTCTTTGGTAAACCACCATACTTGGTTAATGGGCTGCAATTTGGCTTAGTGAAGCTCGGTTAATGCAGGCCCAATGTACACGTTTAAAAAAAATGGTCCAAATATTATAAAGTAGGGGATAATAGTATGAATAAATGAGATATTGAAGGTATAATTAGGTAGCAAAATGCTCTTTGGATGCAGCCCTGATCTGTTATTCCCCCAGATAAAAAGATTTCACCTAGGAAAGTTAGCACACACCTCAACAGCAAACTAAGATGATTGAGAGCCACTGCCAGCCATTAACACTATTCTAAGTGTGCTAAACACACTAGGGATCTGACTCAGGGTTATAACTCAGACTTGTACCTTTATAAACTGGTGGGGCAGTTTACAAATCATGTGATTTACAAAGGTACAATCCACTAGTCAGGTATGGTGGCCTACCAGGTGCTGGATTACTAAATCTTTGTATCTAAGGTAAAACAAGCAGCAAAAATAGGAGGTAAATCAACTCCATGTAGGGAAGTGAGTTGACGGGTGCATTCTTTGGTAGATTACAATATTTCCACAATAGTTTGGATTCAGAAGGTTGATCAAGAATCTGCTCTGCTGCTTAATAAGCTCTCCTCTGTTCAGCCACCTTCACATAATCAGGTTTCTATAGATTGTGGCAACAAAATGCAAATGGAGGTGTTTTTTTAAAAAAAAGTTATTTATTTCATCACTCAAGATACTCACTAGAACTCACCATTAAGCTGCACTGATTCAGATGACTAATAGATGTAGGGAACTTAGCTAAAATGGTAAACTCCGGGAAAAGTGCAATTATCTCCCACTTTCCCAATGCTGAACAAAGTGTTCTCAACCTTCCACATCCGGTGATATCATTCTTTTCTCTTAAATAAAACAATCTGGTATTTTCTATAAGTACTGGGGGCCCCATTGTTTAACAGAGCAGTGTTTCTCAATTTCAGCAATAGACTTTAAATTCCAGAATTCCCTAATCAGCTGGCTGGGGAATTCTGGGAATTGAAGTTCACACATCTTAAAGTAGCTAAGATTGAGGAAAAACTGGCTTAAAGTCTTTTGTGATTGAAGTGACATAGAAGGCTCATAAATGAACGTATATATGAATAAATGTCTGATGTTTCCAGTAATCAGGTTCATATTGTGAGAACTGAAGTCCATCATATCTGATAATCTAATTACTTATTGTTGTTTTGCTCTCAGTATTTAATAATAAATGTACAGGATTCTGCCAGTTTTAAGGATACAAGCAAAGAAAGCACAGAGATAGCATAAATCAACCTAAAAACAAAACAAAAAGTAAGCACATTTTAACTTCCATATACCAACACAGCATGAACTGAAGTTATCCAACAGTGAATCATAACTACAGACACTGAATCAATTGAACCCATATTCATTTATAATTGAGTCATATATTCTTTATTGCTCTTAAAGCAGAGACAAAAAAGAAATGCAAAAATGCAAAAATATAAATGCATGCATTATGTACATTAAAGAAAAAAGAAAGAAAAAGACATAAGGGCAAGGCAAGGAAAACTGAATTACATATTTAAGTGTGTTATCTTTGCATTATTCCTCATTTGCTAACATACCTAACAGGCATTAAACATTGTCTTTGCATCTGACTTTTGGGGGTTTTAAATTATTAAAGGCAATGGGAGAAAAAAAATGAAAAGGAATGTCTTTCCAGTTTAACTACAATATGAGAAAAATAATATAGCTTATCATAAATAGTAGCTACAAGGGTTACTGAAATATTACTTGTAAGTACTTTATGATTTAGAAAAATAAAACACTATGTAAATATGAAACCCTTATTGTCTGAAGCACAATAAAACCTACTGAAAACCTAGGCTAGATTAGAAGGCTTCTCCTATTCTGGTACACACACTGAAATGTGTGCAGAGAAATACTAATAGTCAGTTGAGGAAGTCAGGGGAAAGAACCTTCCAGCAATATCACACTTTTTCAGTGCGGAATTGCTGGAAGATTCTTTCCCCTGACTTTTTCAGTGACACCACATTACTATAAGAATGCTGGTCTTTTTAAAATTTAATTTTTAATAAAGTGATCCCATTAACTCTCAAGTACCTTCCTAGCATTTTTTTTATTTAAACAGTGACATCTCTATTTACTGTTGGGTTTTTTTTTATTACAAGCCATTTCTAAATAAAAGAACTGTAGTCTTATATTTTGAACCCAGTTCTGAAGTTTGGAAAATTGTGAGAAGCTGATTATAAAAGATTTTAAGCAACAGCTAGTCAACCATCTATAACAGCGGTTCTCAACCTGTGGGTCGCGACCCCATTTGGGGTCGAACGACCATTTCACAGGGTCGCCAAACAACACAGTCAGCCATTTTTCCTCCTTTTCCCCTCGGCCGGCGCAGGGGGCAGCACCGCGCATGCGTGGGGTAGCACCGTGCATGCGCGATGTGGGCCGTCGCGCCATGCATGCGCGATGCGGGCCATCGTGCCACGCATGCGCGGTGCAGGTCGGGGTCGCAGCCTGAAAAGGTTGAGAACCGCTGATCTATAAGATATACATGCACTTTCCAGTTTGAGGAGCAAATTAATATGCATATCTGGGTTTGTTGTGTACTATCATCCAAACAAGGACTTGTTTGCACAGACTGGTGCTGTATGTTCAATACCTCTTTCTCAGATGAAGATTGGGGTACATCTAAAGAGGCTCAGAGAGAAAATCAGCAGTAACACCAATCAGCAATTCTGGGAAATTATCTTATGAATTATTATTATTCCTGTTTGTTTCTTAATCTTATGCCTACATAGGCTAACTGTTTTACATTCAGTGAAAAACAAATGTTTTGGAGCTCATGGTCAAAGTGTGGATTTGGAACTCTTTCATTGATTCAGTACTATAATGCTTTTTTTTCATTCTGAAGTTGTTAAAAGGCCTCAAAAGATTATTGTTTTATTAGGCCAATAATTTGCCAGGTGAAGGCAATTCCACAGTTAAGCTAATTCTCTTAATTCTTCTAGCCACTCATGTTGTGACTCTTGTTCTGTCTCCTTTCAACTAAGCGGTGGGCTCCTCTAAGCAACTGTCTGAACATTGACAATGAAAATAATTTGCTCTTACAAAACAAGCAAAGGCTATTAAATAATCTCTGAATACTTACAGCTAGCAATTTCAGCTGTGAGAAATGCTGTTAAGAAATGGGAGATGCATGGAATTGTGTCCACCAAGGACCAAGGAAAATCTCTGCCTGAACTGCTTTAGGACTTGTCAGATCTGCAAAACCGAACTCACGATTCACTGTGCAGGGATCTACTAAAATGATTGGCTAACTAACCCCATAGCATTTGCCCATAGGTCTGCAGGATAGTGCTGCTCATATAACAGTAATCTGCCTTGAAGGGTAGTCATAAGGAAATCTTTTCTCCCACCATGTCACAAAGCCATTGTTTAAAGTACTGAGGGGGATCCAAATGGTTTGGCGGATGAAATCAAACTTGAATAACAACATGCAGTTAAAGGATAAAGCATTTGAAGAAAAGTTCTTCTTGCTAGCTATTAAGCATGGGGATGGCTATTCTATATTTTAGGTTGTGTGGCAGCAAGTGTCTCTAGATATATTGTATGGGTGAAAGAAAAAAATAGATTCAATTAAACACAAACATTTCCTAGAAGTTAATGTTCCATAGTCAGTGAAAAAACTGAAGCTGAAAAATACATATCTCCAAAGCAACCATAAGGAACCTACAGAAAAAAGGATAAAAAAAATTGGAAACTAGGAAATTTTCCTAGTTTGCAGTTTTGGATATTGTTGAAAAATCTGTAGGAGATTTCAAATATACCTTGCAGGCAAGGAGATCTGAGCAAGAGAAACTCTACAAGGAAGAGTGGGGGAAAACTGAATCCCGAAAAACAAGAATAAAAAGATTTTTCCAGGCAACAGGAAACATTCGGAAGCTGTTATTTCTATTTATAAGGAATAAACGGGTGTCTGTCTAAATCTCTGCATATTCACTGTCTATTGTCACAATTATCTACAAATAGTAAGTATTCATTCAAATTGGCAGAGAGATATCATGCTTATCTCTGTATGATGCAGAGATTGTGTCAACTTCAATTCACTTACAGATTCACTGAAACATAGATTTTGATCAGAGGCACCTAAATTTTTGCATGTAGCTATTCATATATGTAAAATATATGTAAAATATTTATACTTTAGGACAATAAATTTTGGATTAAAATGCTTTGGGATGCTCATCTGCATAAGCAGTGTTCTGACAAATGTGGTTTGTATATTGGGGGAATCCCATTCCAGAGTCTTTAACATGAAGATTATTACTCTAATGAGGCACAACATTTGCAGTAGAAGCAGAAAACAGGGGAAATAAATAGTAGGAGGATTTCCATTCTTATAATTTATTAGGTCATTTTCCAGTAACTTATATCTACACTAAACTGATGTTGGTTTTGGCCTCAGAAGCATGGGTCAAATAATATTGTCAACAACATATAGTCTAAGCTTTCATTTAAAACAAACTTCTGACCCTGGAGACTTAGATAAGTTAAGAAGTTAGATTCCCTAGGAATGCATTCTCCACTGCTTATAAATTCACTTTTAGGGGTTTTTTTTTTCCTTCAGATGACTAAAAATAGACTCTAGATTAAGGGCAGTTGACTACTTCTCTGGGCTTCCAACACTGATTCATCCATTTAAACATGGAAAACTAAGGGATTATCTGCCGTTTAGTACTACCGGTAGTAAGAATGTACAAGTTGTTTAAAACATGCAGAGCATTACAATGGAAATGCAACATATGACAACGCTGTGCCTGAAGTTATATACATTTGTGACTTACTTGTTTGCTGAGTCATGTGATGTATATTCCATCTGCTGAAGTTATTGTTATAGAATCCACCACAAAACATTCATTATTGGATGGACTACACATAATTAATTTCTTAATTAAATTTTATAAAACAAAAGAAAAAATTGTATTCTACTGAAAGAAATATTGCTACCAAGATAATACAAATCATAATTTTATTTTGGGAGGGGGTTGTCTTATTCAAAATAGAGGCAAATTTAGGTATGGGAAGTGGTGCTAAGTGACACGAATTCCCTACCCCATTTTCTTCTCCAGCCCCTTCATCCCCCCAAAATTAGGATGAAAGATCCCTTTTCGTACTAGAAAAGTTGTAGTATGTGGAACTGAATAAAATTCCCCAAAATAGGGGAGAAGCATATTTCATAAATACACATATTCATATTTATAAATGTATTTTCCCTCAAAATACATTTCTAAAACTCCTTTTTCTTAAAAATATATGTTTAAACCAATTCTAATTGTTATTTTAACCAGGAATTTCATTAGAACGTTCAGGAGGTGGAAAGACTATTTATTTGTTTGTTTGTTTGTTTAATATGCTGCCCATCTCATTCTGCAAAGCAATTAAATAACTAAATTCCAGCCTACGCCGGTCAGGAAAGTGTGGATCAGGGCAGTTCATTTTGGGATTCATAAAGTTAAATTTTCTCCACCCTCCCTATTAATGTGATTAGATGTAAAATACCTCAGCAATAGTTTTCATGGTTGCTCTCTTTTCTGTGAATCCTACTAGAAAGTTGTTTGGAAACTATGGCTTTTTAAGGCCTTCAGTCAAAATGTTTTCTAAATACCCAAATTAAAAACCTCAGACTTTTTTAATCTCTACACCATTATGACTACATTATACAAGGCATGTGAATTACCTGGTGGTTTTCTTGCATAAGCACTCATGGGCAATCTCACATTGGCCAAATACACTAGGAAAAATGTAATGATTATATTAGCAATCAGGATTTCCACAAAAGCTCTGCTGTCAGGCCACAAAGACAGGGGGAGACATTGTAACATTTGACATGGTTCACAGATTTAATCCAAAGCAGCTCTAATTAATCTCCCCAGCTTCGCAAAAACCCTGTGCCATGTACAGCTGTATGGCATTGGTGCTCCCTTCTTAAATTTTATAGGAATTGAAATTTCATTACCAGACCCTCTCTTTTGACTCCCCAGACCTGATCTGGCAAGAATCTGATGGGCCATTTATCAAAAATGAGTCCTCCCCTCACCCCTGTCTTCATCTATCTATCATTTACATCACATTTTCAATTCCATGCTATCAATGACACAATTTTTTCTTTGGGGTAAATCCTATTTACACAGCTAATTATGGCAGGGTTCCAAACACCTTTGTTTTACATAACACTGGTCAATTGGCTTTTAAAACAGCAGGAGTTCTGCATAGAAGTTAAAATAATCTCCCGACTTTGCTAAAACAGAGTACTCCTGAAATCTTTCTCCTGTAAAAGATTTCTTTTTAAAACAAAATTAGCAGCTGTATTTCATTTGCACCCAAATCCAATTAGAATCGTGGCACTCCCTGGAGATTTTCTTTTAAAGAGTGGGAATTATTTAGTGCACCCTGCCATGAACACATTTTACTCTGATACCTCTGAATAACTGACCTGTTTTTGACCTAAACCTTCTATTATTTGCATGCTGGAAATTATGTATCCTGCATTTCTTGCTAAAATCTGTGCCTCTACTACAGTCGCTCAGAAGCATTTATAAAGAGACCTCCACGTCCAGTCTAAATGCCTAGAATTTACCTGTTGTTTTTCTTTTATACATATAAATAGCTGCATTTCCATTCTCTCTTTGTTTCTCATTTTCATTTTATTCTAATATCTGCATGTAAATGTCTGAAAATAGCATCTGTAATTGAGGATTATGAAGTATAGCCAGCTCCTGACAGGCTGCTAAGGAAGATGGATTATCCTCATTTTTCTGTAAATTTTGTCAATTTTGGAATTCATAAGCTATCAACACTGATCAAAATGTGACCACGCAGCTGTGTCAAAAAAGAAAGGAGCAATGACGATGTAGCTCCCTTGTTTGCAAACTGAGATTGGGTCACTACTCAGTCCTCCCACCCGCCTTCCCTTTGCCCATTCCTCCAGAGCAGAGAAAGGCAGGGAAAAAAGAGGGTAAAACACAACCACTATCTGCTGCCCAGCTGTAGCTACTGGCATTTTCAATCATAGCCTGCTCGCACCCTCCCCAAAAATGTTTACATAAACAAATTGAACATACACAAATTCTCTAGCGCGCCAATTCAGATCACGAAGTCTAATTTATGGCATGTTCTCCCTTCTTTATTTATCCCTAAGTAGGGAACACGATTTTCATTCAGGAGGTTTGTTATGTTCCACTCCTACTAGACAATCACAGCACACTTGAGGCAATTGTTTAGCTTCTTCCTCTCAATTTTCCCATTACTGGGAGTAAGTACTGTTGGGACTCTTTAATAGCCTGACTGCAGCCCATATCAATAACAGATGAGGTTTAATCGTCCAACACAAAAATTATTTAGGCTTGGTAAGGACATTCAATGTCATTTGCATAATGGCATTTCTATCCTGTGCACCTAACCCATCGTGCATAAACAAGGCCCCAGGAACCATAAATAATAATAAATCACAATGTCCACGCTCCTCTTGCTGTAATAGGAGCCACTCTTTGTAGAAATTATTTCGGTAGAAAATGGGCACTGTAATTTTAAAGAGATGTGGTAGGACACAGATCCATAAATTACATACTCTCTTGCACTCTTTCCGGGTTTCTTTCTCCTACGGACCCTCACTAGATGTATAGGCATACACAAACACATGCACAAACATATATATATATATTTCTTTAAAAGTTTTCTCAGAATTCAGTTTAATTGTTCTTTAAAGTTGGTCATGTTAATCTTTTCTGCAAAACAATAGCAATGAATATGACAAAAAACGGTCTTATGCCACTTAAAAATAGATATATGAATATTAATTTTCACAAGCTAAGGTCTGTTTCCTTAGATAGACCTAAATATGATAGGCTTCTAGTTAATATACTTGGGACTTCAACCTTCCCTGATTATGCTACCAAATGAATGTTTGGAGTCCTAGCTAAGTATCCTTGTGGTATGTATGCATAGTATGTGTGTGTATATGTGCATGGAAGTTGTAGAAATTAAATGTGCAATCTTAAACAGCATTGGCTGTTCAATTAGATATAAACCTATGGATCTAACTACTTTATGAGTACCTAATAATCGTGAAATGTTCAACTACCCTTTAATGGAAAATGTGCACTTTTAATAAACGATGGGATTTAATTTTTCAGAAGCACATAAGTCAATGCAACATTTATCACATATTCCACACACACCCCCAAAGATGAACCCCAATCATATGCTGGTGTTTTAGTTTGTACTATTTTCCTTTTAAAATGTTTTTCATTTCATCAATTCATTGCATGTCCCAAAGGTGCTTTTTCAAAAAGCAACTGGACTTTCTTTGTTTTTCCTTGAAGACATTTCAAGAAACCTCTTCAGTTCTGAAAAGTTCTGAAGAAGTTCCTTGAGTGAAAAGGGAAACCTCAAAGCACAATTGCAGAAAACTCACACATTGCATAGAGCTAGAGCATAAACTTACTGTTGTGAACTCAGCATTAGTACAAATATAGCATTAAGAATAAAACATGGACTTTTAATAATGTAGAAAATCTCCTACTTTCCTACTGAAGCTACTCTCTGCTATTAATGTTCCTATCTACCGGTAGTTTTATGTGCCTCAGTACTATTTTTCGTACTTCAGTGCACTTTTCACATATGGTGTGCTGCAATCACTGTTAGGTAGAAAATCATTAGAAGCAGAATTTTTGTCCATGTTTATGAAAGTAGAATATTGTGCCTGAACGATGTTTAGCAAGTCCTCTTTTCACTTATTTTTACATATATAGAGAGCAAGATTTCCCAAACATAGGAAGACATTTACTGTCAGGTAAGTTTTTTGTTGGGCAAAATCAATCATCCCACTGCAAGCAGAGGTCAGGTCACTACTGGCCAAATACTCAAGAGCAGTTCTGTTTTCTCGTATTATAACTATGGAGCATGGAGCAAAACCAACTCTTACAGCATACTGGTAGTTCCAAAATGGTGTTATTGTTGATATATTTTTATCTTTATGATATCTCTCTCTCTCTCTCTCTCTCTCTCTCTCTCTCTCTCTCTCTCTCTCTCTCTCTCTCTCTCTCTCTCTCTCGCTCGCTCGCTCTCTCTCGCTCTCTCTCTCTCTGTGTGTGTGTGTGTGTGTGTGTGTGGCACACAAATCTAATGCTCTTGCCTCCTATTTTTTTCCCCTATTTTCTTTCAGATGGGTTGGTCTGCCAGACAATGACTGGCTCAAAGTCACCCAGGCAGCTTTCGTACTTAAAGGAAACCACAGTCTCCCAATTTGAACTCCATTTCTTTTACCACTATACTAAATTGGCTCCCAGTTATGGTGGAATAGAAATTAGTGAAGCTAATATGTACCATGGCACCTCATCCATTTCTCTTTCTCTGCTTACTCACAAACTTTTTCACTGCATCCAAACTCCAAAACTGTCTTCCAATTGATGGCCATTGTTTATAGGGTTGATCCACACCAACTACTGTAGTTACCCCATCTTGAGTACAGATCACTAATCATTTCTGGAATCGAGAAAATTCCTGCACTTTAGTTCGTGTGCACAATGACAGCCATGCTGCCTTCAGTTGCTGCTCTCCAAAGCATTTTATATTGTGCTGCTGAAATGAAAGCTTTCCAGCATTTAATACATTGAACCACTGAACATTCATTTCCCCAAAGAGGACAAGTTCCTACAGTCTGTTATATCTTTAGCTGAGATAGCTACATGTATGACATGAATACAGTCTCTTATTCAGGGTGATGGTTACAAATCATAAAAGTAGCCCTCAGTTTTTATTGCTAATATATACGCCGCTGCCCCCCCAAAAAAGATGCTGCTTTAAAAGTTAAGGAATCAGAATGTACATCAACCAGGTACTGTATAAAATAGAAGTTTCCTTTGCCAAGTTTGGCTTCCTAATATTCGTGGCAACCATCATTATAGACATGCCCTAATCGCACAGTGGTTATAACATTTGCCTAACTTGCAGGGGGTTTATACTTGCAGCAGAAATATCTTTGTAAATATTTTTAAAAAGTTTTCTACCTTTTGGTTTAGTCATCCACCATGCTACTGAAATATTGGACTGAAATCAAATCAAGTGATTTTACCTTTTTACCTGTATTTTATTTACTTAAAGATGTTAATTTATACTTATCCTCTGTCATCTATTTTAATACTTTTAATGTCATTACTAGGTCCACTGTTATATTTGTACTGATTAATGACCACAGTAAATATTTCTTTGAAATGCTGGAGTGATACAGAGAGATTCCTGAAATAACAATAAACATTTATGGTGCCTTTTCGACCAGTGACCCTCTTCCTGTCAAGCAAATATTAAAATCATTATGCTACTGAGATATAAGAGCAGCTGCAGCAAAGATTAGGTAGTCAAAGAAGGGAAATTGCAAGAAAGTCATGTTTTAATCAAAAATAGTTGTTCTGTGTGCATATATGTGCAGGTTGATATTTTAATTTTGTAAACAGTATTATGTTTTTCAGAAAGTATGTATATGCAATAGGACCCATTCCTTTAAAGGAAAGTGTGTGGCAATAGCTTCCCTTGGCTATGAATTTTGGGAATTGTCCAAGGGGGAGGGGCACAGTAGCTGGCAATTTGGACTAAACACTTGGCAAGTGATTGTTGATCCAGTCCAAGTCTAATTTTCTTAAGCAGAGTCCAGCTGGCCTCAGCAGCTAAAAGTTGCAGTACAAAAATGCCCATAGTTCACTTACTCTGTCTTGTCTCCCACATTTACAGCACCTATCCACCATTCTGTTCTGCATGAGCCTAAAAAGATACCCACCCTAGTAACACTGGGTGAGTGGGTTTTTTTTTTTACTGTAGTGGGCTCCTTTTCTAAAGCAAGGTTTGTATTTAGCTTTGCAAAGTATCACAAAGGGACTAAATTAAAAGTCTCTGTGGCCAAACTGAAAAAGATAATTGAATGGGGCAAACCCAAAAAAGCAGGAAATAAACAAATGTTTGATGCACAAATAAATAAAATAAATTTTCTTTGATTCTAGCAATGCACAGTCAATGCTTCCAAGAGATCTTTCCCCTGTGCCTCACATTAAAAAAAATCTTGCATCACATGCTGCCCCCCCACAGCCCCCACGATCACCCCACCATTGCCAATTGTGCACTGCCCCCGCAACACCATTTTTTCTCCCACCACCCAATTGGCTGGGGGCTTATTTGTCCCATGCAGCAAAATGCCCGGGTCAAACGGTGCCTAGGCGAATGGGCAGGGATGATGAGTGGGGGGATGGAGGGTCAGGAGACCCTTGGTGGTGGACAATGGCTGGGGGAGTGCAAAGCATTCTACTTATACAATTCTCCTCCTGGATGAATTTGGTGACAATCTTTCTAGCCCATTTTCTGCAAGGCATGGAGTCTCTAGAACAGCATGGGAGATAGTAGATGCTTGAGGCAGAAAGAAATAATACCACCAACACAAGCCTCCACTGTATTTCCGTCGTGTCTACGAGCAGAAAAAAATACCTTTCATTCTTTATGAAAAAGAATGTCTGGTTCCTGCTCTATAATCCTGGATAAAATTCACTTGAAATTTCTTCAAGCAGGCCCCAGTTAAATTAATTTGATTTGGGATGAGATTGTCTACTACACTGTGGAGATTTTTATAGATTGGATCCCATTACTTTGAGACTTTACTTTATTTCTTACCATTAGACGTCAGTTTTAAAATGGTGGAATTTTAAAATGTTAATTAATTTTTTTCCTTCCATAATTTATGGAGTAAATATATTATATACACAACATTATAGGTCTGTACAACTGTGTGACCCATCAATTTCCATCAATTGTGGCAGAAGAGGCAAAAAGTAAACGAATTTAACTATATATTCCTTTGACAATAGATTTGGAGATTCCATCTCCAAAAATTATACAATAAGCCAATGTTATTCATAAGAAAAATTGAGATAGCATTAGTCCTTTGTATTTAAAAAATGTAGAGATTGCAAGAGTTGTTCTTATTATTTTAAATAATATATAGGTATTATACACACGGACACACACACATGAAATTGTTTAGGTTATTTTTCAAAATGTTTTAAAAGTTCAGAGCACTTATAACAACACTAAATTCTTTGCAGAGAATCTCCTACAGCATTTTCTACACTCAGTATATGACCATATGATTACATCATTATTTTAAAACTACAAAGAAAAATATCTGCCAAAAAAAGTCTACCTACTTACCAAATTTAAAAGAGAAATAAAGCTGAAATAAATCCCTGTCCAATCTGCCAATATTTAAAAAAAAATAAGAAAACTTGTTTCCTCTCCGTAATGAATGAGGAAGATTTTTTTAGGATGCACGCTGTTCTACTTCTAGGTGGTTGACAATTGCAATTGTTTGTGCAGGCCCAAGCAAACAATACGGACAAAATGTTCATCAAGCGCTTATTAGAGCAGCTTAAAAGCCTGAGATTGTGTTCAGCTTGACAAACCCTAATACATTAAAAGACAGAATGCGTAGGGAAACTGTAATATCTACTACCACATTTTATTTACTTGTATGCTGCATATGTTAGATCACAAGAAGCAGCAAATACCATTAATAAAGTGTAGCTGAGCCATGAAATTGCAATATGTTGTGTACTAACTCCTAAGCATGCACATACTTATTAACAATATCACTCATCTCCAATGTATAAACTGAGAATTTTCATTTTAAAAAATCAGCTATTTATTTAATGGATAATATGCCACCGTATTCAACCATTTATTCTAAAGCAGTCATACTCTTGAGCATGCCCTATAAAAATTGGTGCTTATTATGTCCATTCCTATGTTCAGATTATATTAAAGTCCATAAAAAATTACAATCATATCTTACATAATGGACTCTACTTTGTAAAGTCAGGAGAATTGGCTTTATACAGAATCCTGATATTAAGTATTCATCAGAAATGGATCATTGCAGCTATGCTGTATTGTGCAATGCATATTCTGTAATAGGGCTGAGGAAAAGTAGATTGGGATATATCAATAGATCTCTGATACAATTTAGAGATTTTTTCCCACTGTCATCTCTATACTACTAAAATTCCACTGACTGCTTGATATCTTGAAACCTTCAATTGGGATAAATTGTAGAGCAAGTGTTGGGCAACCATTATTGAACAAGAAAATTTAAATGAGCTAACTTATACCATGATTCTTGTGGGAATGAAATTTCGGGAAATTGGGGCCATTGGAGTGCCATCCTGCCTTCCGACTACACTTCCCAGAAACCCACAGGTTGTATAGCACAAGAAAAGATAGTAGGCCCATATCCCCATCCTCTTCCCTAGCTCCCTCTGGGCCCTGCTCCCAATCAGCTGGCAGCAGGGCCCAATGGGCGAGTGACCATTGGCTGCTCTGGGAAATGTGAAATCCGTTGATGATGGCCAATGAGTGAAGGAGCGAATCAAATGCCTGCTAGCAATGTAGTGCTGACTGGGGATGGCAGCAGTTGAAGGGGGAGTCCTCTTCCTCCCTGGAGGCATGGGGGCCTTGGGGACAGACTGAAATGGGGAGCAGGGGTTCAGTTTTCCTCACAGTCCATGGCTCTCTTGATTCCTTCTTCTCCCCCTCCCTCAGCAGGTAGTTCTGCAGGTCAGTGGAGGAAGAGATCTTTCACCGGGCTCTCCAGAGAGTTGTGAGGAGAAGCAAACACCACAAGCCTACATTATATGTGGAAAGAAGAAAGACCTAACAGGGCACAAGTTGTCTAGTTATAATGCTAAAATTCAGAAACAATAAGGTCTTGAATTTTTTTTAAAAAAAAATATAAAGAGATCCTTAGGCAGTTTGGCCATTTGATCAGAAGTGTCTTAATTCAATGATTCAATTCACACAATATGCTGCAGTAGGCTAAAATGTGGATGTGACCCAGCATGTTGTGAGAACTCAAGAATCTCTTAGCATGTTGGGTGAATCATTCCCTAATACTGTAGAAAGCCATAATTTGTTTGTTTGAGTGGGACATTGAATGTAAGCATTGCAGGTGTGTTTTCTGAATCTAAGGTTCAAGTGTATTGTGTGAGTGACATTCATATAAATGCTTTGCTTATCCCAACCTCTCCCCACCACTGTTGTGCATTTGATTCATTGACTTATGGATCTTAGCAAAATGCAAAGTAGATCCTAGGAGTCTGAAGTTTCTCTACCTCTGAAATAAAAGTTTTACTGCTGGGAATCATGTTCATTATTTTCATCAAAACCACTCAAGGAGCTCTGAGAGACCAGAGCTGAATTGTGCTCATTTTAAAGTAATTCAGCACTGTATATAAACATATCATGTTTTAGATGCTATATGGAAAATATTGTTTTAATTAATGTTCCAGTGGATTTCCTTATAACAATAACCACAAAAGAAGCCAGAGTATACTGATAATTTATATCATGAAAAAATACAAACTATATTCAAAAAACAAAGAGAGGAATGTTACAGAAAAAGACTATAGCAAGATTTATTCATTACTTCAGATTAAGTGCAAAATCTACTACCATTTCCAGAACCATATTGTAATGCAACACCACAACGTTCTGTTTAAATGAGTAGGATCTGGATGTTTATAACTTCCTAGCCAACAAATCAACAGGCAAATTTATTAGCTTATATATTTTTCTGTGGAAATCAGGATGTAGATCCACATTTTGAGAAATTAAACTACATTGTGTTATCTGTGCTATCATTGTGTTATCTGTGCTATCATACTCAGTAACAGACACTTCTATATCTATTTTCTGAGAGCAAGTGGTGAACATCATATTCACACTGTAAACTGCATGGATGATCTCCCTTGCTCTATTATTTTTCAAAGGCACAAAGACTATGTGAGCAATTATATTGTACTCATCTTACTCATATATTATGTCTTGACATGATATTGAAAATCTGATGGATGGCCAGTAAATCACAGCTCTGCCTCAGTTCACGTACAGAGTCCATTGTTTGCTTCATTACTAGATATAAAGTGGAGATATATAGAGTTGCTGTTTGCTTTTTGTCAAAAATAGGAAGGCAAGCAAAATAGTCTGCTTTCAACTGATGAGCTTTCTAGATTCTTTTTGATTGGGTGGAAATTGTCTATTTTAACCTTAGGAGTTTCAAGGAAAACTCAAACAATAAGTGAAAGGGATTTGGCCAGACAGTATATTTCAGATATATTTATATATATATAAATTTATATATATATATATATATATCAGATATATTCAGTATATTTCAGAGGAGAGCCTGTGGCTTGGTGGTTAAATCACTGCCTAGTATGTAAAACTGCCCAGGTTCGAATCCCATAAAGGGTATGGCTAACTGAAGAGAGCAGAATGAGCTCGAAATGGCCATCTTAGTCTCCCAATTTAATTCTTTACCTCTTTGTCAAAAAAAGAAATTTGAATTTGTAAATGTTTCGCAGTTGCGACTTGAGCCTGCTCTATGCCCCTAGTTGGGGGGCGGGAAGGCAAAAGAGATTGTAAAAAGTATAACTGCAGTATAGCAGTTAAAAAATGTCAAGGTGTAACCAATCAGACCGATCTGTCTGAAAAAACTTCCTGTATATATATATTCCCTTGACTCAGCTGGCAAAGAGGGGAGGAGAGCTTGTGGCGTGGTGGTTAAATCACTGCCTAGTATGTAAAACTGCCCAGGTTTGAATCCCATAAAGGGTATGGCTAACTGAAGAGAGCAGAATGAGCTCGAAAGGGCCATCTTAGTCTCTCAATTTAATTCTTTACCTCTTTGTCAAAAAAAGAAATTGGAATTTATATATATATATAAATTCGATGAAGTCTCATTCATCATCTTCAGGCTGGTGCTTTTGGCTTCTGCTTCTAGGAGCAATGTGTGATTGTAGCTGTTTATGCGGGAGAAAACCCGAATAACCAAAGACCTACATACAAACACCCACGAAAACCTCAGAAAACACGCACACATACATACATATATATATATGAAATGGAATGTAAAATCTATACCCATGTTCATTTCTAAAAGTACTTACAAGTAAGAATAAGTACAAATAAAAGTAAGAAATGGCTATGCCTATGAATATTTTGAGATGATATGTATACATTCTTGGGAGCAACAAGATGACAAATTTTAAATCCAGTATAAACTAAAGGATTTGCAGTTCTCTTTTAGACCATTCAGTGGCTATCCTTGCTACATAAAAGCATTTCAAAATATAATACAATTAAAAAACACATTCTATTCTGTAACTCAGTTGTTAACTAAGAAAGTTGGACCATGATGATGTAGCTTCTTTCATGATTACAGAACGTTATAGAATTAGAACAAGGATCAATTATATTTAATGAATTATTCATTTTCAAAAGTTACATGAGACCATTCAGAACAAATGTTTTCTCAAGATAGTTTGCAAATAGTTTAAAATTAATCTAAAAATTAAACTAAAGTTGTAGCTCAGGGGTGTCAAACTCAATTTCACTGAGGGCCACATCAGCATGGATGTGGCCAGGGTGGGTGCAGCCTACTTGGTGGGCGTGGATGGAGTGGGTGTGGCCTACTGGGTGGGCATGGCATTGTTCGCATCAAGGGTGCCGTGTGGGCCTAGGCAGGAGTGGGACAGATCTGAGGGTCTCTGGCAGAAGAGAGTGGGACTGGGGCAAGCGCCAAGGCATGGTCCATTTCTTCATTCCTCACAAAGGGTGACACCTCCCCAGCATGCACCCAGGGGGCAGGGCCAATACGGCAGGGGCTGGCTCCTCGCTGTTTCTAGACGGCCTTGTGGAGCTAAGACTGAATGTGTTTCAGCATAGATGGCCGCCACAAAATTGTACATTGGCTCCCAGCCAGCCTGGGCCAGGGCCAAGGCAGCAGGGGCCGTCCCCTCACTGTTTCCAGGATGGCTTCGTGGGCCACATGAAACCACTTCGCGGGCCACATTTGGCCCCCGAGCCTTGTGTTTGATATGTCTATTGTAGCTGAATATATAAACTGTATACATACATGCCTGCTCATTACAATATTTATTTATTTTCTTGCTTTTAATATATTTATATAGCCGCCCATCTTTCATAATAGTGATTCTAGGTGGTATATAACAAAACAATCATAAAATCAAATTTTGAAAATAAATACAATTAAAGTAAATATTTCCTTTTGGGATAAACATTATCACATAAACCATGAAAAAATGTAGAAAGTAGAAACCAAGAGAAATTAAAGGCAAGAGATTAGCAAAAAAAATAAATAAACTCTAATTATGATTAATATATAGCAGTATCATTTGTCATACTTTTGTATATGTTTCTATATAGGTTACAAAAATCTAGATAGTCATTAGATGGCAGCAAAGAATTAGACATTTCTATACCTCTTTGCTGTCATCCTGTGGCCACCCAGATTTTTGCAGGCCTGATAAACTAGCCCACTTTTTATCTTTGCAAACCAACCTTGTTTGTACAATATCCATATACTACTTCAAATATTACATTTTGCTAAGTTGTTGTTTTCCTAGGCTCTTATTAAATTTATTCAGTCAGGGCTTCTCTCAATCTTCCCATTCCTCTTGACTGATTCATTCTTCCCTTATGTAACTATTTTGCAGTGCAGTCTTCATTCATTCTCTCTATACTGTATGACCAAACCAACTCAACCTATTTTTTTTCCTACAGGTCATTCACTTGTGTATGTAGTCCTTATTCATTTAGCACACACACCTCTTCTTGTATTGCCCCACACATTTTTAAATATCCCATTCCCACTGCACTAGTATGTTTCTCCAAACATACCCAATTCTCATTTCCATATAATAAAGCATTTTACCTTTTTAAAAAACAAACATTCATCCCTTCTTTGCCACAGCCCATGCATTTCTTAACATTGCACTTTTTAACATTTAATTCTCCATCTTTAGTACACCTTCCATCAAGGTACAGAAAATCATTTACATGCTTTACCTTGCTGTTTATGTATAACTTTCAATTGTTCACTCTGCTTTCCTTGTCAGAATTGATCTTTGAGCCATTAATTTTCAGATCTACGCTTCTTGTTGCATCATGCACCCTATTTAATATTCACACAGTCAGGTTTTCAGCCAACAATAGGATGTTCTCTATATATAAAAATATATTTTCATTGTATCATTGAACAGCATGTACTTCTAACTTTATTACATCCATTATTTAAATTTTATCCATTATACATTCTTAACAATCAAGGGGTCATCACCCAATCTTGTCTTACCCCATGCTTAATGTTGCAACATCCATGAGCATCCATTTATTTTCATGCATTCTTTACTTCCATGAAGTATCACTCTTACTTCATTCAGCTATCAACCTTCAACTTCATATCCACAAAAAAACATTTCATAATTCAAACCTGGTTACTTTATCATATGCTTGCTCAAAAATTAACACATATACAGTAGGCAGTCCTTACTGAGAGACCCCAATTGGTTCCAGCAACTCAATCATCAAATGAAGTTGTCACTAAGTGAAAATCATGTGATGGTGACTGTGCTTCCAATTTGCCTCAGGAAGCAAAAAAAAAAGCCTTTATTGTCTTGTCAGTATTAGAAACATAGAAAAATGGCAGCAGAAAAAGACCTAGTGGTCCACTGAGTCTGCCCTTTCAGTGTATTTAGTTTTTTGTTCTTGTTGGGGTTTTTTATTTATTATTTTTATATTTTATTTATTTTCTTTTTATTTTAATTTTTTTCAGATGGTGGACATGTGTATATCCTAAGCATGTTTAAACTCAGATACTGATGACTGACCTGCTACCTTCAATGAATGTTGGTTACAGATTTCTACTTTGCTTTCTGTAAAGTAATACTTTCTAACATTACTTTTGAACTTTCCTCCTGTCAGTTTGAGGTTATGCCTCTGTGTTCTTGATTTTTTGCTTAATATTGAAAATACTGCCTTCTAGAACTTTATTCACACCATTAGTATACTTAAAAGTTTCAATCACCTGTCCCCTTTCCCTTCTCTCCTCCTGACCTATATATTCAGTTCGTCTGATAGAGTCTTGTCAGTTTCAGGCAGTAACTGCACCAGGCTGGAACGTTCTAATCAAGCAATTAAAGTCACAGAACTGAGCTTGTTAAGTTGCAGTTAGCACATTTTAAGAAAGTGATGCACTATGGAGAAAAGCAGCCCAGGAAGAGATGCCTTGTTTAGGCAATCTGTCCTCTCTGTGAGGAGGGAAAAACAAGACAATGTGATACCATGCTAACTTACCATAGTGGCAAACGTATGACTGATATAGAGATACTGTGAAGTTCATAAATGTATGCATGAGTCACAACATTACTTTTTCATCACTGATTTTTAGTGGTCGCTATACAAGGCAGACACTAAAACAAGGAGGTGTAATTCACAAGAATTATAATGAGAGCTATAGTTTCTCAGACCAAAAATGTTAGTTATATCAACAGCCAACAATCATCTATCTCCAAGACTTTAAAACACATTTTCCCCCAAAAATCTACTCTAGACTGGCATTAACAAAAATCAATGGTCTGTATCACCTTTTATTCTTTATTAATTCTCTCGGTTTTTCAAAATAAAGAATTGCTCACATCACTTCACTTGGAGATACATGCAGCACACTGTCATTCTCAGGATACTGTATAAATAAAAGCTACAAATGATAATAATATTAATTACAGGAAAAAAATAAAGCAACAAAAACTTTAGATTGGGCTCAACCTTGCTGGCCTTTAGGAAGGCCCTGATGGCATAGCTTTGCCATCATGCTTGGGGTCTTTTACAATGGAGAGCTTTTAAAATGGCTGTATTGAGTAAGATGCAATGATAGATTTTCCCTCTGATCATGGTTATTTTTATTTTAATATGTTTATTGATAGATTTATATGTTTGTATATCTGTTTTAATTTGTTTTATGTGCTTGTTGTTTTAACTGTTGTGAGTTGCCCAGAATCATTTAGGTGAGATCTGCATCCATGCAATCAAATGAAAATAATTACAAGGATCCATTAAAGCATAACTGAATTTATAAATATTAACAGTGGTGTCTGCCCCATGGGTCAAAACAGCCAAGGCATTGTAGTCAATACCACAACATCATGATAATCCTCTTCCTTATTTTGACACAGACCCTCACAGATGCCACTGAGTATTATCATATTAAATTAGAAATGGAAATAAAACACTAAGGATTTAAAAAGTAGGCAACAAAAATTCTTTACAAGGAAAGGCATTCAGGACTGGGAGAGCACAGCTGAGAAGGCCTGCTCCAAAGCCATTTCTTATTTATTTATTATTATTTTTATGCCATCCATCTCCCCTATAAGGTGACTCTGGGCATCAGAGTCCCCTGTAAGGTTACTCCTCTATAAGTTGACCTTGCCTTAACAATAGAACACACCTGAGCCAATCCTCTAAAAATAAACATAGGTTCAGGCAGATTCCTTTCCTTTCATCAAAAAAGAAATGTTTCTACCTACCTATCTACATTTAATATCACATGAAATAATTAAAAACCTAGTTAAATTCATGCAAACTAAAAAGGTTGAGTAGGACTTTTCTAAGTAGGAAGATTGGGACCGAGGACAATTCCTGATCGAGCTTGGAAACACAAAGGAGAAGGATTAGACATAGACATCAGAAATTGAGCGGTCCTTCAAATAGGCTCTGTGCTGTTTAGGATTGTAAAAATTGAATCAAGCACCTTAAACCTTTTCCAGAAAACAACTGGCAACCAGTGCAGACAACCACTTCAACCTTGGCATAATATGTTCTCAGCATCATGCACTACGTAGTCAATAGCCTACTATCACAGTTTATATCTACTGAAACTTCAGGCCAATCCTCACTAGCAACCTAGGAAGATTCCACTGTAAAAGTTAAGGTAGATGTAACCAAGCATGGGGAACTGTTGCCAGTCTTACCAGGTTAAAAGTGATCACAGCTGGTACACAGAATATAATTATGCAAAATTTATTTAATTAATTAATTAATTTAATTTATATGCCGCCCCTCTCACAAGACTCAGGGCGGCTCACAACAACAACACAATTAAAAACACAATTAATTTAAAAATTTAAAAATTAATATCATTCACACAACATACAAACACATTCAACTCACAGCCATTGATGGCGGGACACTCTTAGGGCCGAGGGGCAGAGCACAGCTCATATGCCCCAAGCCTGTCGGCATAGATGTGTCTTTAGTGCTTTCCGGAAGGCCAGGAGGGAGGAAGCAGTACGAACCTCTGAGGGAAGCTGGTTCCAGAGGGCTGGGGCAGCAACAGAGAAGGCCCTTGCCCTAGGCCCCGCCAGACGACATTGTCTAACAGACAGGACCCATAGGAGGCCAACCCTATGCGCCCTAACCGGTCGCTGGGAGCATGTGAAGACAAGAATCATCCTTAGCTGCAGAGCTACTTTTTCAAAGCAGTACAATCCTATCCTAAACATGCCCGCTGCTAAATTAGATAAAGACTATTACATATATATTTAATCCAAAAAAGGCAGGTCAAAGTGGAGACATTCAACCTATATTGAATGTAATTCTATGTCATTTGACTTCAGATCTGCCGTTTGGATATAATCTTGACTCAGCCCTGAGCAGAGGGATCCAGCTTTAAATGTGATCAAAAATGTTCCATCTCCATTGTCAAACTGCCAGAGGCATTTTATTTAAAGAATTTGCTATTTAAACTGTCTTGTTGCCAGCATAATTTTTAATTTTGTAGCAGCTATTTTAATTGATTTTGTTAATGTGAATTTATAATGATTTAACATTGATTTTTATATTTTATTGTAATCCACCTTGAACACTATTTTTGACAGAAGCACAGACAAAAATACTAAAAGTCTTATCACAAAAATGCTCTGCAAAGTTTATTATGGAATAATCACATTTTTCTATAAGCATTTTTGCAGACTATATAATGTACAATACTAAATTGACAGACAGAAATAACATAGCAAACCAAATTCCACTGCAGAAGATCCTGGGTAAGTGCTATCTGAAATAGCACTTAAAAATATTGGCATGTTTTCCAGATTACTGTATTATTAATTAGAGGAAGGAAGGAAGGAAGGAAGGAAGGAAGGAAGGAAGGAAGGAAGGAAGGAAGGAAGGGAGGGAGGGAGGGAGGGAGGGAGGGAGGGAGGGAGGGAGGGAAATGACAAAAATCTACATCTCCTGTAGAATTTTTTTATATACTGAAATTCAGGAAAACATTACACATTCTAAATTAAATTATTAATGAAAAGATGATTTCCTCATTCCTTAAAACACATATGCAGAAGAAGGAAGATACCAGTGGCACACAGTTTAACCCCCTCTGACCTTTGAACTCTGAGGGGGGTCATACACATGTCACTGTTCCCAGCTGTCTTTCTGACATTCTGCCCATTGCAGGGCCTTCGCCCTTTCCATTTTGTAGAAGTATTGATCTGTTGGCAGCAATGGGCTGGATAATTAGCCAGGAATTAGGGTTTCTATTACAGCCAGGAGGTTGCCCCAGCTGATTTATCACCTGAATAATTTACTGTGATTGAAAGGAAATTAAAATGAACTCCATTCAACAACTGTGCACTTTTATGGGCTTTAGTGAAGACTCAAAATCCAAATTAATAGCCTGGTGCTGTTTAATAGTCTACTGAGAGTAAATATGAAACGCTTTCCTCCACTGCCTGCTTCTCAGCTTCTCTCTTTGTGGATGTAGATGTTGTTTCTCCTTCCAACTCCTCCCCTCTAGGCCCCACTAATATAATTCCAGGCAAACCCAAATTTGTTTTTCCTTGAAGGATATACAAATGTAATAATGAATAAAATGTTCTAAAACCCCTTTTTAAAACGCATCCCTTTAGAGTTACATTTGCCTTTTTTGCAATTGTTAGTGATCTGTCACCTGAAAGAAAAAGGGACACTTTCTGCATTAGCATTTTCATAGAGTGGGCTGTTTGCATAAGTCACTCTGATGCTTAAAGCTGTTTCCCAAAATAAATGCTTTAATCAGTTCTTCTGTCAAGTAGGGACAAGCCCACTTTTCTGGTGGCAATCAATTTCTGAGTCCTAATGCATAGTAATTTGTCCTTCCTATGTTGCTGGTTTGGTCTCATAAGTTATTTGTAGGTTCATCTCTCACAAATAAAAGCAAATAACATAGGGAATCATCCTAAATACATATATAGTTTATTAAATCTGATTCAACTTTTACATGTCAACATTCTAATTCTGAATGCACAAAATTTAGATTTTAATGTAAAATTCCTGAATGAGAATTTTAATTCAAAATATTAAAATTCCTGTGTTTGTTAACATCTTTTAACTGCTTTGGTTTTCATGGTATCTATTAACATCCAACAGAATATAAATATATATCTGGAATCAGTGCCTTCCAGATATAATAAATAAAAGCAAATGTTCATATGTATAGTAAATGAAGAACAAGCCTGATCATTTACAAATATGAATATATACCCTCCTTCCTGACATTTTTAACTTAAAAACAAACTGTTCTGGTTTACCTCCATCATACATATTTTTTCATATTCCTCCAATTATGGGTATTTTATTTGTTCCTTTTCTTTTAACTTATCAATGGCTCAGTGGTTAAAGACACTGAGCTTGTCAGTTGCTAGCCCAAGTTCAAGATCCGAGCATCATAAAATGGGGTGAGCTCCCATTAGTCGCCCCAGTTCCTGCCCACCTAGCAGTCCAAAAGCATGCAAATGCGAGTAGATAAATAGGTACCACTTTGGTGGGAAAGTAACAGCGTTCTGTGTGCCTCAGCGATAATCATTCTAGCCACATGACCACGGAAATACCTTTGGACATTGCTGGCTGCCTTGGCTAGGAAACGGAGATGTGCACTGCCCCCTATACCCAGACAACTGGACCGGGGAAACCTTTACTTTTACCTTTTTTAGCTCTGCTCCAAAAATATCCTCTGAAATCCCAAAGGGTATCTGGGAACTGCCTGTTGGATCCAATCCTGTTTCCCATTGAATAGGCCTCAATGGTGGCATTGGTCAGAAAGTAATAAAGTGGGAAGTTCAAAACTATTCAAATGTGCTATCTCTCCCCTCCTTCAACCCTAGTTGAAGATAGAATTTCAAAATGACCTAAAAGAAGTTACAGGCTCTGGTTCCTGGTTAAAAAATTATACAATTTATTTTTGTATATAATAGAAGCTACCGCGTTTAAAACAGAGTTTAAATTTCAGTGTAGGCAAATTTGGAGGGGGGGAATTGTGTGACAACAGGGGGGATTGTGTGACTTTTGAGCTCTGCACACTCTGCAGATCAGATGCATCTCTATGTAGCTCTTATGTGAGATGTACTGAATGTGTTGCTGTTATCAAAGTAAACAAATTATGATTCCGCTTATTCTTCACCTGTCTATTTATAAATAAGCCCAGTTTGTATAAAATGCTGAATGCTTCTAGTGGTCTCTTTCCAGAGGAAAGTAATCAAGAAAGTTTTGTGGCCCAAGAACATCTTATCTTTCTGAAAGTTAAAATGTCAACTAGTGAAACCAAAAATCAACACCCAGAAATATACTGTAAGTAGCTTATGAATGTTTGATATTCCAAAGGTGATGGACAGATATATTTATTATGTATAATGTGTATGTTAATTTAGCTACTGTATTTGTGAACTATGTGCATTCTAACAGCTGATATACACATCTATGGAATATCTAGAAGACATCGAGAAATAGTAAAAAGGTAGCCTTCACATGGAAAACCTGTATAAAAGTTGCCCATTCCAGGTCCACTCAGCTCTTCATAACAGAATTTTATCCCTTTGCTCAAATGGCAACTTGAAGTATTATAAATATTCCTTCAACTAATAATAACAATAACATTACAAAAAAAAAGGAATGGAAAGCCAAGTATGCATGATCAACCCTTGCTGAACCTGGATGAACAGTAAAGCAGTGTATTAATTTACCAATTCTACTGTCCATGATGATTCCCACATCAGTAACCAGCTATCAACAAGCTAATACAAGATGGTGGTATGGGTGGTTTATGGTGGCATTGAATAGGGCACTCTGAGCATCACCCAATCACAGATAAAGAAGATTCATCACATAATATTCACACAGGAAGTGAAGAAGGAAGGAAGGAAGTTCCAGATACAAGCTGCTTTGCTTCAAAATGCACAGACAGCTACCTAAACACATTGCTAACATATATCTTTATGTTGCTCTCACACATACATTGCCTCAGGACTTCAAACAACTCTTGTTCCCTTTCTATAACAGAAAGCACCATGACAAAGAACTACACAAAAAATAAGTACAGGAATTTATGTTATAAATTAGAATCATTACATACTGTATCTATTTCCAACATGTAATGATCAAGCACGCATGATAATTTTTGCCTTGAGGGATGATTGGTGCAAATTGTCTTCTGTATTTTTTTTTCTTCTGTTATTTTTCCTCTTATAGAAATGGGTATTTTTCTTCCAAAGCAAAGAAAATGTTAGCAAAATCCTCCCGAACAATTTTCATTGACCTTAATTTCACAACAGCCAAATGATGTAAAGTATGGTCCTCTCTTTCATTATGCAGTGATCCTTGTGGAGGTTTGTAGCCTTGCTGACTTCCCAAAGTTGTTAAATCCAAAGGGAAGTCCCCTTATCCTTACTATAGATCAAAAGGCATGGATTATTACAAAGACTGCAGATTAGTGCTTAGATGCGTCTGTAGACAGTAAAGAAAATGATTTTGGTGGAAATACACAGGAATCATTACCTAGGCAAAAAGGCCTGAAGCATTTTCAAAATCCAGAGCAATGGAGAAATAGTTTATTTATTTTTCATTTTACAACATCAGGTAGTTTCATTAAAATAATTCTAAAATACATAAACAAAATAGAGAAAATACAAAAAAAATCTACTGTCATGTAAATAAAAAGTCAGTCAATATATGAACATTTATCAGGTATGAGGGTACAACAGATTACAATCTATTGCTATTAAATTAAATAATGAAATCCAGCCAAGTTTGATAAAATTGTGGTTCCCAGTTCTGAAATCTCATTTCTTTAAATTCCTCTTCAAATCTGGGATACACAAAAACCTGCCTCTGGAATAACCCAATGGAATTTCTGAGGAATCATTATGTTGCTGTGTCTCTTTTATTTGTGTAATATACTTTTGTTATGAACGACTAGCCTGTTTTGTCTTATGAACACCATTTCTGGATTACATAATGGGAATGTGTAGCAAATCATTTTGATGTTTCTTCAAGTATGCTGTTTATATATTTATTTAATTCTAATTAAATTTATTCCTACATAGATTTGCCTATATGATAACATACAATAACAAACTGGAAGATTAACCAAAATATAAACCTGAGTACTTACTATTAAAATAACATATCTTAATGTAAAAACAGCTATTAGAATCTCGTTCATATTTTGTCAGTATCAGTAGCAAAATAAATTCCACTTAACAGCATATAAAAACATTTTACTCCTTGTAATTTCATACACATTTGAAAATAAGATGTCTTCAGATTAATATCCTTATGACAATATTTTAATATTTTCTTTAGTTCTGTGAAAAGTATGAAACTTATTAAGGAAACAATAATTTTTCACTTTTGAATCAAAACAGGAATAAACATTTTAATGATTCCCATAACTAAATTTTGTGAAGCTGTCTATTAATTAATATAGACAAAATATAAACCAAACCATTTACATTTAGGAGAAGTGTGTGAAATTTTAAAAGAATCTCAAATGTATGAAAAGGAAAGTATTTAAGTAAGACAAACTACAGTTAACCATTCCTTTCCTGGGCATTCATTTAATCCTTTAAATTTCAGAATCCTATAATTTTGAATAATATCTGTACTTAGTACAAATCTTAGTACAAATTTAAGGAAGTCTCATTTCATGGAAAAGCAATGTTTGCAAGTAAAACGTAATAAAATGAATGAAAATATTTCCTTGAATGGCTGATGGAGTTCTTAAATACAAATGAGAGCCTTGATAGAAACTGGGAGTTCGTGGGTTCTAGTCCTGCCTTGGGCATGAAGCCAGCTGAATGACCCCAGGCCCATCTCCCTCTCTCAGCCTTAGGAAGCAGGGAATGGCAAAACCACTTTAAAAAAAAACTTGCCAAGAAAACTAGTTTTCCAGACAGTTGCCAAGCGTCAACACTCAGGCCTAATAATAATCATAAATAATAATAATAATAAATTACAAAAGGCAATTTTACTTAGAACGGCTTACATCCTGCAATGATACCTCTAACATCATCCCCCGATCCGCGCATGTGCGGGGCGCGCGCGCCGGGAAAAAAAAGTTTAAAAAACAAAAAAAAACAAAATGGCGGACCACGATGGGCCGATCCGCGCATGCGCGGCACACGTGCGATGGCCCGATCCGCGCATGCGCGGGGCGCGCGCGATGAAAAATAATAATAATAATAATTTTTTTAAAAAAAACATGGGTCTATCCCAGGTCCTTGGGAAGGACTCAATAGGTGGATAAAAATGGCAATTCCATCTAAACATCAGGATGGCAGTGCAACCAACCATAACAACAAACACAACAACAACAAAGGAGTGTGTATATATAGTTCCTACAAACTCCAGGAAACTATGAATTCAAGATCTGGCTTAACCAGGAAAACAAGCTAGATGGCTTTGGGCCATTCATTCTCCCTCAGCCCAGCCCACCTCAAAGGGTTGTTGTTGTGGGGAAAATAGGAGGAGGGAGCAGTATTAGTATGTTTGATTCCTTGACTTCTTTATAAAAATAATAAAGGTGGGATGAAGAAGAAAAAAGAGACATTGCAAGGCAAAGAATTACATGGCCGGTATATTAAAAAAAAATTAGCAGGCAAAGCAGATAACAAAAATACCAACAATGGCAAACAGCAGGAAAGTTGACTAAAGAGATAGAAGAGATAATTCTGGCTGCCCAAGACCAAGTCTTAAGAATAAATGCATATAAAGCCAGAACTGAGAAAACAGCATATGCAGACAGCATATGCTGCCGCTATAAAGAAGCTGAAGAAACTGCTTTGCCTGCAAGCAAGAACTGGTGGGACCACAAAATAGACAGAAGTAATAGAAAATAAAGACCCTAACGTGCTCAGAGATCTTAGAATTTAAACAGATAAGCATCTACCATACCCCAACAATTGTTGATAAGAAAGACAAAAAAGTCTAGATTGCAACACTTGGAGGCAGCAGAAGAGAAGAGAAAGAATTAGAGAAAAAAATCACAAAATATAGAGACCAGCAAATAAAACTAGAATGACTGCAGCAAAAAAGAAATAAAGATAGTACCAATAGTAATATGTGCCTTGGGTGCAGCCCCAAAACAATTGGGATCACCATTTGAATGCAATTGGCATTGACATCACCATCAATCAATTGCAAAAGGCAGCTTTACTCGAAATAGCATATATTCTCTGACAATACTTTTAATATTATTAATATTAATAATATTATTAAATATTCTTTGGGAAGGAATTGATAGGTGGATAAAAATATGAAATCCAATCAAAACATCAGGCTGACTGTATGACCAATCATAATAATTCAAAAGTAGAAAGTCTACAAAGACTATAAGGTTTGATTATTGCTTGAAAAATTGTTGGGCGTATTACTAAGCAGTGTGAGAATCTTGCTCCATTTTCAGGCTTCATGGGTATGAAAAAGAATTTCATAAAAGTTCTTATAAGCAGCAACACAAAAGTAGCCACACATGAAAGTGTTTGCAGAAATAATGCTGCTGCTAGAATCTAAAAAGTGACTCTGGCAGAGAATGAGGTTGGCTCAAAAACTAACTTCAAAAGAAGAATTTACAGATAGCTGGTTCCATCTATTATGCATTCTCATTTAAATAATGGCCTGCCATGTCCCCAAATTGGGTTTTGAAAAGACTGTTCTAAACTTCTCATTATTTATGGTTATTGAATAAATAATGCTTCAAGTCCTGCTATCCTGTCTCATCATGGAGGGGGTTGTACCTGGGATGGATGAGTGAAGAATGATGGGAGTTTATACCAAAAGTATATGTACCCAGAAGGTCAACCAAAGCATGAAGGTCAGCCAGCTGCCCAGCTAAAGCAGGCATTTATATTGGACACCAATGATATAGGAAGAAGTGGACAACCACTTTAGAGATAACAGGAAAGGCATGATTTCATACTGTATGGGAAGAGGTTGTGGTAAACATTCTTCAATTTTATCAAGGAAACCACATGGTTGGAATATAAAGATATTGATGACGTAGTGATGGATGGTGGGCAGGTGGGCAGCTAAAGTTGAATGGCATTCAACATACTACTAAGAGATTGCTGAGGATTTGTTGGGATACTAATGATGTTTATGAGCCTTCAAGACAGGGGTTCTCAACCTTGGCAACTTTAAGACTTGTGGACTTCAACTTCCAGAATTCCTCAGCCAGCTTTGCTGGCTGAGGAATTCTGGGAGTTGAAGTCCACAAGTCTTAAAGTTGCCAAGGTTGAGAACCCCTGCTTCAAGATGTCTAATGGCTGATGATGCCATACAGAAAAAGAAGGTTCACAATGGCAAAGACAGAATTAAGTGGGAACATGGAACATAAGAAGCATGATTATAAGGAAGCTCAATAGAGTGAAAGATGAAATGAATTGAACACACATTGACTAAAAAAGGCATCAGTAAATGGAAGTTCACTGGAATTGGACACTTTGCTATCCAGGATATGGAAAAAAAACAAGAATACTTGGATACAATGTAACCAATGACTGAATAAAATCAATTAGACAGTTCTTCAATGTGACAGTTATTCAACTTTATGCTTTAACCATAGATGCAGAAAAGGGGTAAGTTGACAGGTGTTATAATCAAGTTCAACCAAAAATCAACAGAGAGTGCAGCAAGATGTGCTGCTTGTGGTAGTAACTGAAATGTCCAAGCTGGAAATAGTAAGAAAAGAAAATATAGCTGGATTCTATGGCTTAAATGACGTAGGAGAATTATCTTATTTTCTGCCATTCCAATGATCTGTTTAACTATTAACACATTCTTCAAACAATCAAAATGATACCTGTGTTACATGGATATCACAAGACAGAGTTCAACAAATATAAATTGACTATATTATTAGTACAAGGAGATGGAAGAGCTCAGTTATAACTGCAAAGATATGGCCAGGAGCTAATTATGAAATCTACACAAACACCCCATGTGCAAGCGCCAAGCCAAACTATAGTGGAAGAATAAAGCTTCCAATTTTCATTATATGGTCTTAAGCATATGGCCACTATTTTCAAGGGGAACATTTTAAATTGCTTTGAAGACCTAAACCTCAGGAAATTCATTGATACATAATTTTAAAAATGGTAAAATGAAATCAGAGCAGTTGTTAAGGATGAATATAAAAAAACGTCCCAAACACCAAGAAACAGATGAAAACAACCTGGATCAGTCTAGGACAACTCACCACGGCTGGCTCGCCCTGCACAGCTTGCCCCAGCCGACATGGGACTACTTGCCAGAGAACAATACACCACTGGATAACCCAATATGAGATAACTGTACTGTTATCTGCCACTGTTTCTCCAACATTATTTTAATTTTTGTCATTCACATTTCATTTTGCCTCTCTTTTAGCATCCTTTCTTTAATGATTCTATTACCATTTCTTTGATAATATCAGCTCAGACTTATTTTATCTGAATTATTTGTTCCAGGATTTAAAACCCACTATTATTCATTCATTCATTCATTTATTCATTCATTTAATTTCTATAGTTACCCATCTCAATAAAAAAATAACAAAAATTAAAACAATAAAAGCTAAATAGAAACATTTATCCAACATTTACCTGGGCAGTAGCCAAATTTTGTGTTGCCGTAATGAAAATAAGGCAAAAAATGGCTAAAAAAGTAATTGGTTTAAGAAGTTCTCACTTTTATCCATAATATCACTTTTAGATAGTTATTTTTAATTAATACATTTCTACAGTATATTTACTCTATTTTATACTTTTTCCATTTTAAAATTTATCATTGCTTGACTAGCTGATATATTAATATGGTAATAGAGATGTGAATGTAATATCATTATGTGATTTGTCTTTAATATGTATTCCATATTAATTTGCTTCATTTTCTTACTGCTCTTTTAAATTTGCTGATCATTGATTGAATAAATAAATACTACTGCTACTTTTGCAAGCTAAGACAAGCAATTTCAGAGAATTGTTAGAAGAGAGAACAAGCAATATTACAGTATCTGTAAAGTCAATAAGGATGGAAATATATGCAGAAATACAAGAAAAGTCTTCCAGAACATCTTCAAACTCAGAAAGAGATTCTAGCCTCAAATAGGTATGCTGAAGAATGACAATGAACAGATAATTGATTCAAAGATCAGGAGGAAAATATTGAAAATTCTGTACAATAGAAATATCTATATGCAAGTTACCTTAAAAGATAATCCCTGTTTGCAAGAACCTCAAATATTATCATTCATTCTACAATTTTCAACTAATATTTTAGGATGAAAAGGGGAGAAGACAGTTGAATGGGAACAGCACAACAAATGATTGACAGGAAGAGGTATAGACAAATTTGCATCACAGATGCCAGTGAACATTAAAGGATGCTTAATTATGTTTAGGATCATGGTTCAAGTTCAGTGCAAGAGCAAGGAAAAACAGTGGTATATATGAAGGGTTGATGTGCCAAGCCCCAATCCTTAGGTAAGGTCACCAAGCTGTATTTATAAATCTGTCAGATGAAGAAAAATTGAAATACACAAAAACAAGTCATTTTTACTGAATTTATTTCAATCTAAGTTGAACAAATTTAGTTTTTGTTCTCCTAATTTATTTCAGAATATGCAGCAATCTGGACCAAACAAAATCCCAACTGGTCCCTTATCCCAAACAGGGTTGAACACTCTGACTTAAAGGTATTGTTGTCCTGATTAATTTAATACATATGTGAAACACAAATCAACATTGGATTGCATAGAGTTTAAAAAAAAAAAAGTCCTGTTAACTCACATACTCCCCCTTCATATTCTGCAGTAGGAGTCCTTTATTCTAATTTAATTTTTTACCGTGCATTTTGTTGGTGCTTTAATTTTTCGTGAACTAATGGGAATTCTTGCATCCTCACTCTCCTCCTGCATTTGCTTTTCTACATGTGTACACTTGAAAGAATGAATTTCAGATTCCCAGTATACCAATTATGAATTCATGAATAGTAAAAAAAAAAAAACTGAACATGATAATACTGAAGGTGATAATACTTGTTTTCAAATATGGTTCTCCAAGTATTAAAAGTATTCAGTTAAAACTTACGTTGGAGACAGTATTGCAAGTGACAAATATTATTATTATTATTATTATTATTATTATTATTATTATTATTATTATTATTATTATTAATAATAATAATAATAATAATAATAATAATAATAAACTTTATTACGGTCATAGACCAGCAATGAATATGAAATAATTGATGCCAAAAACTAAGTTTTAAATATTACCTGTTCTGGTTTGATGGGCTCAGTTGTCGTAAAGATGTCGGAATAATGCTGTCTTTCAAAAACTCGATCCAATACTTCTAATTGTTGCTGAGTGAAAAGATCTCCCCGCATTTGTTTCCGAAGGAAGTCTCGACCCGGAAGTGAATGGCCATTTGGTATAGGAGATTCCTGAATACCTTTCCAAAAGGGGGGGAAATGCAGAGACAGATAAATATTACTACAGCAAGTAAAGCATATTTTTCATTTGAAATTAAAAGAGTGACATATTATCATATAAATAAAGGTTACCACAACATACTTGCTTTATGGATGTATGCGTGTCTGTGTTTTTGTCGGTGTGAGTTTGTAAGTTTTATATTTATGTGTTTATATTCATAAGACTGATCCCTGAAGAGTTATGGAGAAATGGTGTAAGAGATCATACAGCTGCTGAGTAATTGATGCAGAAAATATTTAATTAAACATAATGGTAGTTAAAAGTCAATAAAAAAAACACAAAATATCTCTCCTTGTACATTATACTGAAATATCAAGTTGTTTATATGTAGTCTTATAAAAGAATACAGGCCTCTTTAAATTCAACACAAAGCTCTTGTTGAATAGTAACTTCAATTTCCTCTGGGACAGTTATAAAAAAATGGGCAATAGCAAATACTTTTTTTCTGCTAGGTAGCCATCTGCATTCCAAAAGTAATGAAGAATTGGTGCTTCACTTTAAGAAAAAATCTCTAAAGAGTGGAAGGCAAACTGGTATATCTTTAGTTCCAAAAAATTGTATCTGGCCAGTGACCTGAAAAAAATGAGTGGATTTTTAAAAAGAGAGACAAGAGAGATTTGCTTAAATCTAAAGTGGAATAAACACATCAAATTCATCTTTTTAAGTATTTGCATTAGAGTAAGGATTTTCTAATTTCTATGAAAAAGTAATGTTTGGTTCAAGTGTTGATTAAGTGATGAAAATAAACAATGCTGATGAGTTTTCCACTCACTCTTATATAGTATACAGTATATTGTTAGTATATCAACAAAAATGGTGCAAGATCTCAGGGGCTTTATCAACAAAAATGGTGCAAGATCTGAGGGGCTAAGCATATCAGGAGAGATTGAGAAACTGAATGTGTACAGCCTGGATGATAGAAGGAAAATAGGGGGCATGACTGAAACCTTTAAATATATTAAGGGTGTGAATAAGGCTCTAGGAGGCAGTATTTTCAATATTAAGCAAAAATCACGAATATGGCGGCATAACCTCAGAGTGACAGGAGGTAACTTCAAAAGTAATGTTAGAAAGTATTACTTCAGAGAAAGACTAGTGGAAGCTCAGAACCAACTTCCGGCAGAGGTAGAGGGTCAATCAGTAGTAGCTGATGATTATTGATGATTAAACATGTTTGGGATAAACATATGTCCATCATCCAACATTTTTTTAAAGAAAATCAAATAAAAAAAATCAAAGGGCAGACTCCATGGGCCACCAGGTCTTTTTCTGCCATCAGTTTTCTATGTTTCTATGTATGCAAATCCTGAAGTTCAAAACACTTGTCTTTTCCATCAAAAGAAAAATATTTCAGAAAGCTAAGATTGTGCATTCTTAACCGCTGTTTGAAGGGCAACTCAGAGAGGGAACAGACCAACCGGAGAAGCTGGCAGGGCAGATCATAAGGAACAAATCATTTTGGAAGTAAGAAAAAATGTTGAGACAGAAAACGGGGAAAAGGGAACTGAAGTCACTGCATTAAGAAACCAGAGGGAAGCCCAAGCAAAATGGTTGGAGACAATTGAAAGTTGTGGTAGAGCTCACTCTAAGAAGCTAGACCAAAGTGTCAAAAAGGCAACATAGAAGGATTTCAGCTGTAGCAGTTGTGGGAGAGGAAAATGTGACTCACAACAGCAATACTATGAAGAAGTCATCTACTCTACAAAGAATCTTGTTTGGGTCCAGCCTTCATTCAGAAGCAAATATATGGAACATATACAGTATATTTGTATATGGACTTTGAAAAGGAGTTGGTAAATTTCCAGCTACATTCAATACATTTTCATATACTAGTGAAAAGCATTTAGCTACCATTAATATTTTTAAGTCCAAACTACATATATATATACATGATTACAATTCCTAACTTTTCCAAATTATGTAATGCCTCACAGAACAAGTACTGGGCTCAGTCAAGCATAGCTTAAAATATGAAAAATCTGGAAGAAAAGTGTCTTTTTCAGCAGACCATGTAAATGCTTGTATTAGATTTTTAGGTTAAATCAATATTATTTTGCAATTGGATTTTAAAGTTATGCATTTACATAATTCTGATGAATGGAAAGAAAAATTCAGTTTCAGCTTTATTGAAATTAAACATTTCCCATTATTTTCTTGGGGCATGCCTACTAGTTGTTTACAAGTGACAGAAAATGCTGTTATTAATATGCATTACAATCAAATGTCTTTATAAACTTTAAACTCATGTTGAAAATAACTGCCAGGTCCAGAATGTTACCTGAACAAAAAATATTCAGTTCTACCACTAAGGCAAATTAGTCTGACTAAGTTGTTTAGATATAGACTTGTAAACTGTAAATTAGTTTGAATTTTTTTCAAATGGGGGAGGAAGAGGAAGAGGAGGAGAATAGTCCAATACTGATATTCTCTGTGCATTGCAGCAATCTGCAAAAATCATAACAACTTCTAAGAACATGTGTGCCCTAAAGATCAGTCAAACAATAACTGCCCCATTGTCCCACTGGATGTCCTAAAGACATGGGCAAAGTTATAAAAAAATAACCATGAGCAACAACGAAACCCTGACCTGGCTTGGTGCAACATTTGGAAACAAATTGAGTTTCACTGACAAGTTCCAAACTTTAGTGTTTCCTTGAGTTACTGTACATAGTTGAGCTTTTGGGGGAGAAGGGGGAAAGGACACTTTAAAAAGGACAATACAATTCACAGCACATTGTACATTATTGTTCATTTATTCATGCACCTCGCTTTCCTTGGCCCACAACTCCTAAGAGAAAGACCTGACAGAGCAAGCATTAGTAGCTGGAGTTGAATCAGTGCATATCTCTGTGCTTGGTCCACATGAAATCTTAAAACTGCATTAAACAAAACACATTTGCTACATGCTGTGCCTAGACAATCTATGGGTCTGGCTCATTCAACTTGCTCAAATATGGATGAATTTGCACGAAAGGCTGAACTACATGTTGCAGAATACAAACTTTCTTGTATCAACTCCTGAAAACCAACAGGAACATCAGTAAATTGTCAAACAAATCAAATTCCAATATTGCATGATCACTTCCTCCCAAGGTTCCTATGGCTTCAACACCTTCTATTATTTCATCTCTGTTAGTTAGAATTAGGTCCAAAATGGCTAATCCCCTAGTTCCCTTCTCTACTTTTTGGGAGACAAAGTTGTCTACTAGGTTTGTCAGGAATCTGTTTGATCTTCCACTTGGTGCAGAGTTTTTCTCCCAGTTGATGTCAGGGTAGTTAAAGTCCCCCATTATTATTGTGATGTGCTTCCTACATACCTTAGTTAGCTGACTAGCAAAAAGTTCATCTATTTCCTGTGTTTGATCAGTAAATTGTCAAAGAAATCAAATTCCAGGTGTCAGTCTTGCAAGGAAGACCATACAAGAAGCACACCCAGATTAACTAATCCTACTTCTAAAGTTACATTAACAGTCTCTTACTGAGACTGGTGATACTAAAATTTCCTATAGTTTTCTGGTCTTTATATATAGCCTTTATGATCCAGTCCTAATAGCAATATTTTATAGTAATCCTTTGTCTCAACTATCCTGAAAATTATCAGTCAGGCAAGGTTGTAATCCACAATGTTCCCAGTGTTCAAAATGTTCAACCTCCCTGCAGCCAGACGTACTCAAAAGTCAAATTTTTCTTTCTCTCCCACTGGCTCTTGAGATTAAAAGTCCAAGCTCAGTAGGTACTTATAGTCCATGATCAGGTCAGGATGATAAATATGCCAAAATATTTTCCTTTATTGCCAGCTGTTCTCCCTTAAGCTGAAAGTCACCAAGCAGCCAAGGAGCTAATTATAGCGTTGTACTCAAATCCACCACTAGATGTCATTCAAAATCCATCTTAAAACAAAGGGTTGGTTTCTTATATTTCTTATATTTCACATCAATAGTTTTGTTTTCCAAAGAGAAAATCTTAACAATTATCTCAGTTCTCAGATTTATCAAAACTGTAACTTTATATTACTTTCACTTCAGTATTGTGTATTTCTATCCCCCATAAAAATTTTAAAATGCTGCTTCTGTTCACATCCGGAGGTTTTAAGTTTCTTGGGAGCCTTTGCCAGGAAATTCAGTTGTAAAATAGTAAAGGATTAATATTCTCACCCAGTCCAAACATGCTGTTTACGATGTACTAAATAAGGCTTTTGTTCTTCGGTTGTCTGCAGCTAATGGCAGAGGTGTGTCCCCTGCCAGTTTAGAGGGCTTTCTTTGGATTGAACAGAGAGACCCCCATCTCTCCATGATCAACAAGGCACCCCTTCTTCTTTATCGCCTCTTGAGGGTGACTTTCGACCCTTTTCAGGGCCCCCAGTAAAGCAAAATCGGGCACAGAAGTCAGAGTTCTGCCTTCCTGCGTCCCATCTCGCCACGATGCAAAACTGGAAGTCCTATTGGAAGGATTTATATATAAAACTAAATTACATACATCACTGGCACAATCATGATCCATCTGGGGAATACTCTATGGTTGGTTTTAATTTTCTAAGTAACTGTTAGGTATTCATTGTTACTCATACAGTATTATTTTGTCTAGTTGCATTATGTATTTTTAAATAGTTTACTGCAGAAACAAATCAGAGATATTTTGCTTTGACTATAACCCAGAGTCACCTTATATGAGAAGGGCTACTATATAAATTTGATAAATAAAATAAAATAATCTGTACATAAATCCACCAAGCTGTTGGGCATCTTGTTTATTTTTTTTTCTACATGCACATTTTGTTATCTTACTTTTTCTAAAAGCAAGTACTTTCTTAATGCTATTCCTTATGAAAATAGTTTTAAGAGATCACACATAATATAAAGGTATTATGTCATACATAATATAAAGGTATTACTTTTGATGGAGTAAAAAAAATAAAATGATAAAATTACTCCCTAATAACTTTAATACCTGTTATATGTTAATTAGGGATGGGCAATATGTGCACCCTCCAGTCATCTGCTTTAATCAACCTCCTTGCATCAAAAAAACTGTCATCTGGTCATTAAGTTGAACTCTGCAACCTCTCCACTCAGCAGCTTAGAATTTTTGCAAAAAGCTTCATTAACAGAATAACAGGGACCTTGGAGGCCTTCTAGTCCAAGTAGAAGATCCTATACCATTTCAGACAAATGGTTGATCAATCTCTTCTTAAAATCCTTCAGTGATGGAGCACCCACAACTTCTGGAGGCAAGCTGTTCCATTGATTAATTATTCCAAAAGTCAGGAAATTTCTCCTTATTTCCAGGCTGGTTTTCTCTTTGATTAGTTTCCACCCATTGCTTCTTGTTTTGCCTTAAGGTTCTTTAAAGCAAATATCTCCTTCAAACTTTCATGCATATAATTTTCACCTGGATATGATAATGACTGTTGCATTTGCTAATAATCTGAAGCATTTTGTGTTCTCTCAGAACTGATTTTGTTTATAATAAACACTTAATTTGTCAAACTTTGAATTTCCATTGGCATTTTAATGTTTCCAGAAATGTGAGATGATTATCATTACCATCAAACATTTTTTAATATACAGACCATCTGCAATAATTAAAAATACCTCCAATGGTTTAAATTATATGAGTATGTTCCAGGAAGTGGTTAGGGAATTTCTCATTTAGTCCTTTCAACCCATGGAAAAATTGTTCCTTTGGATCCACATCGCTAGTATTATCTTTAGAAGTGGAGTTAGATCCTTTCAGATGCAGTCCAAGTAATGCAGAGAGATAAGCATAGGTTATGAATATGCAGTATCATAACTGGGTGTTTTTAACAGCCAGTGGTATAGTCTCTATGAAAACCATATTTATAGAGCATAAAAAAGTGAAATCTAGCTATTTATTTTATTTCTGAAGTTTGAGGATGCCTTATTTTTCAGTTTCTGTTTCAGGCACAGATCTAATAGCATCTAAGCGGATACAATAAAGCACCTAATTATTCATTAGTTTGAAAAACTAGCAATGTTCTGTCTGTGCATAACTATTAGCCCTAGGGGTTACAAGTGATTGGATGTTGTTTCTATGGGAGTTCTAGACTTCCATGCCCATAGCATTTTAATACCTGAATAGATCCACTAATGGTAAAATCAGCCCAAATCAAGGTTTAATTCATTGAAATTGGATTAAAAAGGCTTGTTGTCTGGTAGAGAATTCACTGTAGAAAGAATGATTCAATCAACCAAATGGACTAATTCTAACAGAGTCATTTTCAGAGAGAGCATATGCAACTGATATAATAGCTAAACTAGTATGCAGCTATGTATTGGTATAAACCTAGTCCTTAAGGATATACCCAATATTTATAACATGCTGTGGCATATGAACTGACCAACTGGTTTAACACAATATGTGAACAGCCTATGATTGAGGTTTATTTTTAACTGAGCTTGTGCTCCAACTTTGAGAGACTAGAACCATTTTCTCATTTTACAGCCTAAATCTTTATCTACAAGGTAGAGATCTAGAAACCTGGAAAAGGAGTCTCTCAAATGTTCTAAAAGAATCAGAGCAGCCCCATGGATCTACCTCCAAAGCCTCCACAAATTAATTAGATATTGTGTCCAGGTCCCCAGTACAAATAATAAACTTCCTTTTCCAGTCTATCATTTCTTGAATAAAAATCCAGGAGATCTAGAGGACATTGGATTCAGGAAAGCTGTCCTATTCACCAGTGACTTCTATGCAGGTAAACCTTGTGCCGGATTTGAATCAATGCATGGGAGGTCAATGAGGCCAAGCACTATGGACTGCAACTAATAACTCTCAAATTTGCCTTATCCTCTATCAAAATAGAAGTTCTATTAGCTACCTGAATTTGTTGGCTCTCAATGAGCATTTTAAGTATTATAGAATAAGCATTCTATAAATGAGAGTGATCCTGTGAAAAGAAAACCAATTATAACAAATCAAAAAGTACTACCTATTTCCAAATTATTATTATGTAATATAAACAAATGCAAATTGTTAGAATAAAAAAAACTGTGTAAGTATTTTATATGCGATATAAAGCACTTGTAATAAAATTCAGTATGTAGTTAGAAATTAAGAACCAGTAGAACAGAATACTATCTAAATGGCCTCAATTCATAAAAATTGCAATTTTTCATGCTTCCAACTCATACTGTCTGCATTTGTTACTTTGTCTGATTTACTGACTTAGCAAAATTTTTCCATCTTATTAAGGCAAGCTAGTTAGGAAAGCATTAAATTATACATTTTAAAATACTGAACTATGCATGCAAGTGCAATATTATCAGGATGCAGAAATTGCTATGGTTTTTTTCTTCTTCCATCATTCTGTCTGTAATTTAAGGCTAGGAGGGTGAGTAGATACTTCATTAAATTATTACTTGGCAAGCTTTGTAACTTTACCACCCAGAAAATCTGTCTTTATTTGGCACGTAATGTGTTCATTTTTGTCTTTAAATACCAGACATGTGATTTCAAAATCATAAAATGTAGAAAAGTTCTCTGTATATATATGTGTGTGTGTATATATATATAGTTGACAAAGAAATAAGGGATTTCTGATATAGCTATTTCGAGTTTCTTAACTCTCTTCAGTCAGAACTCACCCTTCCGGGATTCGAACCTGGGCAGTCTGCATGCTAAGCAGATGCTTTAACCTATTGAGCCACAAGTTCTCTCCCGCTTTGTCAGTAGTCAGGGAGTAAGGATATGTGTCAAGTGTTTATTTTTTAGATTGCACCCTGTAAACCCAAATATGGGAGGAAGGAATCATTCTTTCCTTTTGCTTGTTTCAGCTCAACCCAGAGCCATCCTGCAAGCACAAATATATATATGTTGTTTAAAATTGTTGACAAAGAAATAAGGGATTTCTGATATAGCTATTTCGAGTTTCTTAACTCTCTTCAGTCAGAACTCACCCTTCCGGGATTCGAACCTGGGCAGTCTGCATGCTAAGCAGATGCTTTAACCTATTGAGCCACAAGTTCTCTCCCGCTTTGTCAGTAGTCAGGGAGTAAGGATATGTGTCAAGTGTTTATTTTTTAGATTGCACCCTGTAAACCCAAATATGGGAGGAAGGAATCATTCTTTCCTTTTGCTTGTTTCAGCTCAACCCAGAGCCATCCTGCAAGCACAAATATATATATGTTGTTTAAAATTGTTGACAAAGAAATAAGGGATTTCTGATATAGCTATTTCGAGTTTCTTAACTCTCTTCAGTCAGAACTCACCCTTCCGGGATTCGAACCTGGGCAGTCTGCATGCTAAGCAGATGCTTTAACCTATTGAGCCACAAGTTCTCTCCCGCTTTGTCAGTAGTCAGGGAGTAAGGATATGTGTCAAGTGTTTATTTTTTAGATTGCACCCTGTAAACCCAAATATGGGAGGAAGGAATCATTCTTTCCTTTTGCTTGTTTCAGCTCAACCCAGAGCCATCCTGCAAGCACAAATATATATATGTTGTTTAAAATTGTTGACAAAGAAATAAGGGATTTCTGATATAGCTATTTCGAGTTTCTTAACTCTCTTCAGTCAGAACTCACCCTTCCGGGATTCGAACCTGGGCAGTCTGCATGCTAAGCAGATGCTTTAACCTATTGAGCC